>OX578139.1:67286633-67886633 GCA_951213105.1 Amaurobius ferox
TCGATTTTTTGCAAATCCGACCATGTTGCAACTGTTGCTTTGTAGAATCGTAGAAAGAAAATGATGATTGGAATACGACAGTTTGTTTGCCAGAAATAATTGCTTAAATAAAAAAAAATATATACAAAACGTTGTATCATTCTTTATCATAACAGTTCAAGTTCACACACTGCATTTCAAACTATCAATTCTTTGAAACATGAAAAAATTGATTTTGTCGGAGGGGGGGGGGGGAGAGAAAACCCATTATGGAATACTAAAGCAATTCTAAATCATTCAAAACATTCTAAATTCCTGAAAACATTCCAAAAGTTCCTAAAACTTGTAAAGTTCATCTGGAATTCTTAAATAAACTGAAAATGGACCTATTGACCCTACGTGTACAAATATGTACTAATCCTGTAAAGCAGGGGTCGCCAAACTTTTTTGATCATCGACCCCTATATAATTTAAAAAACCTTAATATTTATTAAATAATGAGTAATTATAAATAAGTAGAAATAATAAGTAAAGTAACTACAGATTTATTGCTTCTTAATCAATGAGATGGGTGTGCCTGGTGTATTTTTGCAAGGTTCGCTATATTTGGTTCAAAATTAGTCAATTTTAATCTTAAATCCCCTCGAAGCTCCACATTTAATTTATTTCTGTACTTGGTTAAGATTGAATTTACGTGACTGAAACCGGCTTCAACCATATAGGAACTTGGAAATGCTAGCATAAACGGTTGAGCTATTTCACAAAGTTTTACATATTTTTGCATTATATTTATATTTGTCCAAAATTTGCTTATTGTTAAATTTCTAAGAAGCGTCTTTGCTTCAAGATCCGATAATAATTCAGCAAGCTCATCTTGCAGGTTGATGTCCACGTTTTCAATTTGAGCAGAAAATGGCACAATAATCCAATCAGGGATGTCAATGTTTTCCAAATCAACAAAGCGCAGTTTAAAATCGTCGTTCAATTTTTGAAGATGACCTGTATATATTTCCAAGTCTTCTTCTTTTATTTCTAATTGTCGCAGATTAGTAAAATACTGATAATCCTTACGTAGCAATGAAGATCTAAATGCATTTAATTTTACTTGGAAGCCTAACAGTATTGTTCGAGCTTGAATAATTGTAACATCTTTTCCTTGCAGCTTTGTTTGGACATCATTAAATTTTCCAAACAAGTCTGCTAAATAAGATATATGGTTCTTATTGTTTTGGAGTTCATCACTCAGAACAGGGTTTATTTCGCTGAGAAATTCGGTCGTGGAGTCAAATAACTCAACTAGCCTTTGCAAGCATACACCTCTAGACAACCATCTAACTTCGGTGTGCAGAAGTAATTGGTTAAATAACTCGTCGTTTTCTTGACAAAGTTTGGAAAATAATCTTGATTTAAGAGGTTGAGCATTTGATTGATACATTTAATACAAAACTGTAAGGCTTCATGTAACTCTGGACTCAGATATTTTGCTACTAAGTTGTTTCTATGCAACACACAATGAATAGTACGTATACCGGGCACTTTTTCTTTGAGAAATGTAGCAAAACCTCGGTAACGCCCTACCATAGCAGGTGCCCCATCTGTGGCTACCGCTATTATATTTTCAAGCGGAATATCATATTTATTTAAATATTCTTGTAAACATCTAAAAATTGTCTCTCCTTTTTCATCAGTTTCAAGATATTTAGCAAATAAAAATTCATCAATGACTTGTCCTTTAATTTTACTGAAATATCTAACGTACGCCATAAGAATAGCAGAAACGCCAAAAACAGATTCATCAAGTTGAATAGAGAACTTGCAATTTTTTAGCTCTGAAACTACCGTATTTTCTATTTCTTTAGCCATTTCGTCGATACGCCGTTTTACAGAATTTGCACTTAATGGCAATGACTTTAAAACATTAACGGAGTCTTTTTTCATTACATCCTCAATGACGTCTTTAATTGCAGGAATAATAATTTCTTCAGCGATTGTGTGTGGTTTCCCCCTCTTTGCTATATTAAGCGAAATCTTGTACGAAGCTATTAATCCTCCTTCAGTTTCAACTTCAGTAGATTGCTTCATAAAACTTCTTATAGTTAGCCGACATGTGAATTTTTCTTTAAGTTTTTTGAAAAATTCAAGTTCTTTATTTTTTTTATCTGAGTGAACCCTATCAAGATGATCTTTCATTTTTGACGGTTTCATGTAGTCGTTTCCAAAAGTTTTTTCGCATAGAAGACACATAGGAATCGTTTCATTTACCGGTGAACAAATAAATCCAAATTTCAAATAATCCAATGAATAATACCGACATTTCTTTTTAGACACTGAAGCTGCCATTTTTCAATTAGGGTTCTATAAATAAATTAAAAATAAATTAGTATAATATACAATTGTAATACGTCAAATAATACGTAACACTGGAATTGCGTTCTCTTCTGTCTTTAAAATAAACTCAAATGAAAATTCTTGAAAGGGGTACTTACCCCACTGTTGTATCATCTCAGAAAGATCCAATATTCCCAATGGACAGATAAACACACACTTTATTACTGTTGATACAACACACACAGAACATAGAACAATAGAACACACATTTTTCACAGCTATTTCCGCTCGCTCGCGCTGAACATAAACATTGAAAATTAGCTAGCCGACGGACAAGCAACGCCATCTGCCGGCATCAAACAGCTTAACAGTGGAGATTCAACATATGAGTATCTTAAATAATAAAAGGCAATGTCTGTGTGTGTGTGTGTGTGTCTGTCTGTCTGTCTGTCTGTCTGTCTTATACACTATACGTTTCGCGACCGCGCGTCGGAGAGCTACGAAATTTGGCAATCGGAGACCCGGGGGGGAGGGAAGGGGACACGTGAAAACCGATTTTCAAAATTCTAATTATTTTTTTATTTATTTAATGTTTTATGCGATTTCGACCTTTTTTTGCCCTTTTTGCCCTTTTTTCTCCACGATCCAGACGTCGTAGAAAAAAACAACTCACACCATCGGAAAGAGCAGACAATTGCGAGTAAAAATATATCAATTTCAAATCTGAATTTCGATTTCTAATATTTTTTAAAGATTTTAAAACAAAAGTCACTTTTTGCTCAAGAAAACGATTTTTGGTTTTTAAATTCTCGCATCGTGAAAAGTACTCATAATTTCGACTAATAATTTACATTTTCAGAAAGGTCAAACATCTGGCATTCTTACAAGTCCAATCTGGTCAGGAAATATTGCGTATTGCCCACAGGATCGGGATTTTAAAAGTTTCCGAATTTCGATTTCTCGGCGTTCCGGTCGGCGTGCCGCTTCATTTCTCCACCGCTGAAGCAGGGAAGGTGGTGGGTGGGGACGTCAAGGTGGAGGTGACGTCACGGTTCTGTATATGCATAGCGATGGGTGGGACAATAAGAAACCGAATTAGTTTTTACTTTCCGTTTCCCGCGCTTCCGATTTTAAATGAAATAAGAGCTTAACATATGCACTGTAGAAATTATTATATTTATATTTTAAATGATGGAACGATATGGATTTTTTAAATGGATATTTTAATTTTATGGATATTTTAAATGATGGAACGATGGATATTTTAATTTTATGGATATTTTAAATGATGGAACGATAGATATTTAAATTTTATGGATATTTTAAATGATGGAACAATGGAATGAGGATGATGGAATTAAGAGCTTAGAGAGCATATGGTCATTTTAAATTGTAAATTAGCGCGCGGGAAGTTAGCGGTAGGCCCGGGTACGATTCCCGCCACTGCCAAAACTGCCGAAGTGTTCACGCGGAATACGATCACGTTAAACATGTGGGCCCGTAAGTCCTTCCGAGAGGTTGGTGGTAGGGGAAGGAGGGTACGGCCTAAATTGGGTGAATAAAAAGAAAGTTATGGAGATTGTCGCGGAGGGCGAAGTAGCCCAGTGGTTAGCGCGCGGGAATTGCACGCGGTAGGCCCGGGTTCGATTTCCAAAATTGCCGCCGTGTTCACGCGGAGTACGATCACGCGGAATAAACATGTGTGTCTGTAAGTCCTTTCGAGAGGTTGGTGGTTGGGGAAGGAGGGTACGGTCCCCGTGTGTGCCTCTCCCACTGGGTTCCGGTCTAAATTCGGTGAATAAAAAGAAAGTTATGGAAAATGTCGCTGAGGGCGAAGTACACCAGTGGTTAGCGCGCGGGAATTTCACTGGGTAGGCCCGGGTTCGATTCCCGCCACTGCCAAAACTGCAGCCGCGTTCACGCGGAGTACAATCACGTTAAGCATGCGGGATCGTAAGTCCTTCCGAAAGGTTGGTGGTAGGGGAAGGAGGGTACGGTCCCTGTGGATGTCTCCCCCACTGAGTTCCGGTCTAAATTGGGTGGCACTTCCTGGCCGTCCAAACAGTTACCTTACACCTTCTGGTAAGGTCGCGCCAGCGAGTGTGCCACGGTTACAATTTGCCACGGTCAGAATTTTCAAGGGTAGCGAACAGGCTGGTCGCCAAAGGCGGCTAGTGACTAATAAACCAGAAGTGCAGAGTTCGTGCCACTGCGCGCTGGTACGTCAATACTTGTTTCACCCGAATAAATATTCGTTGATTAATTTATGTTCTATAAAGAAACTGATATTAAGTCAATTATAAAAAAATTCACAAATTTTACGATCATCGCGATTACGTATGTGTGATTTTCGTATTAATAACTGTTTTTTCTTCGACCCCCAATCGACCCCCTGGCTCAGATAGACCCCCGCTTTTGTTAAATAGACCCCTGGGGGTCTATATAGACCACTTTGGCGACCTCTGCTGTAAAGTATTAAAAATGACACTTTACCTAAAAATAAAAACATTAAAAGTAAAAGAGAGAACACAGAATTTTAGGTTTTCAAAAATCTAACGTTTATTAAAATTTAAACTTCATTTTTATAGAATTTTCAAAACATTTTACATCTCATTAACTAAACAAATCAAATAAACAACTTAAATAAATGAATAAATAAAAAGAATGGCCGGTCGTAAGTGGTTAGTACAAACGTTAGAATATTAAATTTAAAGTTAACAATGTTAAACTTATTCAATTATTTGTCAAAACTGGAATTTGGGATAAAAGAATATAAGTTAGCCAAAAGGGAATTTAGAACAAAATTTAAAGATAACCACAGGTTCTGGTGACCTAAAATATATAAGTCTAAAGGGGTCTTATTCATTAAAACTGAAAACAATTGGAATAAAAACATATTTTAATTATTGAGAGATATAATTAGAAAAGGTTTCACCAAATGCTCGAAGGAACTGCAAAGATCAGCCGGAAGGAACTTCACAGGAAAAAGTCACCAAAGATCCTAAAGAACACCTCTTGAAACGCAGAACACAGCAAAGGAGGATTATGTTCATCAGTAGAGAGGAAAATCTTTAACCGGATCCTTTTTCCAAGGGGATATTCCCAAACAGGATGTTTAGTAACGATGGTATTAAGCAATTTCTTCCAAACAGTTGTAGTTGACGTTTGGCATCAGAATAAAATACAGACCATATGTCCGTCTTAATTTATTTCGGAAATGTGCATTCCATCCATCATAAATAGAGCTACACTGCTTGACCAGATAAACAAATTCTTAATTGGCCGGTAAAGATTCCTCGGCCGACATCGTAAACAGCTCGGATTTTCTTGGATCAAAATTTAGATGACAGGAAATTAATTAGTAACAACGCTTCATTCTGTCTGTTTAGACGCAACAAACGTCCGGCTCCCACAGCTTCCAGACATAAACAACATCAGAGAGTACGGGAGAAGGGATTCAAATAAAATGAGGCAAAGGACTGCTGGTTATAAGCTAAACACACCAGTTTACATCATTGGAAAAACACATCACAGACTTAGCAGGGTATAAAAGAATATTTCGTTCCTATGGAACGCGCGCGCGCCAAAGCGCTAGAATTAACAACTTAACAGGATTACATTTTTAGTTCTAATTCAGAAGGAAGAGAGAAAAAGAAGAGATCGAAAAGGTGCGCGATTTTGCTTATATACTGCAAAACATCGCTGCCACAGATTGTAAGCAAAATTATCGATGAACGATAAAATAATTAATGACAGACGATTTTAATATTACGGTCAACCAATTAAAAACTCGAAATTTTAAAGAAGAGAAATGGAATTTCAAAGCAGACGAAAATTAAAAAGAAATGAAGTGGAAATATACGAATTCGGCAATAATTTAAATATGGACGATTCTGAGATATTTAAAAAGCTGAAAATAGAATAAAACTGAAAAATTGCAATGAATTAACGAATTTTTAACCGAGAGCAATAAATTTGGGATCAAATTAAAGGGAATAAAAAGGGCAATAAATGGAATCACAAATTAGCCAATTTAAATAAATTTAAATTGCTAAAACCTAAAAGAACGAACTTTCGCCGTTTTTAAGACAAAACCTATGGAATAGAATATATTTGAACAAAGAATATCAAAAACCTAAACAATTGGAAAATGGATAACTAGAAGAGAAAGACTATGTAAATAAGACCCCTGAACACGTTTAAATTAAAAACAAAATTCCTAAAATTATTAAATATCCAAAAGTAATAACCCAACAATTTGGAGTCATTGTCCTCATTCGCCCGATTTAGCCCCAACGATTTTTCTTCCTCCCAACAATCAAATATAAAATGCGTGATCAACGATTTAGTTAGTAGCCCAGAAGAAGCAGTTGGAGCTTATAAATCATATGTTTCTGCTATACCAATTTCTGAATGTCATAACTGTTTTGAAAATTGCTTTATTCGAATGAAATAACTCTGATGTGGGCAGCACACGACTTTCCTTACATAATGCAATAGATTTACTAGTTTTACAATAAAAAAATAATGCGTAAGATCCACAGCGCTGTGTTTCTATCGTTGAATTGTACATTGGGCGATTTTCAGAATGACAACATGTAAAACTATTTCAAAATACTCAATTAACTTATACTTCGCGCAACTCTAAACAATCATCAATATTGATAGCATCCTGAGCGAAATTGAAAGCGATATAGTCCATATATTAAAATATTTGAATAATTACTTCATCATCTAGTCGTCATTTTCATGGATTTAGCGCCATTTTTATCAATTTGGCGATATTTTCGTTAATTTGGCAACATTTAACAAAAGTCGCAAAGTTGGCGACATTTCGCCAAAATCTCGCCGAGAGTTATGGACGGAGAAAGAAGTTATTCGTGTAACAGATAACTGGCTATTGGCTTCCAAATACAAAAGTATTACCTAAAGTATATTTTTTCATGAATGCAACTAGCTAGATCCATGAGAATGATGTCATCGCATGATATTATTTATGAAACCTGAACATATTTCAACAATAGGTAATATTTTTTTAAATTTTATATGACTTTTTGATATTTTTTTTGAAAAATGTACAATATCTCGAGAACGGTTCATGCTAGCATTCTAAAATTTATTTTAATCGTTTTCTAACGAAAAATTACATAATAAATGACTATTTTCGTAATTTTATTAAAGGTTTTGACTTTTTGAGGATTTTTTCAAAATTCACTCGAAAATTTAGGGGGTTCTGAACATGCGATTGCGTATTAAAACAATAAGCTTCCAGTATTTATGGATTGTAATTTTTGTACCAAATTTCGTTAGAATCGGTCCATTCGTTCGTCAGTTATCGTCTCCACAGACTTACTGACACACGCACCCCCCCTCCCCGCACACAGACATCATTTCAAAAACGTCTGATTCATTTTCAGGGATGCTTGAAACGTGCTCTCCCGTCGAAAACTCGAATTCGAATTTTTGACCCCGTCACAATACTTTCATTATACATTATATGTATATAAGGAAAGTAAAAATGTATTGATGCTAAATGGAGATATTTTGAAAAGAAAGAAAAATATTTATTTCTATATTAAAATATATTGTGTATTATTTTTTAAAAACTTGAATACTAGCCTAAGTACTGCATTTTACACCACAGCTATCTCTAGAATAAGTTATTTTCGACCAGCGTTCGATTTCAATTACGATTATACCATAAAATCGATGAATTGCTTTTCTGATCGTGTTGCTCCTTGGATTCTCTAAAAGTCACCTATCACTAGGCTTCCTTTTACCTTTAACCCGGTCTATTAAAAGGCTACGGGTTTTTCTAGTATTTGGGGGAAAACAAAGTCACCCTCAGGAATTACAGGCTGCACCCAGCTGCAAGTTGTATAAAATCTAGTAATCTTCAAAGTGTTTGAGCTGAAGTACTTTCAAGCAGATCTATATACATTGCTTCAAAAATATATAATTATGGAAGAAAAACAATTTTATCCTTTTAATGTTTTAATACTATTAATTCATTTATATTAAAGTGGCATAAAATTGGTTCAATTTCAAAATGTTTTTGAATACGACCGCAAAAGTCATTCTTACTACACTTAATTTCACTTCCAAATGGCCGCCCTTAATTCGGCCGCCTTGTCAATTGCCCACGTCTTAAACCGGGCACGCTTTCATTGCAGATACTGGCTTCCATAGACCGATTACAAGATTTCTAGCTCTCTTCAGCACGGAATAGCTGATACCTGCAACAGAAGCAATGTAACAATTTTCAGAACCTCTATATATATGGAGACCGACAAATTCAGTCTTACCATCAAATTTCACAAGGATTAAAGAAAATTAGTAAATTGAAATCTTTATTGAATTTGTTGAGTTTTCATGAAATTTAATGAAGTTTCATAAAGCTGAATATGTATAAAATTTGATGCCAGCTGCGTATATAGGATATACACGCCCAGATTGATTTGGTCATTCTTGTCCAGGCTTGTTCTCACCGAGGAATGAAAACTGAATACATCTGAAATGTTCGTCTGCTTATTTATTTTTATTTGAAATTTACGTTGAAATTAGTTAATTATTGATCACGTGCAAAGTCACGGGTTCAGGATGGCGTGTACAGGACGGGCTGGCCCAATAAGGTTACAAAATCAAAATAATTTAAATGTACCACAAAAGACAGCGACATACCAAATTTTATTTTACAGTGATTAATGGATCCTAACGATTTGCATTGCACGGATGAACAAACAAGAGATCAAGTTAAAAAATCTGATGTGGGCAACACATGACTTTCCTTATATAATGCAATGAATTTACTACTTTTACAGTTAAAAAAAATCTGATGTGGGCAACACATGACTTTCCTTATATAATGCAACGAATTTACTACTTTTACAGTTAAAAAAAATGTTATTCTCATAGTAGATACTTATATTCCTTCCAAGATATTGAATTTTCTTCAATTAGTCGTAATTTTCATTGATTTAGCGTCATTTTTATCCATTTGGCGAGATTTTTGCTGATTTGGCAACAATTAAAAATGTCACCAAGTTGGCGACATTCCGCCAAATTCGTCGCCCAAATATTGCCAAGCGTTATGGACGGAGAAATAAGTTATTCTTATAGCAGATAAGTGACTGTTAGCGTTCAAATACAGAAGTATTACTAAAAGTACCTTTTTTCATAAATGGAACGAGCTAGTTCCACGAGAGCGATGTCACCCAATTTATCGCATGGTATTACATATGAAAAGTGAACATGTTTCTCAATAGAAAATATATATATTTTTATTTTATATGACTTTTTGATAATTTTTTTGAAAAATGTGCAATATCTCGAGAACGGTTCATGTTAGCGTTTTAAAATTTATGTCAATCGTTTTCTAATGAAAAATTACATAAGAAATGTCTACATGCGTAACTTTATTAGTGGTTTTGATTTTTTGACGATTTTTCCATAATTTCAATCGAAAATTTAGGGGGGTTCTGAACATTCGATTGCGTATAAAAACAATAGGCTTCTAGTGTTTACGGATTGTGATTTTTGTACCAAATTTCGTTCGAATCGGTCCATTCGTTCGTCAGTTATCGTCTCCACAGACTCACTGACACACCACACACACATACACACACACCACACACACATACTTTTACACACACACACACACACACACACACACACACACACACACCCACACCCACCCACACACACACACAAACACACCCACACACAGACATCACTTCAAACATGTTTGATTCGTGATCAGGGATGTTTGAAACGTGTTCTCCCGTCGAAAACTCGAATTCGAATTTTCGACCCCGTCACAATACTTTCCTTATACATTATGTATATAAGGAAAGTAATAAAAGGTTGCAGTAAAAGAATTAAATCTTGGCCAGAATGGGATTGTTGAAAAGTCAATTGCTGTTCAAATCAGTTTTTTAACAGCTATATTCATTTCCTGATCCATTTTGATCCCCTCCCCCACTTTCTTACGTCATTTAACGTGCTATGTGTGCAAGCACCATTTATTAATGACTTCAGAATTATGTAAAGCCCG
The DNA here is from genome assembly GCA_951213105.1 of Amaurobius ferox. Taxonomy (NCBI): domain Eukaryota; kingdom Metazoa; phylum Arthropoda; class Arachnida; order Araneae; family Amaurobiidae; genus Amaurobius; species Amaurobius ferox. The sequence goes on from OX578139.1 coordinate 67,296,994, forward strand.
AGATAATATGTAATATACAATACTCGCAAAAACACATTTTTAGAACACATTTTTATAACCTACGTTCGATTTCAATTAATATAACGATAAAACGCAGGAATAAAGTTTCTGATCTTTTCATTCTGAAGTTTAATGGATTCTTTGAAAGTCACCCCACACCAAGTCTTCTGCAACTACGTCTGTTAAAAGACTTAAACCTAAGTTGAATGGTTCTAGAAGTTTTGGATGGAATAATTACGATTCGGTGAAGAGATAAAGGGAAGTAAAGAACGCAACCGAAGCATTTAAGGAAGTTTCCACACGTTTTAGCTGAGTTCAGAGAAGTGAAATGGTATTGATAAAGTTAATGAGAAACGCACGTAGATAAAATATTTGTGACCAACAAGCGTTTATATATCTCCCTAATAATAAGTCTTTGTAGATATTTTATGTTATTTAACAGTTGTATTTTATATTTAGTATATCGTTTGCAACGGCGAAGAGTGATGAAATAAATTTCAGGGAGACATAAGACCAGGGACTGAAATTAGTAATTAAAAACTTTCATGCTATATGTTTTTGTGCAATTTAAGAATAAAATAAAATATAATAGATGAATTACAATGAAAAAAATCTGATATGGGCAACACATGACTTTCCTTATATAATGCAATGAATTTACTACTTTCACAGTAAAAAAAATAGGTTTTTCTTATAGTAGATACTTATATTCTTTCCAAGATATTGAATTTTCGACAATTTGTCGTCATTTTTATTGATTTAGCGCCATTTTAACCATTTAGAGAGATTTTCGGTGATTTGGCAACATTTCAAAAAGTCACCAAGTTGGCGACATTCCGCCAAATTCGTCGCCAAAATCTCGCCAAGCGTTATGGACGGAGATTTAAGTTATTCTTATAGCAGATAGACTATTGGAGTTCAAATACAAAAGTATTACTCAAAGTATCTTTTCTCATGAATGGAACGAGCTAGATCCACGAGAATGATGTCACCCAATTTATCGCATGATATTACATATGAAAAATGAACATGTTTCTCAACAGTTAATATTTTTTTTAATTTATGGGATATTTTTTGATAAATTTATTTGAAAAATGTGCAATATCTCGAGAACGGCTCATACTAGCGTTCTAAAGTTTATGTCAATCGTTTTGTTCGTGATGTTTGATTCGTGATCAGGGATGCTTGAAACGTGCTCTCCCGTCGAAAACTCGAATTCGAATTTCTAACCCCGTCACAGTACTTTCCTTATACATTATGTATACAAGGAAAGTAATAAATTAATAATACTTTGCAATTTTATTATTATATTGGAATTTCGGAACTTAGTTTCTCTGTGGAAGCGATTCAAAACGTTATATGCAAGAAAACATAATACACGGGGAACTTCATTTTAACTAGCATTTAAAAACCATGGAAAACTAGTAAGAAAATAATAAGACCATTCACTAAGCTTTATATTTTCACATGTTAAATGTTAAATTTATGTTTGACACAGAAAAACTTTATATATATATATATATATATATATATATATATATATATATATATATATATATATATATATATATATATATATATATATCAAAATATATATATGTATCAAAAATGATGATATTTATTTTATGAATTTTGATACATATATATATATATATATGTATCAAAAATGTAAAACCCCCTATAAATTAGCTATTTTTTAAATCAAATTTGCTATTAACTTTCTAAATGGCGTTCTAAAGTCATCAGATAATTAACACTGTGTTTACAAAAACGAAATGATTTATGCCCCCCCAAAAAAATAAGTGTGTATTATAAAGGCAGAAAGATAATCTTTACTCCTCTAAAAATTCTTGCATTTTGGCAGGTTTATCCGGGCATATACGGTAGTTAAATGATAAAACTGCGCTCAGGCATTTTCTTTTAGTTCCATTCCCATGGCACTATCACCTGAGGGGGAGTGGGAGTGTTGATATTTTGAAACACGTCTCTCATGAAAGATAGGGAGGTATTTGAGGGTCTGGAGCCAGTCGAATCAAAACTATGTATGTCTTTTTGCTTATTTACAAAGAAAACACTTTATATATTTATTTCGATTAATCTTTATAAATAAAATTGAAAATCTGTCTGTCTGTCTGTCCCATCATCACAGAAAGACGGCTGAAACGAATTTGATGAAATTTTGTGGGTAGCCTTGAAACAGCCCCACTTAAAATTTAGTCCATGTTTCGAGTTTCTACGACCAGGGTTTCTCGCGACATTAGTGAAAAATGAAAATTTCGTTTGTCTCATCATCACGGGAGAACGGCTGAACCGAATTTAATGAAATTTTGTGTGTAACTTTAAAATAGACCCACTTAAATTTAGTCCAAGTTTTGAGATTCTAAGACCTGGGGTTTTCGATATATATTGAAAAACGAAACGTTTCCCTAGGAGTTCTACTCTATTTTCATGATTCCTTCAAACCAGAAGGTTGAAAATCGTTTGTTTAAATAGTGAAAGTGAATCAGTACTTTATTTATGAGTTTGGTGGGAGGTTTTTGAGCTAATTAGTGACTTTCTGAAAGCATGAATTGTTTAAAACATGAATTTAAATGGAAAATCTATCAGCATGGTTTATTTTTCACAAGTTTTTACTCAACAATGAAAAGTATTAAAAAATCAAAATGGTTATTTAATTGTTATCATTTTATGAGGAAGATTCTATCTTATTATCATGTTGCTCCGCAACGCAATTAAATTAAATGTGTTTGTTAATGTTTATTATTATTATTTCGATTTGAATAATAAATAAATGGATATAAAAATATATCTTATAAATGAATGGTTTGATTTTTCTGTTAATTACATTAATTGTGGATTGCGCACATCACTTTCATTTATTTTGGAAAAGAGTTTTCAAGCTTATATATTGTGTTTAGCTAATAAACTTATATATTGTGTTTAGCAAATAAATGTTTTTAGCCGATTGATGAAACAGAAAAAGAGTAGAATGGATATATCTTTAATATAATTTTAGTGTTTTCATTAATATATACTCGTACAAACGGGACCAGGAAGTTTTATTCCGATCTGCAAATTCAGAGCTACGAATTTGGTGGGATATCGCTAACTTGACAACTTTACTTAAATGTTGCCAAATTGAACGAAATGTCGACAAATTGTTAAAAACGACGCAAATCAATGAAATTTATTTTGTTTTGTTAGAAGAGAGTACTGAAATGATGTTTCGTTAGCATTTGTCTGTCAGTCCAATCGTTATACTTGGTAACACATTTAGCGAATTTTTAAAATGTCACCAAATAGATAAAAATGTATGTAAATCCATAAATATATCTTGAAATTGATAAAATTGAGCTAAATAAATTAAATTAATTGTGTTTTGTTAGGGGATAGTTTTGTGATGATGTTTCGCCGATTTGTCGCCAAGTGGGACTATAACTTCTACAGTCCCACTTGGCGATAAATTTGGCGATTTTTATAAAATGTTGCTAAATTGACGAAAATGTACCCAAACCTTCCATAGAGATAGCATTATTCAGACGATATTCTTTCCATCAATTTATTTGAAGGAAATAATATCATATCGTTTAGCAACGGATTTAAATCCAATGTGTTTATGCGGCAGACGATTTTTATTAAATCTTTTCCTATTTGAATAATGAAGATATGTATATAAAATAAATTTCATTGTCATTGAATTTTTGAGTGTATAATATCAATTACGGTCTTCAGGTTTAAACATTATTATTTTTGATATTTTCGGGGACTATTGATTCAGAGATTATCGATATTTTCAAGTTATTATGCCATTGTTTTATTGCGGCAAAAATTGTTGAAACTCATATATTGTACGTTGTACGAGTAATCTTCTACAAATGCACGGGTATATCTTCTAATCTACGAGAATATAAGTAGCACAGGTATATTGGTATACATTTTGACATATATTGGCATATATTGGAATCAAGTACGGTCTTCTGGTATGATTACGGGGATTATTTTCAATTTATTACGTCATCAGTTTTATTTTGACAAAGATTTTTGAGACCCATATTGTAATACTATATTGTAATTTACTCATATTGTAATATATATTATAATACTATGAGAATCATATTGTAATAATATTGTAATATGTTCTACTAACACTCGGTCATATATTCTAATCTACGACATTATAAGTAGTACAGGTATATCTTCCCATATAATTTTAGCATTTTCATTTTGCCATATCTTGGAATCAATTACTGTCTTCAGGATTAAAGGTTACGGGTTTATTGATATTTTCAATTTATACATGTAATCTACTAATACAAGTTATATCTTCTAATATTCGAGTATATCAGTAGTACGGGTCCCATACAACTTTAACCCTTCTATTTTGCATATATTGATTCAATTCCATATTTTTTGTAAATTTGCTTACAAAAGGGTCCAGGATGTTTTATTCCTCAGATCTGTCCGTGAAGATAATTTTGTATAGCGAGAACAGAGATTCTTAAACTTCTTTTTAGGAGCATTAAATTAAATATTTTAACATAATATTTTGATTAAAAATGCCATTTAGTATAGAATAGGAATTTGCACAAGAATGTGAATTTTAAGTTTTTTTATATTATTTACTCGGTACGAAGAACGGGTATGCTGCTAGTCTATATAAATAAAATTGAAAATCTGTTTGTCTGTCTGTCTGTTTGTCTTAGCTAGAGGTCTTATCTAAGACAAACAGACAGACAGATAGAGGTCTTATCGTCAGTCTGAGATTGATAGATCGATTTTTCGCTCTAACAGGAGTTCTTTTCAACGTGAACAGAAAACTTCATTCTGTAGATTAGATGCTGATAATACCGACGATGAAATTTTAACAGAACTCTATGATCCTAAAGCTAAAGGGATTTATTGAAAGGGCGTTAAAGTTTTGTCAAATTAATCGGTAACAAACTGATATTCTATTGATGTTCATTTTTACAACCCTTTATTTAACTTGATCTGATGTTCTTTCTTTTTTTGTTTTACTAGTCTGATTTAAATTGAGGCTCTAACAAAACGTTCCATCAAGCATAGTAACATGATATTTGGCACGTCTTTGTCTTTTGTTGTAAAATTTAATTTTTTTTTAATGTTCAACCTTATTGGGCAAGTCCGCCCTGGATCTGCTATAGGAATGTACTCGCTTTTCAAATGCTTAAGGTCCAAACTAATTACGTTGCATTAATCATAGTATCATGTAATTTGGTATGTTGCTGTCTTTTGTGGTACATTTTTTATTCTTTTGATGTTCGAACTTATTGGGTCATCCCATCTAGGGTCCTCCATAGGAATACACTCGTTTGCCAAATCTTTAATAACCAATCAAGTTCCATTAATCAGAGTAATATGAAATTTGGTATGTCGCTGTCTTTTGTGGTAAAATTTAATTCTTGATATTTTAAACCGTACCGGGTACCCCATCCTGGGCCTAGGAATGCACTTGTTTCTCAGGAATAACTCGAGATTCGGCATAGCTAGAACGATCATAGTTGACATATTGCTGTCTTTCATAATATATTTAAAATTTTTGGATTTAGAATTTAACCATCCCAGACCGCCCTTTGCTCACCATAGGAATGCTTTCCTCTCTGGGAGAATAACTAAAGAACCAGAGTAGCTAGAAAGTCCAAATTTGTTATTTCGTTGTCTTTCATACATTTAAGTTACATACATTAAGTTACATACATTTTCATAAATACATTTTTCATACATTTAAGTTACATACAAATAATAAAAGAGTGTACTCCAAAAATTTATTTGTTTATAATGTAATGTAATATCGGTGGCAATTATTTTCACAAATTCACTTTTATGCAGTTCTACCTGTACATTTAATTTATTTACTTTATACACGTCATGAGTGTCATTTTTTGTTAATAAAATTGCAATACCTATGTACTCAAATGAGGTGTTTCTGTACTGTATTTAATCAACAGTAGCACTAGCACATAAAAATACCTAATGTGGATAATTTAAAATGAAAATTACTGGAAAGAATATGAATTCAATTGATAGCGGCATAAACAATGACAATTCAAAATTTAAAAAGTAAAATTACACTTAAAATCTACTTTTAAAAACTATGTTCCTTGTTATTATTATTTACCCATAATATCAAACGTGTTAGTCTGTAGAGCAAGTCACATGGTGCACAGACAGATTATATTTTTAATCTTAACTTTACTGCGAGAAAACTGTAACGTCCTTTAAAATTTGGTTTAAAACAATAATATTTTTTCGATTAAAGTTCCTTAACTTTCTCACATAACTTTCGAAAAGACGAATAAAAAACAATGTCACTACACATAATTTTCATATTTTTATCACTATTATGTGCACTATTATACTATGCCTACAGTTGTAAGGAGGCACATGGAACATTGGATTGTTATTAAAATTCTAATACGCTTGACTTCCTCGAAGTGTGGGCGTAAAATTAAGTATGAGGTACACACCATCTTGCACAACTATGGCTGTTGAAACTTATGTAGTTAGATACATTTTTGAAACTAATTAAGCAGATAACGCTAATGAACATTAAATGCAGCGAACCTTCACGCTATTAAATTACTTTATCTGTTGCTCGAAGAAACTTATTTTTCTAAGAAAACAAATTTTCAATACATGTATTATAATGCTTAATTTATGCGGGGTTATTAGCAATTTCTGAACGTTGGAAAAATTACATGGTTCTTTTATTTTAATTAAAGTTTGACGATGCAGTTTTTCGATTGTTAGTGGTTTGTTTAAGCCATTTTTGGTGATATTATCAAGATAGGTATGAAATACATGCAATTGGGTAAAACGGAGGGGGGGGGGATGAATATTCCCAAATAGTAAAGAGTTAGGTAAGGAAAAATTGAGCAACGTATATAAACACAAATAACACAATAATACAGCATACAACTGTTTCGAGGATACGCTAGATCTTCTTTGTCAGTGCAACAGAACCAACAAACTCGAAGTTCAAAAGGCGAATGGACGCAAATAGAAGAAACCACACACTAATATAATTCTGTGCCCCCAAGTTGGTTAGATTTCGTGTGTGATTGTAATTTAACTTTCCATGTGTCACTATTGTGTAGGAGTTGACAATTTCTTTTTCACAATTTTTCTTTCTTTTGAAACAGGCTGATAATTTTTATCAACTTTTTATGTTGCTATGTATTTTATTACAGATTAATATTGAGTGCAATACTTGCAAAATTTCATATGGATCATACTGATTAGCAAAGACTCACAATTTTCCCTGTACATCTCTGTTGACATGCTAACTGTGCACTAATTATGGAAATTTTATTAATATTTCATTTATAACTAAGATAATATGTCCTACGAATCTAAAAAAGTGAAAAAAAAAATTGAAACTAATAAATACCTGTCGGAAATTTTTAAAAATTTTTCCGACAAAAACTTTCAATTTTCTTTATTCTTCAGTAATACGAATTTCTGCAGGAGCCATTATTCTTAGCTGCGCCATTTTATTTCTAGAGTTTGCAACAAAGATCGGCAGACGATTTTTTTCTCATCTTTTTATCTCCATTCCATTATAAAGCAATTTTCGATATACGATGCAGAACAAAGAAAATTTCAATTTTCATTCTTTCTATTACCTGTTAAAAGTATTGTTTTCTTAGCAGGGTTCTTATTTTTTACTACCTAAAACTCCTGAGCTCAAATATATTCGATATTTTGTTCACACACTACTTAATAGAATGCATTCATTGGAGAATTGGTTTCGCAGTAGCTGCTAGGGGAAAAGAGAGAGAGAGTCTGAAAGTGAATGCTATTTCTTTTAAAATGTGGTTAGAATATAAAATTTTCTATATTAAACCATGAAAAAGGTGTAGAAAAAAAGTAAGTACTATTTTCCGGTTGTTTTAGTTACATATACGGCTAAATGGAGATATATTTGTTTCATCGCACGAAGTAACGCATATAATAAATACTCATTGAAAATTGCAAAAAAATTCCAATTTAAAGAAAAAGAATTTCATTTTTTCCTTGCCAATTTAGCACGGTTTGAAATGACAGCAATTGGCTAAACTTCCACAATCTGCATCTTGAGAACGGTTTATATTGATTTTGCACTTGTTTTGCTATCACAAATAAGAAGGTTAAATTGGATATAATGAACCAGTACCGAGACTGATGCTTTTACTTTTCTTACATACATTGTATAACGTACTGGGAAAGTATTATGATGGGATCGAAAATTTGAATTCGAGTTTTCGACGGCAAGAGCACGTCGAAAATTCGAATTCGAGTTTTCGACGGCAAGAGCACGTTTCAAGTATCCCTGAACTCGAATAGAACGTTTTTGAGGTGACGTCTGCTTGTATACGTGCGTTGTGCGCGTGTGTGTGTCCGTGAGTCTGTGGATGCGATATCTCACGAACGAATGGAATGTTTCGAATTGTAATTTGGTTCAATTATTAAGATTTCTGAATACTGGAGCCCTGTTTATTTTAAATTTGATCGAACGTTAAGAAGACTCCTCAATTTTCAAATGAATTTTTGAAAATATCTGTAAAAATCAGAACATTTAATAATGTTAAATAAATAATCGTTTCGTACTTTTTAGCACTTTACAACAAAGTTGAAAAGTGTTTATGACTTTGTTCATTCATTCATTCATTGTGTCTGTCTGTCCGTTAGCACGATAACTGCCGTAAAAATGACTTAATCAAAATAAAATTTTAGTATGTTGTTCAGACGGTCTGTAGGACCTATGGGAATATAAAAGAATCATATCACCCAATTAGTTTTGGATTGAACCCGGGTTGAAAAAATGAAATACATTGAACCCTATGGGACCTGATTTTTCAAACATTTTTTAAACGGATTTAAAATTCACAAATTGCTTCGAAAATTTTAGGTAATATTCAAGTTGTTCCATAAAATATATAAAAGAAAATTCAGCAAAATATATTCAGTAGTTTTTTAAATAAAAATTAAAATAATAAGTACACCTCTTATATGAAGCGATCACGTGACCATGATATGAAAAGATCACGTGACCCACTTCAAAATGAAATATGGCATCCATCTTGTCTCCAAATCGTGGTTTTTAAAGTTCTTTTTAATTCATATTGAGTGTTGTATCCGTCCTAAAACCGCTTTATTTTTGCTTAAATTCTGTGCATCTACATACTGAAACAACTCAATTACAATATATTTGAGTTTAAATGATCATTCAAATTTGATTATTTCTACAACAAAGCCTATTTTTCACTTATGTAAAATGTAAACAGCAAAATTTGTAGAATGAGTTGTATAAGAATTGCTGTATTTCTTTAACTCAAAATTATTTAGCTCATGGAGTCTTCATAGCTGATATGAATGAAATATTCTTTGATTTTACAGAGAGAAGGACGATTTTTTTCGATGAAGTTTTAAGCATAAAGTTTAATTACTTGTAGGTCCATGGTCTTAATTTTTAAATAAAATAAATTGTTATAGTATTGTGATGAATGAAATGAATGGGAAAATGTTATGAATGAAATGCTGCTTTTAGAGAGAGATAGGCGTGTTATTTCTTCTATGACGTCATTTGAATGAATTTCAGTTGTTTTCGATAAAGTTTTCAAATATAATAAATTATCGTAGTATTATGATAATTTTAAAAATATTACCGAGGAGTGTATCACATTTTTGAGATGTTTAAACCAGGAAATTTATATTTCAATGCCGTCATTTGAATGAAGTTCATTTTTTTCGATGAAGGTTTAAGTTTTCAAATATAATAAATTAATGTAGTATAGTGATAAGTTTTAAAATATTACCGAGGAATGTATTGCATTTTAGAGATGTTTAAATAAAATTGCATTGAAGTTGGAAAGTGTTTCATAGTCAATGCTTTAAGCATGATTGATCTTTCTTGTTCACTTATGCAAAATGTAAACAGCAAAATATGTAGAATGAGTTGTATAAAAATTGCTGTATTTCTCTAACGCAAAATTATTTAGCTCATGGAGTCTGCATAGCTGATATGAATGAAATATTCATTGATTTTACAGAGAGAAGGATGATTTTTTTTGATGAAGTTTTAAGTATAGAGTTTAATTGCTTGTAACTCCATGGTCTTAAGTTTTTAAATAAAATAAATTATTATAGTATTGTGATGAATGAAATGAATGGGAAAATGTTATGAATGAAATGATGCTTTTATAGAGAGAGTCAGGCGTGTTATATTTCGATGGCGTCATTTGAAAGAAGTTCATTTTTTTTTATGAACTTTTAAGTTTTCAAATATAATAAATTAATGTAGTATTGTGATTATTTTAAAAATATTACCGAGGAATGTATTGCATTTTAGAGATGTTTAAATAAAATTGCATTGAGGTTGGAAAGTGTTTCATAATCAATGCTTTATGCATGATTGATCTTTTTTGTTTTATTCTAAAACAAATGACATTTTAGAACGCTATTTTGAACCGTTCACAAGATATTGCACGTTTTTCAAATAAATGTATCTAAAAGAAGTACATATAAATGTACAGTAGTAAGTATCATCAAATATGTAACACTTAGCGAGAAATTTGGAGATATCAGCAACTAATTCGGCGAAACAACAACAATTTGACGACTTTTAAAGAGGGACCAAATTGACGAATATGTCGCCAAATTGGCATACATGACACTAAAGTTATGTAAACGATGCCAAATTGATGACATTATAATTAACATATTTTAATATAATTGAGTATGCTATTTTGTAGATGGCAGATGTTAGCAATATTACCAATTGTCAAGTTTGATTTTCGCGAAATATAAATTAATTTGGCACTTCATTTTACATGTTGTCAGTTTTACATCTTGTTCAATTTTACATGTTGTCATCCAGAAAAGCGTCAAATATCGGTGTATTTTTCAACACTAAAAATATTGTGCCGTGGATATTGTTCATCATTATTTCGCGTTGAAAGAAGTAAAGTAATTGCATTATGTGGGGAAAATGATGTGCTGCCCATATCAGATTTTCACTTTCTTATACTATGTAATATAGTATAAAGTGTTGTTTTAACGAAAATTTTCGAATTCGAGATTTTGATGTCAATATATGTTTTAGGACCTCCTGAACACGTTTTGATTATTTTTGGAGTTATGTCCTGTCTATTTGTCTGTGGTCGATTTCTTGTGTATACAATAGCAGTCACAAATATTAATGGATTTTCTCGAAAATTTATATCCGTCTTTATTATCAAAAACTTTAGAACCAGACAGAATTTTTTTTTTGAAATTCGAGCAAAAACTGGGAAATTTATTTAAAATTTTATATTTTTGTAACAGGGCAGCATAGGACAAAATTTGACGTAATCATGCATAAAAGGATTTATTTATAGATCAATGATCACGGGACTGAATAGCTTCAATTAATGTTGTAAAAAATAGCCGTGATACAATATTTTTGGTAAGGTACCGATCAAAGGACGTCTTACTCTATAATTACTCTATAATTACTCTATAATATTTACTCTAAGGTAATACTCTATAGTTTTATTCATTTGGACCGATTTTTCAAAATTTTTCTTGTAGAATAAAAAAAAAATGGATTCTAGTATGAGAAAGCTGAGTAGAGCCACACACCAGTTAATTTACATGTAAAGCCGTCAAATCGCAGTCTAATTCGAAGTTTTCAAACCATGTCAAAACATTGAAAGTGTGTTCGTCTTTATGTTCAGAAAGAAGTTAAAACGCAATTTTTTAAACAATTCTCAAATATAATTATAATTAGCTAAATTAATAAAGATAGCTAAAATATAAAAAATCTTCTATATAATATATTAAAATTTAAAAAGATTAGATACTTATAACCAGAAATATAAGTTCTAACCAGGATTCAAAGCACTGATCTTTACACCTAGCCAGTCAATAGTACCCATTGAAAGATTGGGACGAAGTGTTTTTGTCTCCAAATAGAACCTACATTACGTTCGGTTCCGACCAACTCAAAACCTAATCAGCGAAATTCAATCCAATAATGTCTGTAGGGTTTGCAGGACCTACGCCCTGGCAGAAGAGGGCTTACAATCTTGGGGGCTATTGAAGAATATAAATCCCTATAAATCCCGTATACCTTGTCGGTTGTTTGAGACATACGTGTAACTGACAACTTACATTCGACAGCGAGTCTAAGGACACGCCAATAATAGACTTCGCACACCACACAGTCAACACCAGATTTCCACCAGTCAATACCAAATACCTTAAACGATACAATTGCATCTTGAACAAGACGTCAAAGTTGAGCAACAAGTCGAACAAGTTGAGCAACAAGTCGAAAGCGCTGAAAACAATCTAACAATTTTAATGAATATCGAAAGGGAGTCATCCTTTGACTTCCCTAACAGGCGTAATCCTGACCTGTACTAAAGCAAACAGAAAATAATCGATTTTCATTTAATATGCAATATAAGTTATACGGATTTTAACAAATAAATTTACGCATTATAGGAATCTATCAAATCTTTGGCAATGAAACGCAATACAACTTATAAAAAATCTGGTGTGGGCAACACATGACTTTCCTTATATAATGCAATGGATTTACTACTTTTACAGTAAAAAAAAAATAGGTTTTTCTTATAGTAGATACTTATATTCTTTCCAAGATATTGAATTTTCGACAATTAGTCGTCATTTGCATTGATTTAGCGTGATTTTTATCCATTTGGGGGGAGATTTTCGTTAATTTGGCAACATTTCAAAAAGTCGCTAAGTTGGCGACATTCCTCCAAATTCGTCGCCAAAATCTCGCCAAGCGTTATGGACGGAGAAATAAGTTATTGTTATAGCAGATAAATGACTATTGGCGTTCAAATACAAATGTATTACTCAAAGTATCTTTTCTCATGAATGGCACGAGCTAGATCCACGAGAATGATGTCACCAAATTTATCGCATGATATTACATATGAAAAGTGAACATGTTTCTCAACAGTTAATATTTTTTTTTAATTTATGGGATTTTTTGATAAATTTATTTGAAAAATGTGCAATATCTCGAGAACGGTTCATGCTACCTTTCTAAAGTTTGTCAATCGTTTTCTAAGGAAAAATTACCTAAGAAATGTGTATTTGCGTAACTTTATTAAAGGTTTTGATTTTTTGATGATTTTTTCAAAATTTCACTCGAAAATTTGAGGGGGTTCTGGGGGTTACTTTCCTTATACATTATGTATATAAGGAAAGTAATTACTATTAAGTCCTCCATTAAAACGGTTATGAAATGTAAAGGAAAAATTTTATTTCGAATACTATTCTATTTAGAACATTTATAAATATAGTATTAATTCATAATTTCAACGTTATTATACAACACATACTTCGGAAATATAGATAACATGTATTCTAGATCGATGTGCGATTACAACATTGTGCTTAGCAATAAACTAATTATAATGCCTGATTATAATGAAATTGCTGATATCAGTTACAATAGGAAATAAATCATATGCACAATTTCAGAAATTTAGAAATATAGATAACATGCATTCTAGCTCGATATGCGATTACTACACTATGTTTAGTAATAAATTGATTATAATGAAATTGCTAATATAATTTAGAATAGGAAATAACTCGTATGCACAATTTCATCGCTAATGCCACAGCGATCTTGCATCAGTTCAAAGTCTTGTCTTACTTTGAATCCTCATTAGATTGGTGAAGAACTATATTTTTCAAAGTGTTCTATTTCGTTATCATCTGCTTTCTCATTTTTTTAAAAATCCAATATGAGTACCAATTCTACTTTATAGTAAGTGTTCTTCACAAATCCTAATAGTTTGTTTAATTTTAGTCATTCAAATTTCTTCCTTTTCAAGACTCATTAAGGAAGAATTACAATAAAACAAACTATTGCGTATTAGATAGAAACTTGCAAAGCTTCTTTAAAGGAAGCAGGCATATGTTAGCAAGGTGACGATAGTTATTTCGAGGGCGTAATAAAACCCTTCTTCAGGTCAAATAAACAGGTAGAACAGTATTTTTCTTTAAGATTTACAAGCGAAATAAATAGCACACATGTATTCCTTTCCAATTATAGCGGTGCTCAAAGAATTGCATCACCCACATATTTTCATCATTTTGATGGAAAATAATCTGATGTGGGCAGCACATGACTTTCCTTATATAATGCAATGAATTTACTACTTTTATAGTTAAAAAAATGTTATTCTTATAGTAGATACTTATATTCTTTCCAAGATATTGAATTTTCTTCAATTAGTCGTCATTTTCATTGATTTAGCGTCAATTTTATCTATTTGGCGAGATTTTCATTAATTTGCCAACATTTAAAAAGTCGCCAAGTTGGCGACATTCCGCCAAATTTGTCGCCAAAATCTCGCCAAGCGTTATGAACGGAGAAATAAAATATTCTTATACCAGATAAATGACTATTGGCGTTCAAATACAAAAGTATTACTCAAAGTATCTGTTCTCATGAATGGAATGAGTTAGATCCACGAGAATGATGTCACCAAATTTATCGCAGGATATCACATATGAAAAGTGAACATGTTTCTTAACGGTTGATATATTTTTTTAATTTATGAGATTGTTTGATAAATTTATTTGGAAAATGTGCAATATCTCGAGAACGGTTCATGCTACCTTTCTAAAGTTTGTCAATCGTTTTCTAAGGAAAAATTACATAAGAAATGTGTATTTGCGTAACTTTATTAAAGGTTTTGATTTTTTGATGATTTTTTCAAAATTTCACTCGAAAATTTGAGGGGGTTCTGAATATTCGATTGCATTTAAAAACAATAGGCTTCCAGTATTCACGGATCGTGATTTTTGTACCAAATTTCATTTAAATCGCTCCATTCGTTCGTGAGATATCGTCTCCACAGACTCACTGACACAACCACCCACACACATACTTCCACACACACACACACAGACATCACCTCACAAATGTTTGATTCGTGATCAGGGATGCTTGAAACGTGCTCTCCCGTCAAAAACTCGAATTCGAATTTTCGACCCCGTCACAATACTTTTCTTATACATTATGTATATAAAGAAAGTAAAAACACATTAACACAATAAAGGGATATTTAAAGTGTTGAATATTGAAGAATGCACCGAAGAGGAGGGTATGCAGTAATGCACAAACATTATTTATTTAGTAATGTCCATATGTGTGAAATATTACGAAATAGTGATAAATTTGGGACATTCTTATTTTATTAAACATTTAATTGCAAAAAGAAAAAATCTGATGTGGGCAACACATGACTTTCCTTATATAATGTAATGAATTTACTATGTTTACAGTAAAAAAAAAATCTGATGTGGGCAACACATGACTTTCCTTATATAATGAAATGAATTTACTACTTTTACAGTAAAATAAATAGGTTTTTCTTCTAGTAGATACTAATATCCTTTCCAAGATATTGACTTTTAGACAATTAGTCGTCATTTTCATTGATTATCGTCATTTTTATCTATTTGGCGAGATTTTCGCTAATTTGGCAACATTTCAAAAAGTCGCCAAGTTGGCGACATTCCGCCAATTTTGTCGCCAAAATCTCGCCAAGCGGTATGGAAAAAGAAATAAGTTATATATATATATATATATATATAACTTATTAGATATTGAATTTTCGACATATATTATATAACTATTATTATATATTTATATATTATATAACTTATTAGATATTGAATTTTCCACAATTAGTCGTCATTTTCATTGATTTAGCGTCATTTTTATCCATTTGGCGAGATTTTCGTTAATTAGGCAACATTCCAAAAAGTCGCCAAGTTGGCGACATTCCGCCAATTTCGTCGCCAAAATCTCGCCAAGCGTTATGAACGAAGAAATAAGTTATTCTGACAGCAGATAAATTGGCGTTCAAATGCAAAAGTATTACTCAAAGTATATTTTTTCATGAATGGAACGAGCTAGATCCACGAGAAAGATGTCACCCAATTTATCGCATGGTATTATATATGAAAAGTGAACATGTTTCTCAATAGGAAATATTTTTTTTCTATTTTATTTGACTTTTTGATAATTTTTTTGAAAAATGTACAATATCTCGAGAACGGTTCATGTTAGCGTTCTAAAATTTATGTCAATCGTTTTCTAATGAAAAATTACATAAGGAATGTCTATTTACGTAACTTTATTATTGGTTTTGATTTTTTGACGATTTTTCAAAATTTCATTCGAAAATTTAGGGGGGTTCTGAACATTCGATTGCGTATAAAAACAATAGGCTTCCAGTGTTTACAGATTGTGATTTTTGTACCAAATTTGGTTCGAATCGGTCCATTCGTTCGTCAGTTATCGTCTCCACAGACCCACTGACACACACACACACACACACACACACACACACACACACATACTTTCACACACACACACACACACACAGACATCACCTCAAAAATGTTTGATTCGTGATCAGGGATGCTTGAAACGTGCTCTCCCGTCGAAAACTCGAATTCGAATTTTCGACCCCGTCACAATACTTTCCTTATACATTATGTATATAAGGAAAGTAATAGGTTTTTCTTATAGTAGATACTAATATTCTTTCCAAGATATTGAATTTTCGACAATTAGTCGTCAATTTCATTGATTTAGGGTTATTTTTATCCATTTGGCGAGATTTTCGTTAATTTGGCAAGATTTCAAAAAGTCGCCAAGTTGGCGACATTCCGCCAAATTTTTCGCCAAAATCTCGCCAAGCGTTATGCACTAAATAATAAATTATTCTTACAGCAGATAAATGACTATTGGCGTTCAAATACAAAAGTATAACTCAAAGTATCTTTTTTCATGAATGGAACGAGCTAGATCCACGAGAATGATGTTACCCAATTTATCGCATGGTGTTACATATGAAAAGTGGACATGTTTCTCAATAGGAAATATTTTTTTTATTTTATATGACTTTTTGATAATTTTTTGAAAAATGTACAATATCTCGAGAACGGTTCATGTTAGCGTTCTAAAATTTATGTCAATCGTTTTCTAATGAAAAATTACATAAGAAATGTCTATTTGCGTAACTTTATTAGTGGTTTTAATTTTTTGACGATTTTTTCAAAATTTCATTCGAAAATTTAGGGGAGTTCTGAACATTCGATTGCGTATAAAAACAATAGGCTTCCAGTGTTTACGGATTGTGATTTTTGTACAAAATTTGGTTCGAATCTGTCCATTCGTTCGTCAGTTATCGTCACCACAGACTCACTGACACACACACACACACACACACACACACACACACACACGCACACACACACACACACATACTTTCACACACACACACATACTTTCACACACACACATACTTTCACACACACACACACACACACAGACATCACTTCAAAAATGTTTGATTCGTGATCAGGGATGCTTGAAACGTGCTCTCCCGTCGAAAACTCGAATTCGAATTTTCGACCCCGTCTCAATACTTTCCTTATATATTATGTATATAAGGAAAGTAATATGTGTAATTCTTATTTTATTAAATATTTAATAATAAAGAGAAATATATGACATTCTTAGCTTATTAAATAATTAATCCCCTAATATCTGGCAAGCATTAATTTTGATTCTGATCCCAGAAAAACAAACTCTATTATTCGTTACTATTTATAAAATTGTAGACGGTTTCCTATCAGGAAAAAGAAATTACACCACTTTAGTCTCTCTCGCCTCAAATTTTTAAAAATACTTCCAGTTAGATTTATCCCAATGTATTCTTCAATGAATAGAGCCTCTGTAATAAGTGGTCAGCTTTCAGGTGTATATAATAGAAATAAAATTGGTCTGCATGATTTCTATGTGCACTGGTATGCCCAACGCCTAAATTTGTGTTTAATCCGCAGATCTCTTGCATTGGGTCGGGTACGTTACTCACTTTGTGGTTCGGGTAAGTTACCCACTTTGCGAGTCGTGTTTCCTTTGCTTTCCAAACTGTGCATCTTCCTATAGAAAACATTTTTAAGGCCATTATTATTATTTTTTAATTATTAGCTATCTTCTCTCATTCTTTTCATAACGGGATAAATGTGTAAACAGTAGTTGAAAACTGTAAAAATCAGAAAATTGTGCATATGCGTTAGAAATTTAAAGTCTACTGAATAGAATTTTGACATACAATTCCGTCGCGGGTAAATTTTAATTGTACTCAGTTTATCTTAGATTTTGCACCAGATCTTTATCAGAAAGCGCACTTAATTTTTACTTTCCTTATATACATAATGTATAAGGAAAGTATTGTGACGGGGTCGAAAATTCGAATTCGAGTGTTCGACGGGAGAGCACGTTTCAAGCATCCCTGATCACGAATCAAACATTTTTGGAGTGATGTCTGTCTGTGTGTGTGTGTGTGTGTGTGTGTGTGTGTGTGTGTGTGTGTGTGTGTCTCAGTGAGTCTGTCGAGACGATAACTGACGAACGAATAGACCGATTCGAACAAAATTTGGAACAAAAATCACAATCTATAAACACTGGAAGCCTATTGTTTTTATACGCAATCGAATGTTCAGAACCCTCCTAAATTTTCGAATGAAATATTGAAAAAATCGTCAAAAAATCAAAACCACTAATAAAGTTACGCAAATAGACATTTCTTATGTAATTCTTCATTAGAAAACGATTGACATAAATTTTAGAACGCTAACATAAACCGTTCTCGAGATATTGTACAATTTTTCAAAAAAATTATCAAAAAGTCATAAAATAAAAATATTTCCTATTGAGAAACATGTTCACTTTTCATATGTAATACCATGCGATAAATTGGGTGACATCATTGTCGTGGATCTAGCTCGTTCCATTCATGAAAAAAGATACTTTAAGTAATACTTTTGTATTTGAACGCCAATAGTCGTATATCTGCTGTAAGAATAACTTATTTCTTCATCCATAACGCTTGGCGAGATTTTGGCGACGAATTTGGCAGAATGTCGCCAACTTGGCGACTTTTTGAAATGCTGCCAAATTAACGAAAATCTCGCCAAATGGATAAAAATGACGCTAAATCAATGAAAATGACGACTAATTGTCGAAAATTCAATATCTTGGAAAGAATATTTGTATCTACTATAAGAAAAACCTATTTATTTTACTGTAAAAGTAGTAAATTCATTACATTCTTTAAGGAAAGTCATGTGTTGTCCACATCAGATTTTTTTTCTTATGTTGTGAAACGTATCACCCTTTTTTTTGTTTTAACCCGCGCGTAGAGAATGAATTGTTATTGCGGTATTTTCCCTAAAACTAAATTTCTTGCTGCAAACGGGAACTAATATTTTTTGTGAACCTGAATAAAAAAATGCCAAAATGAGAAACTAAGAAAGAGACTGGAAGATGTCAGGTTTTTACAGAAACCCGCAAAAGTTCGATTATTTGAAATTCATTTTGCAACCAGCATTGCCCGTAATTTACAGCAGAGATTCATTTATCCAATATGAGCTCTGTTCAGAAATTTAATGAATGAATTCAGTCAATCTCCGCTTTAAATCTCGGGCAATGCCGGGTACATTTTCTTGTTCGAAATAATTATGCGTGTAGGCATTTTCATAAAGTATTTAAATGTCTTAATAAGAAAACTTTGATGACGCAAACAGTCATGGATGTTAAAAAATTGTTCGTGTTAAATGTTGTTCGTGTAATTAGAGCAGAAATAATTCTGGAGAATACAAAGTTAGTTTGCTGAAAAATTAATTTGCGTAAAGTAATATTTTTCTTGTAATTATTCTGACTACAGGTTGGCATACTTAGAAGTGGAAGTTTTTCATTAGATTTTAAATACACTCAGATTCTTCGAAGCGCATAAGTAAATACAATATATCACTTTAAACGACAAAATAATTATACCACCTAATACTAAATATGAGTAGAGTAGCGTGATATTCTTGACTGGAGAGGCTAAGCGATTGTTATTTCAAGGGGACGGTGGACGTTGAAAGGAGCAAAAATCGACTTAAAACAGTTTTAATATATAACATTATTTTACACATTTAGCATTTGCTTACGGGTGGGACAGCGTCCATCCCAAACAAAAAACCTCCCAAAAAGACAGGTATTTGACATACCCTATTCCAAATAGTTCGACCCCCTTTGCAGGCATTGGCTTCCATTAGATAGTCGCTGACAGAAACATTGCACCTGCAGCAGCAGCAGGTGCAATGTTTCTGTCAGCGATTTCCATGGACGCCAATGCCTGCAAAGGGGGTCGAACTGTTTGGAATAGGGTATGTCAAATACCTGTCTTTATGGGAAGTTTTTGTTTGGGATGGATGCTGTCCCACCCGTAAGCAAAAGGTTGAATGCATTTTCCTCGAAACAGAATTTTCAAAGGTTTTACATTTTTAAAATGCTCCATGCGTCTTAATTTTTGTCTGAGATGCATGAAATTTGGCAAGAAGACACCTCTCATACTTTTTAATGAAAGTGGCTATGCATTTTATAATTGGACTTTATTAAGGTAATTAAAAGTGAATAAAAGAACCTAATTAAATGATAAAAATTATGTTTTAATGCAGAAAAATATTTTTAAAAAATTAACTTTCTAAGCGATTTAAAAATAAATACCCAAATTGGTCCATAATGTGTTTTTGAGTGATCATAATGTAAAATGAATCAAAAATGTGAACAAATGGCACGCAAGGAGCATTTTCAAATTTTCGTTAAAAAAATTAAATTAAAAAAAATACAAAATTATAACAAAATTGAAAAAAAAAATTAATGGTATTGTATATAGTAATGTTAAGAGGAATATTTATACAAATTGTCACGTTTCTAAGTCAATAAATAAATAAAAAAATTTTCAACGTCCACCGTCCCCTTAACTTGGAAAAGGTTTTAGTATAATAAGTGGATTTACATTGGAATTCGCACTTTCAATAAGTTTTATTTCCTTGGTGAGTAAAATAAAATAATTTAACATAAAAATGTTAAGAGTGAATGAAATGCACAATACTTTAAAATATATAACCTATGTAAGATGCATACATGCAAAGTCTAACATTTTAAATGTGTGCTTATTTCTAAATTAGTTGAACTTTAACAACCATTGTATTAAACATGAAGTCATGGTCGTTCATAGGGGAGGACACTCTACCCTTGGATATTCAAGATAAGATAACAGAGGTGAGCATCAATCTAGACGATGTTATACATTTTATTCTTGAGTTAACACCCTCCCCTCCTTTCCGCAAACGTTGTACGTTGATGTATGAAAAGGGCACTAAAAATTTGTGAGAAATCTGGAACATAAGCTTAGTTGAAAATTACTGTGGTCAACAATGTCCCAAAATAATATTGCTTATTAATTATTTACAAATACTGTACTATGAAAACTTTAAAATATCTTATAATTACAATATGCTAAGAATCCGCTAAAAAATTATCAACCACTTTTATTTAACTGAGATTCTTGTCTAACAGGGGATTTTTTAAAGGGAAATGAAACTTATTCTTTCTAAAACTCCCAAATACACAAAAGGATGCTTCGCAATATTGATGCCTATATAAAGAGCTAAGCCTACTTTGCAAACTACTGACGTTTAATGGTAGTCATTATTAGTATATTTATTCGTCTTGAGATTGTTTAAAGTTAGGTAAATCCTAGGTTAATCGTGAAAATGGATTCAAATTCTTTAGTATTACGCATAATGATTATTTTATACAAACAGTAATTAATAGAATCATGTTTGACCCAAAATGGAGGACCCATTAGGTTTGCACTACTCACCCTCACCTACTCGTCATTGATGAAACGTCACGCCCCACATCCAATCATTGATTGTTTATAAGGGGTTGAAAATGGGAAAGCAATAGCCACACCTTCTATAAGCTAGCTTCCCATGTTAGTTAAAAGGCTAGGGAGGAGTTTAACAATGGGTGGTCTTAATGCCATGTTTCTCCTTATAGAAGACGAAGGCTGGATGATTTTAGCTTCTAAAACATTAAAATATGCGCTTTAATGGAAAAAATACTTTGAATCGTGTCACTTTAAGCAAGTAAAATGCAACAATTTTCTAAATAATACATATATCTTTGTAAAATTATTTAAAAAATTATAATAAATAAAAGTATGTTTAAATAATTATTTAAATTAGATTTTAAGCTGAGGAGGCTCAATTTTTAGCCTCAATGGACGCCACGCCACTGCTAAATACTAATTATACCATACTAGTTATAACACTATACTAAATACTAGTTATACCATACTAGTTATAACACTATACTAAATACTAGTTACAATACTATACTAAATACTAGTACTGTGATAAGGCTTTCACACCTCTGTGTTAAAATTGTATACTAAAGTATTGTTTTATTTCTGTGTGATTGAAAGTGTCAATTTCGAAATGTAAATGTCTTTTCTACATGTTTTCAATTACATTGACTTTTAAGGGAAGTGAACTCTAAAATCGCAAAAGTGTTTATGTTCCAGAAAAATAGTAATAGTTTTGTATTTTCGCTTCTCAGTCGCTAGTTGGGAACTTGCAGGTTTTGCGCACGCGCGCGTTTGAAAAAGGATTTTGGAAGCAGAGTGGAAGGAGTCGTGGAAAAATGTAGACGTGTGTGTTTGATTCGCGTATGATCGCGAATTTTAAGAAAAGGTGGATTAATTTTGAAAGTGGAAGGATGTGATTAAAATATGTAACATAGTTCGACAAGTTGTGCGTAGAGTCGTTTGGCTCGGTTCAGAGATGAGTCACTCGTGTTTTTAAATGAATCAGCCTGGTAGTAATGGAATAATGAGTCTTGTGAAAAGAGAAAATGGTTCTTTCACTGGTCGGCTTGAATCGCTAATAGGGCTAGAGGGAAAGCTCATTTTACAGCGATTTGTATTTGCCTGACTCCTCCTTGTGTCCTAAGGTACGAATCAACCAATCTCCGTAACCAACCAAGATGTCGAATTCCGCCAGCATGATGTTGTGTAGTCAAGTTTCCCGACCATTATGGATTTTGTTCTGCGCAAGAATCTCGATGAGTTTATGCCGAGAGTCCATCCTGATATCCTTTCCCATGGTACAGAATTGTAAATGTTATATTTAAAAGAGACGAGGTAAAGTTTTATATATATTTAGTCTTCCACCTAACGAATAGAGTGTTAATTGTCAAATCCTCGTGAGCATCGAATCATTGATGATGTTATATGAAAATGTCGTATATGTTCAAAGTATACAAATGTGATATATAAATGTCAAGTATAATATGAGGAATATTGTGTTTATTTTATGTATCAGAAAATATGTGTATTCTCTTGGTTCCTCTTCCTCCAGGGGTGTTCTTAATGGTCACCCTACCGAGTGTAACTCTGAGTTATTGCGAGAAATGCTTGTACTCCACTGTTTTCGATCAACTGCCTTGTTATTTCATGTTTAATAAATGTGTTTGATTTCAAAACTTTGTCTTCTCTGTCGAGTATACCAAAACGTTCGCGACAGAATTGGTGCCGTTACTTTTCTCGGTGAGTGGGGAAGAGCTGAGAGAATTAAAATTTTTAAAAATTTTCTTAAGAATTGAAATTTTGAAGGTTAAAAATTACCGTTGTGCTAAAATGAGTGTTTTCTTAAGTAAACAGAGTTCCATGTTCTGTTTTCGGTATTCTCAAAAACGAGTGTTCTTGGAATTTGATATGTGCCATTTGATAAAAAAAATTGATTTGTTTGCATATTTATGTCATTTGATTTGATAAAAACTGGTTTTATTGTAAATACTGTTTAAGAACATTGCAATTGCATATTGTGTTAAACTATACGAGTATATTTGATTGTTATGCAAAATGGCTCCAATTACTAGAAACAAAAAAGTAAATGTCGGTAAGATGAGTAAAAATTCAAGTAAAAAATTAAATTCCTCCTTGAATTTGTCGCTTGATATTGCTACTGAGTCGGATACTGTTAATTCTAGAAGTAAAGTTAAAAATGTTAGCCACAAAGCTAAATCTAATGAGGAAAATATATCAGATAAATCGCCGGTATGTCTGAATTCTTCTTCTGGCACTTTGCCAAATCAAAACAGTGCTTCATCGGTAAATGATAACATGTTAAAATCATTCCATATTTTCACACCTAAGTTCGCACATCATATTCCAAAATTCTCGGGAAATTCAGAGCTTTCGTTGTCACAGTTTTTGGAAAAGTTAAATTTAGTAGCCACTCATGCAAACTGGAGTGAGTGTGACAAATTAGTTTGTTTGAGATTGAATTTAGAGGGGGAAGCAAATAGATTGATTGAAGAGAATCCAAAGCACAGAAATTGTAAAAATTTGCAGGAAATTATTCACATTTTGAAAGATCATTTTGAAGTGACCGAAAATGTTACTAAAAACATAATTTCACTCGTGAACTTTACACAGAGACCAAATGAGTCGGTTAAACAGTTTTCGATGAGAATCGAAGCTGCTTCATTTAGGGTTGTTCCGGAAGATGTAGATTCCGAAAGTGAGAATAAAATCAGGCAAACACTTTTAAAAACTTCATTTATTAATGGTTTATATCCGGAACTAAAAAGATTGGTGTTGTCACAAAACCCTAGAGATTTTTATTCGGCTAGAAAACTTGCAATTCTTGAGGAATCTATTTTAAATGAAAATAATGCTATGTACTTGACTAATCCGGTACTTACAAAAAAAGGTGTTCTCACACCAGAAAAATATGTTCTCACACCAGATCAAAGTGAAAGTATGTCAGATTTAAAAAGAAAAGTGTTAGAACAGGAAAGGGACATTGAATTTCTTAGGGGTAAAATAGAAAAATTTAAGTTTAATTCAGATAAAGTTAACGAAAAGCGTTCACCGCGTCCAAAGTGTGACAAATGTGGTAAATTAGGTCACGTTCAAGAACAGTGTTGGAAAAAGGTTTTTCAAAAAAGAGATGCGTACGGTATAAAATGTAGGAAAATTTATACCAGTCCTGGAACTAGGTATCACCAGGGTGAAAGATACAGAGGGCAAATGTCTGCAAATGAGTGGAAGTATAGAAAGCAAGGAACGCAAAATTATAAAAATAAGGAGTCATATAAATCTTTGCAAAATTCCAAAAATCATTCTTCTGGGAATCAGAGTAGATATCCCATGCACAATTATAATAATAGAAAAACTTTTGATAGGCAAACATCACATTTTGAGGAAAATAATATTTGTCATAATATTACAAATTCTTTGTCATCTTCTTCTATTATAAAAGGAAAATTAGTGAGCAGTGAAGTGTCAATATTGATTGATACGGGTAGTTCAATTAATTTAGTGTATGAGGAAGCTTTAAATACTGTACCCATTGCACATATGTTGCTAACATACAAACCAACAATTTTGCGTAGCTTTAGTTCACAAGATACTAAAGTTGAATGTTTAGCCACTATTTCGCTAAATTTGGGAAAAGAAAGATTCCCTACCGAATTTTTTGTGTTAAAATCACCAGCTCCTATTTCATATAATGTAATCCTTGGTAACAAGTTTTTACATAAACATAATGCTATTATAGATTATAATCACTTCTGTTTTAAGTTTTCAAACTCTTCCATTCCTTTTGTTGGTTATCAATGTACGAATAATTTACTTTCGATTTCAAATCATGAACCGGCAAATGAGTCGGAGATTGCAGACTCAAACCTAAGTAGTGTCGCAAAGCGTATTGCTGTGCCTGACTCGCAGATGAGTAGTGAAAAAAATGTTTTGCAAAACTGTATGCTATGTTAAAATGGATCCAATATTTCTGAACTTCTGTGTAATTTGCTTTGTGTCAGTCAGCTGAATGTTCTGTACTGCAAGTTCTGTGCCAGTGCAGCTTTCTGAATGTGAGTGCCATGTTAATCAGGTTGAAGTAGTGTTTTAAAATTCTAAATACTTAAATAATAATTTTTTTTGCTTTACTTTAATGATAAGCAGTAATGTTTTAAAGTAATTTTAAGATAATTAAGTACTTGATGGATTAGAGTTTTGGTAAGGATTTTTAAGGATAACTGATAATTTTTATCTCTGTTTTATTTTATGAATGTGTGAATGATTTTTTTTTAATTTAAAGGTCTAGTAAATTTTAGAAATTTTTTTTTGTCATTTGGTGTTTGTTGACTTATTGGTTGGGGGTACCGCCACCTCTAGGTTTGCAACTTTCTAATGGACTTGTTTCTTGCCTGGGTGCCTGATCAACATTCTTGGTTTGAAAATTTGTCTCATTTTCTAAATTAGTAATTTTTTTTAAATGTCTTTTAAAGTAATTTGTTGGCAAGGTTGGATAATAGTTAATAAATTGATTTCTGTGAAAAGTAAATTTATAGAATTTTAATTGTAAAATTTTTGAAGAAAGAAAACTTTTTGTTTAGTTAAACTTTTTGTGAGTTGAGTAAATTAAATTTTCATGTCTCTGTGGTACTCACCAGAAAATGTATTAGTGTTTAAGTTTTAAAAGGGGCAATTTCATCATTTGTGTCTTGTTAATTTGGTGTTGTCTTGTAAAGGTCTATGCTTGTATTGAGACTTATTTTTTTTGACTCACGAGTCAAACTTTAGGCCACTCTTGGATTTTGGTTATTATGCTGGTCATGATCTTGTTTGTTTTTGTTTTTTTCTTTGATGTACATGTACATCGCTCAAAATTTACACTAAATTCCTCTCAATGGAACATATGTCATTGGGAACTTAATGCAGGTATTTTCCTAGTATTGTGTGGAAAAATTCCCCGCTTTGCAGGAAATTTTTCTCCCGGGCCCCGAAGGAGTGTGATAAGGCTTTCACACCTCTGTGTTAAAATTGTATATTAAAGTATTGTTTTATTTCTGTGTGATTGAAAGTGTCAATTTCGAAATGTAAATGTCTTTTCTACATGTTTTCAATTACATTGACTTTTAAGGGAAGTGAACTCTAAAATCGCAAAAGTGTTTATGTTCCAGAAAAATAGTAATAGTTTTGTATTTTCGCTTCTCAGTCGCTAGTTGGGAACTTGCAGGTTTTGCGCACGCGCGCGTTTGAAAAAGGATTTTGGAAGCAGAGTGGAAGGAGTCGTGGAAAAATGTAGACGTGTGTGTTTGATTCGCGTATGATCGCGAATTTTAAGAAAAGGTGGATTAATTTTGAAAGTGGAAGGATGTGATTAAAATATGTAACATAGTTCGACAAGTTGTGCGTAGAGTCGTTTGGCTCGGTTCAGAGATGAGTCACTCGTGTTTTTAAATGAATCAGCCTGGTAGTAATGGAATAATGAGTCTTGTGAAAAGAGAAAATGGTTCTTTCACTGGTCGGCTTGAATCGCTAATAGGGCTAGAGGGAAAGCTCATTTTACAGCGATTTGTATTTGCCTGACTCCTCCTTGTGTCCTAAGGTACGAATCAACCAATCTCCGTAACCAACCAAGATGTCGAATTCCGCCAGCATGATGTTGTGTAGTCAAGTTTCCCGACCATTATGGATTTTGTTCTGCGCAAGAATCTCGATGAGTTTATGCCGAGAGTCCATCCTGATATCCTTTCCCATGGTACAGAATTGTAAATGTTATATTTAAAAGAGACGAGGTAAAGTTTTATATATATTTAGTCTTCCACCTAACGAATAGAGTGTTAATTGTCAAATCCTCGTGAGCATCGAATCATTGATGATGTTATATGAAAATGTCGTATATGTTCAAAGTATACAAATGTGATATATAAATGTCAAGTATAATATGAGGAATATTGTGTTTATTTTATGTATCAGAAAATATGTGTATTCTCTTGGTTCCTCTTCCTCCAGGGGTGTTCTTAATGGTCACCCTACCGAGTGTAACTCTGAGTTATTGCGAGAAATGCTTGTACTCCACTGTTTTCGATCAACTGCCTTGTTATTTCATGTTTAATAAATGTGTTTGATTTCAAAACTTTGTCTTCTCTGTCGAGTATACCAAAACGTTCGCGACAGTACTAACAACTTAAACAACAAAATACTTATACCACCTAATACTAAATACTAGTTATACCACACTAGTTTTAACAGTACTGAATACTAGTTATACCATACTAGTTATAACATTATAATAAATACTAGTTATAATACTGTACTAAATATTAGTTATAACACCTTAAACAACAAAATACTTATACCACCTAATACTAAATACTAGTTATACCATACTAGTTATACCATACTAGTTATAACACTATACAAAATACTAGTTATAACACTGTAAATACTAGTTTTAAAACCTTAACAAAAGCTAATGAAACTGAAATAATAAGATGTATCTTTGAAATTCATTAACTAAATTGCGTCAATGAACATTAAATATAATGAACTTTACTGCATTTTTACTCAGGCTTTGGTTTCGAAATAAAAAATAACAAGAAAGATCAATCATGCATAAGCATTGATTATGAAACACTTTCCAACTGAAATGCAATTTCATTTAAAAATTTCTAAAATGTGATACA
This sequence comes from Amaurobius ferox, assembly GCA_951213105.1. NCBI lineage: Eukaryota > Metazoa > Arthropoda > Arachnida > Araneae > Amaurobiidae > Amaurobius > Amaurobius ferox. The sequence continues at coordinate 67,325,420 of OX578139.1, forward strand.
TTAAGTGGTGATATCTTTTACATTATCACAGTACTACAGTAATTTATTATACTTAAATATTTAAAACTGTATCGAAATATAAATCATCTAATTCTTTATGCAAAATCAATGAATATTTCATTCATATAACTTGTATTCCAGACTCCAAAGCTAAATAATTTTGTGTGAAAAAAATTCAGCAATTCTGTTGTAATTCATTTTACAATCGCTTGAGATATTTGCATTCTGCATATGTTAAAATTAGGCTTCGTTGAAGAAATAATAAAAGTTTAGGGATAATTTAAAATCACAACTATTGTAATTGCATAGGCACGGAATTTAGATACACAGATAATACACAGATACACAGATAATATATGTGTGTATGTGTATGTACTCAAAGTATTAGAATCGTGCCGAAGATCGGAATTCGAATTTTCAAAGGATCTACACGTTTTGGGACTTCTAGAACACGAAAATACTATTTTTAGGAAGACGTCTGTGTGTGTAAGGGTATATCTGTGTATGTTTCTGTGTGTCTGTGAGGATATTACATCCACTCTAATTGAAAAACTAATGGACCGAATTTCATACAATTTGGTAGGTATGTTTCTTGTGGGAACTCCTGATGTTCATTAGATTATAGTACGATTCGTAATAAAAGAATCTGCCTTCTTTGCGAAATGGCCGCAGAAATTGCCTTTATCCACTCTAGCTAAAAACTAATGGAACAAATTTAACAAAATTTGGTGTATAATATTTCAATAACCTACAAGTGATTTATACCAAATTTAACAAAATTTTGTATATAAATAATTTGTATTTTATTCTTGTACGATTCGGGAAAAAGGAACGGGGTATTTTTAATCCGTAAAAATCGTTATATATAAAAATAAAAGTCTAAGTGTGCTCGATTATATCAATTAAATTCCTATTTTATACGTGATTTTTGGCAACAAAAAGAATAAGACTAACCCCATTACTTTAGGACTAGCCGTTCTTGAGATATTCTAGTTTTTTCGCGTTTTCGCTACGCCACCTTTGACAATAAATCCAGCTATCAAATGAGCACCAAATTTAAGTTTAACGTGCAAATTCAATGCCATTTAAAATACTTATGGGTGTTATTTTGTGCAGATAAATTCAAATTATTATTGAAGAAATAAAGAGAACGAATATGAGTCTGCAGGGAAAGACATGTGCTGTCCACATCAGAATTTTTAACAATATTACAACAATGATTTATAGAAGTGAACGGGGATTATTTTCAGGCCATTTCGAAAAAATATATGATCTATATTTAAAGAGTCATCAAATTTTTGTCGAATAAAATATTCAACAAATTTAAGCTGTGTACCAAATTTTAACTCTCTAGGACGTAGGAAAGTGCATTAAAAATGTCATCAAATACGTATATCATGAAGAGCTATATAAAATTAAAAAAAAAATTAAAAATTGTTATCTACCAAATTTATTTTAAAATGTGAAGTTTCTCTCATATGCAAAATGATTAAACACTTGGAAAGATATTTATTATACAATATATCTCTCTTTTCTTTCTAGAGGATATCCCAAAATCAGAATTTAATTGAATTTGTTTTTTCCCCATATTAAATAATTTTTAATTAAAAAACTACTTAACATATTTTACTGAATTTTTTTTAACACTTTACAACAAAGTTGAAAAGTGTTTATGACTTTATTCATTTTGTCTGTCTGTCGGTTAGCACGATAACTGCCGTAAAAATGACTTAATCAAAATGAAATTTTAGTATGTTGTTCGGACGGTCTGTAGGACCTATGGGAATATAAATGAATAATATCACCCAATTAGTTTTGGATTCAACCCGGGTTGAAAAAATGAAATACATTGAGCTCTATGGGACTTAATTTTTCAAACATTTTTTAAGCGGATTTAAAATTCACAAATTGCTTCGAAAATTTTAGGTAATATTCAAATTGTTCCATAAAATATACAAAAAAAAATTCAGCGAAATATATTCAGTAGTGTTTTAAATAAAAATTAAAATAATAATTACACATCTTATATGAAACGAGCACGTGACCATGATATGAAACGATCACATGACCCACTTCAAAATGATATATGGCATCCATCTTGTTTCAAAATCGTGATTTTTTAAAGTTCTTTTTAATTCATATTGCGTGTTGTATCCGTCCTAAAACTACTTTATTTTTGCTTAAATTCTGTGCATCTACATACTGAAACAACGCAATGACAATATATTTGAGTTTAAATGCTCATCGAAATTTGATTATTTCTACAACTAAGCCTATTTTTCATCTATGTAAAATGTAAACAGCAAAATATGTAGAATGAGTTGTATTAGAAGTTTTGTATTTCTGTAACACAAAATCATTTAGTCCATTTAGTCTGCGTAGCTGATATGAATGAAATATTCATTGATTTTACAAGAGAAGGACGATTTTTTTCGATGAAGTTTTACGCATAGAGTTTGATTACTTGTAGCTCCATGGTCTTAATTTTTAAATAAAATAAATTATTATAGTATTGTGATGAATGAAATGAATGGGAGAAAGTTATGAATGAAATGCTGTTTTTATAGAGAGATCCAGGCGTGTTATTGTTTCTATGACGTCATTTGAATGAATTTCAGTTGTTTTCGATGATGTTTTCAAACATAATAAATTATAGTAGTATTATGATAGTTTTAAAAATATTACCGTGGAATGTATCTCATTTTAGAGATATTTAAACCAGGAAATTTATATTGCAATGCCGTCATTTGAATGAAGTGCATTTTTTTCAATCAAGGTTTAAGTTTTCAAATATAATATATTAATGTAGTATTGTGATAAGTTTTAAAATATTACCGAGCATTTTATTGCATTTTAGACTTTTTAAAATAAAATTGCATTGAAGTTGGAAAGTGTTTCATAATCAATGCTTTAAGCATGATTGATCTTTCTTGTTTATATATTCTATGGGATAATGTGAATATTTCCTAAAAATTTCGAAGCAATTCGTGAATTTTAAATTTACTTAAAAAATGTTTGAAAAATTAGGTCCCATAGGGTTCAATGTATTTCATTTTTTCAACCCGGGTTCAATAAAAAACTAATTGGGTGATATTATTTATTTATATTCCCATAGGTCCCACAGATCGTCTGAAAAACATACTAAAATTTCATTTTGATAATGTCATTTTTACTGCAGTTATCGTGCTAACGGCCAGACAGACAGACAGACAGAATGAACAAAGTCATAAACACTTTTCAACTTTGTTGTAAAGTGTTAAAAAAATGCCATTTATGAAAGGATTTTCAGATTCCCTTCTCATATTAATGTATAGAGAAAGTTTTGCTTTATGAAGAATTCTGTACTCAAAGATTTGAAGGATATTTTAAGACTCCCAGAACACAGTTCAAGCATGTATGCGTATGCGTTTATGTTGAGAGAATATGATAACTCTTAAACAAATGTAAGCATCGTCTTGAAATTTTATCTGGACACTAGAAAATGTATGCGGCATTACCTGTGTCTTAAATAAGCTCAAGCTGCTTAAGTAATATAGATGCGCATTTTATACGTCCCCTTAAATAAGCTTTTTGATACGCCCTAAATAAGCGGGCTGCAATTCACCACGCACAAACATATGTTTCACTAATCTTTTGCAGAATGACACATAAATATCTTATGTGTTTTATATGCTATACTTTACATTTGTGTATTAAACGGATATCCAAGATTGTCTAAAATCAACACTGATGAATGAAAATCGCAGTAAAGAAAAATATTTTCTTCCGTTATCCCAAACGAAGAACCTTTCAAAAAGACAGGTATTTGACATACTTTATCCCAAACAGTTCGACCCCCCCCTTTGCAGGCATTGGCGTCCATTGATGCCAATGCCTGCAAAAGGGGATGCTTCTAAATTTTAAATGTATCTTTTAAATTAGCGAATTTATAAAATCGCAATATTTACAGCCCATGTCTAGAGAGAAAGTCTGAGATGCAATTGCCCGTCTGGAACGATAGTGTGGAATATCGTTTGCAGCTGCTATGATAAATAAATTTGACGAAATGTAGGGAAATGGGTTATTTTCGGTTGTGGAAATTTCTAACTTTTAAACTAATTCGAATTTTAAAAAATCTCGTCAAGTCGCATTGTCCGAGAACTTGAAGTACCTCTGTACCGAATTTCGCCGCTGTCCGCAGCTTCAATTCTTCGCTGCAGACGACACAAACAGTAAAATAGACAGTTTCTCTTTTATGGAAGACACTTTATTTTATAAAATATGATGTCGGCAGCATCTGATTTTCCGTAATGCAATACCTTTACTTTTTTCACTGCTAAATAATGATGTATAGGATTCATGGCACAATGTTAATGCGAAATAAATGATTATTGGTGAATTCTTGGGCGTTAAAATATAAAACTATTACAAAAGTATCTTCTGTCGTAAACGAAACGAACTAAATCCACGAGAATGATGTTAATAGATTTGTTGCATGATACTGATATGAAACGTGAGCATATTTGAAAACACTTATCACCTTTTACATTTTATGTAATTTTATTGAAAAAATTGTTTGAAAATCTTGAAATATTTCAAGAACGGTTCATGCTAGGTCTTTTAAAGTTTCTACCATTCGTTTCCTGATAAAAATTTACTTCTGATGTGATTATTTATCATTATTGAAAGTCCTGGTTTTATAATGGCCTTCTCAAAAACATCATCTGAAAATTGGTTGTTTTGTGAGCAATCGATTGCCTTTAAAAGTCACAGGGTTCCAGTATTTACTGATTGAAATAATAGTATCAAATTGTTTCGGAGACGAAATTATTCGCTCATAAGATATCGTGTCCATAGGCTCACGGACAAATACACTACCATACATGTGCACATTAACACATACATCATTTCCAAAGCGTTTGATTCGAGTTCAGACATGTTTAAAACGTGTTCGTTCATTTAAAACTCGAATTCGAATTTTCCATTCTCCACGACATTTTCCTTATACATTAATATGCAGGAAAAGTAAAAATCTGACGTGGACAGCACATGATTTCCTCTATAGACTCAAATTTATTTTATCTAAATATATTTAGTTACAATTTTAACAATTTTTGACCATTCTTAAGAAAAAATCTGATATGGGCAACACATGACTTTCCTTATATAATGCAAATAATTTACTACTTTTGCAGTTAAAAAAATGTTATTCTTATAGTAGATACTTATATTCTTTCCAAGATATTGAATTTTCTTCAATTAGTAGTCATTTTCATTGATTTAGCGTCATTTTTATCAATTTGGCGAGATTTTTGTTAATTTGGCAACAATTAAAAATATCGCCAAGTTGGCGACAATCCGCCAATTCCGTCGCCAAAATCTTGCCAAACGTTATAGACGGAGAAATAAGTTATTCTTACAGCAGATAAATGAGTATTGGTCTTCAAATACAAAAGTATTACTCAAAGTATCTTCTTTTATGAATGGAACAAGCTAGAACCACGAGAATGATGTCACTCAATTTATCGCATGGTATTACATATGAAAAGTGAACATGTTTCTCAATACGAAATATTTTTTTTTATTTTATATAACTCTTTGATTTTTATTTTGTTAATTTGGCAACAATTAAAAATATCGCCCAGTTGGCGACATTCCGCCAATTCCGTCGCCAGAATCTCGCCAAACGTTATGGACGGAGAAATAAGTTATTCTTACTGCAGATAAATGAGTATTGGTGTTCAAATACAAAAGTATTACTCAAAGTATCTTCTTTTATGAATGGAACGAGCTAGAACCACGAGAATGATGTCACTCAATTTATCGCATGGTATTACATATGAAAAGTGAACATGTTTCTCAATAGGAAATATTTTTTTTTATTTTATATAACTTTTTGATATTTTTTTTGAAAAATGTACAATATCTCGAGAACGGTTCATGTTAGCGTTCTAAAATTTATGTCAATTGTTTTCTAATGAAAAATTACATAAGAAATGTCTATTTGCGTAACTTTATTAGCATTTTTGATTTTTTGACGATGTTTTCAAAATTTCACTCGAAAATTTAGGGGGGTCTGAACATTCGATTGCGTATAAAAACAACAGGCTTCCAGTGTTTACGGATAGTGATTTTTGTACCAAATTTTGTTCGAATCGGTCCATTCGTTCGTCAGTTATCGTCTCTACAGTCTGACTGACACACACACACACACATACTTTCACACACACACACACACATACTTTCACACACACACACACACATACTTTCACACACACACACACAGCCATCACTTCAAAAGTGTTTGATTCGTGATCAGGGATGTTTGAAACGCGCTCTCCCGTCGAAAACTCGAATTTGAATTTTCGACCCCGTCACAATACTTTCCTTATACATTATGTATATAAGGAAAGTAAAAAAAAGAAAAAAAAAACAGATTCTATTAGGGGAAGTAGAATATATCATTTTCAAAGAACAGAGTTAATTAAATACGAGTATTTGAAAGTAAATTTGCATTTCTTTTTGCTGTTAAGTGTGCATCGCAGAAAACTAACTTTCAACACTTATTTGGTAGATTTTATAGCCGCACGTTTTAAAGAAATTTTCAGAGCTTTAGAATAAAATATTCTTTCAATTTTCCCACATTTTAACGCCGATAAAAAGAATTGTTTTTTCCCATTCAGCACTTATCTGCTTTACTTAAACTGCAGACGATAAACAAATTTAAATTTTATTATCTTTCGCGTACTTCCCTTAATGGCATTCGTTTGAGGACTACCTTCGCAAGAACAGAGCATAAAGGAGAGGGCGAGGGAGCAATTATTTTTCATTAAAGAAACTGAAATGCATGTTGTAAATAGAAATATTTTTAACTAAGTTAAATGTGTTCCCATTTAGAGCAATTATATTTCGCGATTTTATTCGTTATAAAACCATTTTCAACGACAATTAGAATTTATATTTCATGAAGTGCTGGATGTTTTTTTCTCAGCAGAATATTTTAATTTAACGTTACCGAAAATGGAAATTATCATGAAAATTACCCTTTTTTCGGTCATTAGAGTATGATAGGACATTTTTGCTCATGTTTCAAAAATATTTTTAGTTAATTTTTAGATAGTACAGAGCAACTGTTGATAATGAACCGTGGATTAGTTTTCAATAATCCAGTGCCAACATTTTAAATACTAGGTTATAGCTGTGCACAAACTCATAAAACTGATAATGCTCTTGATTGTAAAACTGATAATGTTTTAACAAATTCTGTGGGAGTGAATTTGTTCACCAGTCTGTATTTTCATGCATGTAATATGTTGTAACAACAACACCTATTCAAAGAATGATTAAGATAAATTACGATTTTAAAACATTGAAACTAGATAACTCAAAGCAAATTTACATTTGCAAAATTGATGTTATTAAAAATTGTAATTTCGAAACATTGATTTTTATATGGAACAAATCATCAGAAAATATGTGAATTTAAAGCACGGATACAAATACATGAATAATGGGTGTGATGCTTCTGATATTTGCCATTATATTCAACAAGGGGGGTCGCTCAGCTTAAAACAATGTTGGCACAATACAATATGTTTAGGACTTAGAATTTTGAGATACGTGCTTACAAATTTTACCACCAAGTAAATGGGTGATTATATGGAACCCCCCAAAAATAAATACCAGCGTTTATTGCTTCGTTATCTGATATTTAACAACAGAGCCATCCGTGCTTGGCTCAGTGATATACTGGTTTGCAACTGTTTCGATTTATGGACATGAAAGCGATTAGCCACTTCAAGTATTGAGATCTTCTAATTACCTTTCAATGTTTTAGCTGATAATTAGCTGTGACCAGGATAATGTGATGATATCATCTGACTGTTAAGAGAATTGACTGATTTTCAAAAGTTCTTATCGTAGAATCCTATACGACAAGATATGGGAGAGGGAAGAGATTGTTCTTTATTGAAAAGCTATCATTCTTATTTTCAGTTGTATAGGGTGTAGTGTATATTTTTAAATAAGATTTTCTTTAATTGCAGGATTAAAATTTTTTAATAATTTTTAATGATTTTAGGCGTAGGTTAAATTTTTATAATAAATTACATGTATTGCCTACAATATTTACATATTTTTAAAGACCACAAGTACTCATCCCTCCCCCATGATAGTCTCGTATTATTGGACTCCAGGATAACAACACTTAAAAGTCAGTCAAATTACTTATCAGTTAGATAAATATCCTTATACTTATCCTGACCAATGTGCATTATCAGTTAGAACTGCATAAAAGTATTGTAAATGTCTCAATTAAAACGACCTAATTGTCATGTCTAATGTCATGTCTTAAAATTGTCATGTCTTAAAATTGTCATGTCTAATTATTAGGGCGCAGAACTGAATATACATTAAAAACCCTCAAAATATATCATATAATATGGAGTAAAAACATTCAAAATATGCACATAAATAAAAATTTATCCGCATGTTGCGATGTGTTTTAAACAAATTTTTAACCAGTGAATGAATTTAAATGTCGATTTTACTATTATATTTTTTCGATTTTGTGTTGAATTTGATTTTTTCTTTGAAAAACATCCCGAAAAATAACATACTGAAAATATACAAAATCAAAGGCGTAAAATAAGAGTAATGTCGAAAACATCACAGACAGTTATTTGTAACCTTTAATATTCTAGCAATGAAAAGTGAAAGTACAAAGAGAATAAAAAACGTAAGCGAATATAATAATTAAAACTAAAAGTTTTGTTATACCTGGAATAAACTCTGTTTAGAATTAAGAAAGCAATTTGGCACTAGGATAAATATAAATTAAGCTTTTTCCAACTTTTCTCATGTAATCTGCCGCGTTCGACAAAATTACAACACATTGTCGAACAGCACATTTTACTTTACAATACATGGTAATGTAGAAAGTATTAGAATCATGTCGAAAATCGCTACTAGAGTTTTCGACGGATTTACATTTTTCGAGCACACTAGAATCTGAATTTTTTTTAGCGTGATGTCTGTGTGTCTGTCTATGTAATGTATGTATCCATTCTAATTCAAAATAACTGACCAAATTTCTTAAATTTGGTGGATAAGTTACTTGTGGGTGACCCTGGTGCTGGTTAGATTTTGATACGCTTTGGAAAATAAGAACTTGCTTTATTTTGCAAAATAACACACAAAAAAGTATGTATCCACTCTAGTACATTGCCGTGTACTCATGTATATTACCATGTACTCATGTATATTACCATGTACTTATGTACATTACCATGTATTGTAGAGAAAGTAAAAGTTAAAATTTGTAAACATTTCTTAAACACCTAATCTAAACCCTGGTCTTCTACGATATTCCATTCCGAGCCAGATGAGGCATGTACTAAAATTTCAAAGTCCAGTATTTTCTACAATTCTTTCAAGGGAAAGTTGGGATGATATAAGGAGGGAGGCGGTATATGCCGTATATTATAGCTGTCTCTTGGTGCAGAATTCCTGTTTATTTCTTACTTAGATATAACATAAAAATTGTGGTACTGTTTTCGAAAGTGGATATAGATAGGTGAAAACAAATAATATTTTCATAAATTTTTAGAACAAAACCCATATCGGGTGCAAACGAATGGAAATACTATCCACATCACATGTTCTCAATGAATGTCTACCTTTTTAATAATTAAATTTTCATTACCATAAAATGCATTAAAATTATTATCATATGTGAGTTTCAAAATGAAGAATAATTCGACTTTAGGAATTTTAATAGAATCAATATTCTTTAATGTTTTAAGATACTTAAATATTTCAACATGAATAAGAATTAAGATAAACAATATATACATTGCTCTGCAAAGAAATGAGTAAAATGTTCCAAGTTCTCAGCTTAAAAAAAGAATAAAATAGAATAAGCGGGTACATATCCTTTTTCCAACATTAATAATCTGCAAATGTTTCAAGATGCATCATTATTGGTGATGAATGTGCGAAAATATGGCTTAAGTAGTGGGGACATACAAATCATAAAGAAAACGTTTTCTAGCATTAACGCATGATGAAGCGAATTGAGTTTGTGCATAGCTTTTGATATTTATGAGAATTAGTGATTTGTTTTTGCTAGTTATCTGGTTAAATATGGTTAACCTGCTTAAATACGTTAAGTCTGGTTAAATATGGCTTGTGTTAGCCCAAAATTTGATAAAATTTGATAAATAATTTCGGCTTATTTATCAAAATTTCGAATTCGGGGAATTCTAAAGATTACCTTCGCATAAGAGCATTAAAATGAACACATCTTGAGAAAGTATGGCTAAATGCTTCAACGTTTTTACATTCCCTACAACACATGGTAATATAGTATAGGGAAAGTATTGAAATCAGGTCGAAAATCGAAAACCGAGTTTTCGACGGATCTACGCGTTTTGGGACCTTTAGAATACTAAAAAAATTATTTTTAGCGTGACGTCTGTGTGTGTGTGTGTGTGTGCGTGTCTATACAATATATGTATCCACTCTAAATCAAAAATTAATAAACCAAATGTCATGAAATTTGAAAGGTAAGTCATTTATGGGTTACCCTGGGGCTGATTAGATTTTGGTATGATTCGGGAAAAAAAAAAAAAAAAAACCCGCCTTTCTTTTGCGAAATGGTTCGCAAAAATCGTCAAAATCTAAAATAAAATATCTAATACGTCATATTTTACAATGAAAAGACTAAGACCAACCCTATTACTCTAGGACTAGCCGTTCTCGGGATATTTTAGTGTTTTCACATTTTTGCTACGCCGGTTTTGAGAATACGTCTAGTTACCAAATGAAAGTGGCAATGGATGTAAAAGTGCAAATTCAGTGTAATTTCAAATAATTATGCTTGCAATTTTATGCAATTGAACTTAATTTAATGAATTATTAAAGAAATAAAGAGAAAATAAATTTGAGTCTGTAGAGAAAGTCACGTGCTGCTCACATCAGATTTTTGTTATTATCAATAGCATTTTTTTAGTAAATGAAGATCCTTTGTCGTTCAGTGATATTATATTAAAAAAGTAAATACATTATCATTAACCTAATATACTTCCAAAATATTATCATAGATACATTTCAAAAATAGTGATAATGCTCAGTACTAATAAAGTAGTAATAATAAATAACTTAATAATAATAAGTAAGATAAACATTCTTCGATGTTTTTAGAAGTGGAAGCATTTCAATATGAGTAGGGAAGACTGGGGCAGCTAGAAACGCCGGATCATAGACATATCCGACGATGAAAGCTTGCCATGCCTTGCCATCTGCAATCAGAATGTTAAACAGAATGTGCTAACCTTTTCCTTTCAGTGGTCCATCAATGATCAAATCGATTGTGAGCCTCTGCCGTTTGAAATTCGAATTTTGTAGAAAGTTCTATATCGTTTTCATTTGCTTTTGATTAGGAATGTATTTTATTATAAGATTAACAGCGGATATTGAACAAGTGAATATTTGGTTTTCACTGTCAACGTCTGCTCTTAGCAAAATAAATATTTCAAATTTTACAAGAAAAATTTGAAAAATCGATAATGTTGATAATCGGTAAGTGATTACAACTATAGCGTATTACCCGCCACGTTAAGGGGCTTAAAAACGTTTTCGATTGCTACCATATATAACTTTAAAGGGGTGTACTTGTTAAAGACCCCGGGGGAGGGGTTTAACAAGTCACTTCCTTTCCTCCGGGTGAAGGATAAAAAATACCCTAGATAAACTAAATAAAACGATAAACTATATAAAAAGTACCCTATATAAACACCTAATATGAGTTCAGGATGTTTCATCACTAAAGAAGAGAGAACAAGAAATGTACGAATGAGCCTATGTACGTTGGATTATGGTGTGAGCACTTCATTTTGGACGCAAAAATTAAGTATATTTATTCTCTTTGTACACTTATTTCATACAGTCATAAGAATTTTTGGAAAAATGGGAATTGGCATATCGAGAATTGAAAATAGTAATCCTTAGTGAACCCCGTATTTCATATGGAATTCGATTCAGAATCTATATCAGTCATTATATTACCACTAAGTAAATTCTGAGAAATACATGTTTCAAAGAAATCTTTTGAATCAGAAGTGATTGAAAATTGAAAGCGAAAATCCTTAGTTGATCTTCTACCTTCTCCATAATTTGATGTTGTATTCATATCAGTCACCATCTCTATATAGCCAATATTGATAACTAGATGCTTCAAAAATGTTTTTAACATGAAAGTGGGAATTCTTTACAAACCACCCTACCTCCTTCAGAATTTGATGATAATTGATTTATGAATAATGATTCGATGATAATCGAAAGTTGAATTTTCACTATGAGCAATTTTAAAAGCTAAAAATGATAAAGAGATCTCCAGTTTCTAAAAAAGAGAGAAAGAAAACACAGAGATCAGAGATCAGAAAAATTGATACGTTCTCCATTTAAACTTGCAAAAGTGGAGGAAGATTAAAAGAGTACAGATCGAAAAACAAATCTCATACAAAAGACTGAAACCTGTAGGTCTGCAAAATCTCACCTTATGAGATATGTACCAAAACTATTGCCTTTACTTTAAATAATAAAGACAACCAAATTTGGCTATTATTAAATGTCTTTAATAAAATCTCCTTCCACTACGTACATAAAAATTACATAACCAGAGCGCTTTCGGGCATTATTATGCCCATCATCAGTGGCAAAGTAGAAATAGGTGGCGAACATGAGCTTTGGTAGACAGGCCACAACCGCGATACAAAATTTGTATATTAATCAATTTAAATTCGAAACATTTAAAAAACATAATTTAATTATAAAATGTATAAATGATAAAAGAACATAAATTACAGGGTAATCAATAGATATGTCGTCAAAAACAAAACAAAACAAAATAAAAAATAAATATCCATAAAATCATACAATGATTTAACACGCGGTGAGGCGAGAATGAAAATCAAGCATAACTGAAGGGCTGAACTGGATCAAAATTGCAAATAGATTCACGGTAAATATAAATGAAAAGGGATTCATTAAGTAAAATATTACAGGGGTTATTGCAGCTAAGAGAAAAGTTTTATCAAATATAGGATGAAAAATATCATTAATAACCAAATTGGCAAGAGCCGTTGACAGATTACTATTTTTAACATCATAAGCATGTTCATCTCAACGAATACTGATCGTACGCTTAGTATTACCAATGTAGAACTTATAATTACTTTCGGGAGATAATAGGGGAACAACGTACACCCCGGTCTGGCATATGAAATTATGTTTATCCTTAAATTTTATCAGAACTAATACGATTACATCACATTTTTTCTTGCAGAGAAATAAAAGAAATTATTAAAAACAATGATTGCAAAGCACAGTTAATTTTGAAGTATTGTATTGTAGTTTTATTTTATTATAACATTTGATTACATTTGAGACATAATTTGGTTTTTCAATAGGTTCTCCGTGGTTAGTTTGTTCTACTGTCTAAAAGAAGCAATGCTGAAACGTGTTGAAATAATTTTGGAGGACATGAAATAAAGAACCAAAATTATTAAAAAAAAGTCTCATGCTGCATTTTTTTAACAAGGTTACAAAGAAAATAAAATAGAATAACTGGGTTACAATAAAAATGAATTAATGCCATTTAGCAATTTTGTTCTTGCAGTGGAAACCTGGTTTTGTTTCTCTTTGTGGAATATATTCAAAGCAATTATATGCACGAGAACACAATGCACGAAAAATTATGTTTTAACCAGTATATAAAAGTCAAGGAAAACAAGTAATAAAATAAAAATACCACTCACTAAGCTTTACTTTTTTTACTTGTTAAAAGATAAAATTATGATTCGTATAAAAATAACCTGAACGTATCGAAAATGTTTAAACCCCTACAAGTTATCAATTCCCTAAATTGTTCTTCATAGTCCTCAGAAAATAAGCATACAATGTTTGCAAAAATGAAAGGATTCAGACTGAAAAATCAACAACAACAAATAAATAACAATAAAGATTAATCCTGCATAAAGTATTGATTATGAAACACTTTCCAACTGAAATGCAATTTTATTTAAACATTCTTAAAATGAGATATATTCAGCACTCATATTTTTTAAATTATCACAGTACTACAATAATTTATTTTATGCGGAAACTTAAAACTTCATTAAAAAATTCAATGCTACAAAATCGTCTGCTTCTCTATGTAAAATCCATGAATATTTCATTCATATCACTTATATTCCAGAGTCCAGAGCTAATTAATTTTACGTTAAAAAATTATTATATAACTTATCTTACAATCGCTTAATTTGTTTATATTCAGCATACCTTAAAATCAGGCTTCGTTGTAGAAATAATCAAAGTATAGTGATCATTTAAAAAAAAAATATTGTAATTGCCTAGGCACATCATTTAGATACACAGGTAATGTACAAAAATAAAGCGGTTTTTAACATATTTTGATGAATTTTTTTTACACATTTTACGTGATAATTTGAATATTTTCTAAAATTTTCAAAGCAATTTGGGAATTTTAACTTCTCTTAAAAAATGTTTTTAAAATTAGGTCCCATAGGTCAACCAATGTGTTTCATTTTCTACTAGCAGGTTAAATCTAAAACTAATTGGGTGATATTATTCTTTTACATTCCCACATGTCCTACAGACCGTCTCAAAAACATACTAAAATCTCATTTTGAACAAAGTCATAGACACTTTACAATTATGTCAGAAAGTGTTAAAAAACAAAATCACGTATTCGAGTGGAAAAGAGAATCTTTAAACCTCCCCAAAATTCCGCAGTTTAGTATTTAGCGTGGTTACGGTAATAAAAAAATATGCAATATCTCTAAAACGGTTCATGCTAGCGTTCTAAGATTTATTTCAATCATTTTCTAATGAAACATTACTTAAGAAATCATTATTTATGTCACTTTATTGAAGGTTTTAACTTTTTCAAAATTTCATTTCAAAATTTTGGGGTGTTCGGTACATTCGATTGCGTTTAAAAACAATAGGCTTCCAGTATTCACTGATTGTTATTTTTGTACCAAATTTCGTTCGCATTGCTCCATGCGTTTTTCAGATATCGTTTCCAAAGATTCAATGACACACACACACACATACACACATGGAAATTTTTGATAAACTTATTTGAAAAATGTGCTATATCTCAAGAATGGTTCATGCTAGCGTTCTAAATTTTGTATCAATCGTTTTCTAAGGAAAAATACATAAGAAATATCTATTTACGTAGCTTTAGTAACGGTTTCGATTTTTTGATGATTTTTTCAAAATTTCACTCGAAAATTTAGTAGAATTCTGAGCATTCGAATGTGTTTAAAAACAATAAGCTTCCAGTATTCACGGATTGTAATTTTTATACCAAATTTCCTTCAAATCGCTCAATTTGTTCGTGAGATATCGTCTCCACAGTCTCACTGACATAGACACACACACACACACACACAGACATCACTTCAAAAACGTTCGATTCGTGTTCAGGGATGCTTGAAACGTACTCTACCGTCGAAAGCTCGAATTTGAATTGTGGACCCCGTCACAATACTTTCTTTATGCATTATGCTATGTATATAAGGAAAGTAATTATAGAAGTTGTGGGTACATTCTCTCTTAGCTCCACCCCCGATGCAATATCACCTGATGGGAGAGACATTTCGAGAGATGTCTACCCTGGACAAGGGTTTGGCGTTAGTCGAAACAAAGAATGCTTGCATCTCCGTTTATTTACAAAGAAAAATTTTATATATTAATTTCGGGTAATATATAATTAAAATAAAATTTACGTAATTGTAAATTATTTCGGTAGACACTTGTACATCTGACGCCTTGCCACTTGAATCAATACACATTGCTTGATTAGGGCACGGAAAAAATATACAAAGTTTATCCTCTTGAGAAGGATAAAATATCATAAGCAGGAAAGTGTCTTTGCCTCCAAGATAAATAGCCTAAAGTGTCCGAAGATGTTTACCTAATGTATCATTACGGCTGATGTATGAGAAAAAATGTGGTATAAGTAGAGAAGAAATGTGTGTTATAAAACAAAGTTTCACACCATTAAAGTGTGATGAAGCACATCCGATTGAAGATTTGCATCGTGTCGAGCATTTATGGAATAAGTTGTGAGATGCGGTGCTTTAATATTGAATATTTTTGGTATGAGGTATGCTGAATGAAGCTCATGTGTTGGTTTCAGATATGAAGTAATTTGTCACGGGATAAATAATTTAATTTTCTTATAGGAGACATAAGGATATATAAATATATGGAAATGCTTATTCTAAAAGTGCGATTTTGGTGCTTATAATTCATCATACGAGGAGTTAGTAGCTACTTTATGGCCGTAGAAGTTTGTGTTGGAATGGTTGTAATTAATAACGAGTATTATAGAAAGGTGTAACTTTGACCATAAAAATAAAACGCAAGGGTGGTAAAAATAAGTTCGGAAGGTCTAAATATTTATCTCATATACTATTGCATCTCATGTGCATCGTTTTTCCTAAAATGTTCAAATTTGAAATTTACGTCTATTTGTATCCCAATCAACCAATTATAATGTATATTTATTATGAAAAACTCTTACACACACACGCACACACACACACACACACACACATATATATATATAAATATATATTACACTAAGAGTATTATTATAAATTAACAGTCGATCAGTCTAGATGTACTCGGCATTTGTGCTAATATATAATTTTTAATATATATGGATAACATTGAAAAGAAAATCTGTGTGTGTTTATGTCTGTGTTTATCTGTTTGTTTGTCTCCTCATCACGGGAGAATGACTGTACTAAATTTCATGAAATTTTATGGGTAGCCATGAAATAGCCCCTTTTAAAATTTAGTCTATGTTTAGAGTTTCTACGACCAGGGGTTATCGAGGTATTAATTGTGGTGAAAAGATATTTTGTATTTATTATTTTAAATATCCTAGCAACTTATGACCGACCATGTAGTTAGCAGTGAACATTGCCGTTGTCAAAGCAAAATTATAAAACGTTTGCTAACAGATTCCTCTCGACACATAACCCACCTTTTCCTGGTTCTCCGGCGTCCATCTATAAAAACATGTCCTAAAAGATAAACATTAATATACTATGTACTTAAAATGATGACACTTTGTTTAATGGCTTTATAATTTCTTATCAAAATTTTCCTTTTCACTTAAACATTTAATTACATCTTACATTATACATATATCTTTTGGTTTTAATCAGACCTGGATACGAACGTGATGACGATGCTCGATTTGGTGAAATTCAAATTAAATGTCTTTTCAGCAAAGTTAGTTCTCATGGGCAATAAAAAGAGCGAGAACAGAGATATATTTAATAGAGTGTTTGGCATAACAATGTCATTTATAATACTATAGAAATGTGCACATAATTGTGTATTTTAATTTTTTTTACATTATATATTCCATAAGAAGAACGAGTGTACTCCTGGTACCGCAATATGATTTAGTCTTATAAATACTATTTTTATTAAATACATACATAATGAATTCCATATTATGAGTAATATCAAATTATACTTCGAATCATACTACGTAAATAAAATGCCAACGAGTTGAAACTTTTTACATAATGTATCTATCTATACATTGTATTTTGTAGCAATACGTACTTTGGTTCCTGAGTTATCGCTTACCGCACCTCACAGATATACTTGCGGCAAACCTAACTTGACACTGCAGAGGCATAGAAAACACTGTGAACTTCCACTTAGTTACAAAAGTTAGTCAATGTAGGCAGAGTTGGCGAATGAAGGCAATTTGAGTGATTAGTGCACGGCGTAATCAAGTACGCCCTGTTGCGAATATAGTACGTACACGTGCAGATGGAAATCTGGCCGAAAGTGTTCGAAAAGTATTTCGTTGTTCATAAAATGAGCTTTTCCCGTCAAAATATCGAAATCTGGAATCTCGGAAAACAAAATGCTCTCTGTACTACAAGATGAGAAAGCAAATTTATATCTATATCTATATATAAATATCTATTTTATTCTCTCTCTCTCTCTCTCTCTCTTTCTATCTATCTATCTATCTATCTATCTATCTATATATATATATATATATATATATATATATATATATATATATATAAATTATTTCATAAATACCTTAGCTTGCTAAAAATATGGAGGATACTATGCAAATACGAATATGTAAAGAAATTAAAGATATTAAGTAAAAAGATTGACAATGCAAAATACATTTAATTTATTGCGCAAATGCAGCTTATAAAATGATTTCAATAACAGTAATAGTTTGAAAATTCAATGAAAGAAAAGTGAGATGCTGCAACTCGATAAACCTAACTTTCTAAAACATCTGCAAAATAAAAGTATAAAACAGCAAATCTTCAATCAAATGGAAAAAAATACAAATAACGAGTCATCAAGTTAAAGACTCAAAACTTTTCTTCCGGTACAAATATTTTGACGAATCAAACACAAAATATATATGTTTCTGAAGAAATAGATAAATTATATCTATAAACTATTTCTACTTGGATTACATACATAAAGAAGGAAATATAAAAGAAAAGAAGAATACCTGGAAAAATACTGCATATGTCCGAACCAGTCGAACCCTGGAACACTGAATGAAGAGACCAGTGTTGCCATTCGCAAAGAAAAAAAAAAGATCTATTGTTGCCATTCGTAAGAAATGAAAAACAGTAATGCGAAACGATAAGAGAAAGTAATAATATACAAAAAAGTGGGGCTAATAATAGTAAGGCTTATGTTTCTGAGGATGTAAAAACAAAAGTATTATTAATACAAGAGACAGGTGATGTCTGGTGATATAAGATACTATGAATAGAATTCATGAAAATCCAGCTAATCTAAACTTTTTAACTATACCGTTTACTAAATAAGAAGGATATTCATATAAATTGCTGGTAACTTTGAGATTATTTATATGCATAGCATGAAATTTTTATCAGATAATCTATAAATTCTAAAAAACTGATATATATATATATATATATATATATATATAATTAAAAGTCTGATTGTTTGAGTGTTTATCTTTTTAATATACAAATTCCCAGTTTTTGACGGATTTCTTTTTTCAAATTTAGTGTTGATGTTGATGACCCAGACCGTCCGACCTACCAGAAAGGTGTAAGGTAACTGTATGGACGGCCGGGAAGTGCCACCCAATTTAGACCGGAACCCAGTGGGGGAGGCATCCACAGGGACCGTACCCTCCTTCCCCTACCACCAACCTCTCGGAAGGACTTACGGACCCACATGTTTAACGTGATCGTACTCCGCATGAACACGGCGGCATATGTGGCAGCGTGCAAATCTAGCGCGCAAACCACGGGGATACCGCACCCGAGATGGCCAACAGCACGCGGAGTTCCGAGGTGGTCACCCACCAAGTACTAACCGCGCCCGATGCTGCTTGACTTCGGTGATCTAACGAGAACCGGTGTTTTCAGCACGGTACGGCCGTTGGCCTTCAAATTTAGTGTGGTTATTTTCAATTTCACCGTGTGTGACCTAGTCCAGGTGTTGAATTTATAGGACAAAGGCTGTCGAGATATTAATAAAAAAAAATGCAAAATTAAACTTTTTATAGAAATAGCATCATGCAGACGATTTTTTTTCCGAACGTTTATACTTAAAAACTTTAGTTTTTGATATTCAAAGTAAGGATATTACAGGATACACGAATACTCACTCCTAAAAGGTTACGTTATAGACGGAGATGAGTAAACACGTTAATTACATAAAACAGTTACATATAAAACTATTACAATAAATCATTACAGCATAACATTTAAAAGATAAACATAGACTATAAAAATGGTAATGATGACAATTAAGCAGGTAAATAAAAAATATTTGAAGAAAATTACGTAGCTTAGCAACAAAATTTAATTAAATGTGTTGCAGAAGACGATTTTTGTTCAATTTATCCGATTTAAATATAAGAAATTGATATCAAATTAATTTTATAAATGAAATATATTCTATTTTTAATTGACTCTTTTTGCGAAATTAGAACATGAAATTATGAGAATTATTGATATTTTCAACTTTAAGCTTTCAGTTTTATTTTGGTAAATATTTTTTAAACTCATGTATTTTCTATTGTGTTTAAGCGATTTTTGAAACAAGATAAAAATTTCACAGATATCATATATCATCTATTATTTTTGCGTCTTCTTTTTGGCGTATGTTGAATCAAACTTCATATTTTTTTCCAAATGTGTTTACAAATGATGATTCAAACTTCATATTTTTTTCCAAATTTGTTTACAAATGATGAATCAAACTTCATATTTTTTTCCAAATTTGTTTACAAATGATGTATCAAACTTCATATATTTTTCCAAATGTGTTTACAAATGATGAATTAAACTTCATATTTTTTCTAAATTTCTTTACAAGCGAGACAAGAAGGCTTTAATTTTCTATCTGCCTGTGCATATAATTTTATATAGCGAGAAAAGAAATTCTATTATTTCTTTTTAGAGGAATTAAATCTAATATTTTAATAGAAATTTTGAAGAAAAATTTCATTTAAAATGCTATTGAAATTTCTACATATTTTAAATTACGACTAACCGCGGGTGTATCTGCTAGTGCAATATTAGCACGAAACCTGACTTTGAATGGAATCGAGCATTTGGAGTATGCGAGCTGTGAAATATTTCAAATTAAATTTTAATTTAACAAATAATTATGAAATTAGAGGTATAAAAACCAATTTCATTATTTTGGAATCCTAATACAAAATATCATAGAATTTGTTTATTAAATTAAACAAATTAGAATGAAGGAAAACAATGAAATCAAAGAAACACCTTTAAACAGTAAAAATGCATTTAATATACAGATGTACGTTTAAGTCATAACGTATGCAGCGGCATACGTATTGATTAGCTGTTTAAAAGTTGTTGCTTACTTGCTATTTGTAGGAAATGTAGTGAGTATGCGCAGCTTAAAAGTGGGCGTTACTGTCCGTTTTATTAGTTGAAATTGTGATTTTGCAAATCTGTGTAATTTCACATATGTGTTTTTCAAAATTTCATCTTACTACCAATTGTAGTTTACGAGTAAAATGGCTTAGGAAATTCAGGTAAATGTTGATTTATTTCACTTCGTTATGAATCGAGAATGGACCCCGTTTCGCTCATCCATAATAAACAATGAAGGAAATGTATTCTGTAATAAAACAATAGAACTTTTTAGATGAATCCTGCCTACCAGTTCAAATCTTCCTTATTGATAAGAGTTTCTAGATGGAGGAGATCATAAAATTGTGCGTAACCTTTTCTTGCGAGAAATACTTTCTCCATATTGAAGATCAGAATGGGAAATTTTATATGTTATGTTAAGCTCTAGGGGTGGCAATAAAGCTAGTTTTATATGTATGTTTGAGATCTGCACGGTTCAGATGATAAGGGTGCTTTAACAAATTCGTTCTTTGAAAATATTCGAATATGATATTTTGATGGGAAATGTGCGCCATATGTACGGTGACCATATTTCTGGAATAAAGTGAAGGACAGATGTTGACGTTTGTTCCAACACATTTCCAAATGAGTTTGTGACTGGGATGGGGTGAACAAATATAAAATGACAACTAAAAAAAACGCCCCACCTACTAACTTAAAGAGTTCCATAAGAATACGATTATGTTTTGTGTTTTGTACTAATCCTATCGTGTGCGAATTTTACTGTAGTCTTAATAGTACATTTTTTATGTAACTTGATGCACTTAATCCCTGGGCTCCTGGGGGAGGGGCTGTAGACCGGTAGTCTTACCCCCTCCTCCAGGGTGTATGCCTGCATGCGCCTTGGAGTTTGGGTTAGAAAAAGTCAGAAAAAGGATGGGAAAATTAAAAGAATATTGGAAAATGTAATTAATAATAAATGAAACAAATTATAAGTAGTAAACATATATTTTTAATTATAGTAATGAATTACAAGTGATTGGCATTAAAATAATAAATATTGAAAATGTATATTTTTAATATTTCTCAGATGAATTGATTTTTTGTTGCAAGAGGATATAATCAGATTTTGGAAAATCATAAAATTTTAGACAATTCATCTCATAGTTGCATTTTGTGTAAATGCAAACTTACAGAGCTTCAATTTTAAGTTAGTTGGAGAATTTGATCTATCCTTCATGAAAATAAAGGACACATTGGGGTTTTGAAAAAAAATCTGAAGGACAGTCCTTTAAAGTAATGGACGCATGGTCACCGTAGTTATATGAGCTGGATACGTTTCAAAACTCTGGGGGAAGAACTGATCATCATCATGATCAAACTGGGAGGAAGAACTTATCTATAATGTTCTAATCTTTTTGTTGATCCCCATACTAAAATGTGACGTAATAAATAGTTATTATTTGCTTAAACTTTCTTCGTGAGTATAGTGATAATATCGTACATAGCATATGTTCCAAGAATAATCCTCCAAATTTATCTCTACAGTGACTGTCAACTTACCTAATCTGAAATTTTATTTTTTTTTACCCAAAACTGTTTTAATTATGTTCTATTACAGTTTAGTTTTTCCTCGTCTGTCTTATTGTAATCTTGTTTGGGGATACACTACTACCCAAAATATAAACAGGCTTTGCATTCTACAAAATTAGTATATATCGCTTTTTAAAGATTCTTTTGATTTGAGTATTCATCGATCACTATGATATTTATTCTCGCTACAAAATTTTGCTCGCCTGTAAGATTTTTCACTATCATTTGTCTTTGTTTATGTTTCAGCATATTCATCATAATCAGCATTGTAGTATCTTTTTCGCTAATTTTTATGATCATACTTATAATACTCGAAATAAGAATCAAATGTTACTCCCTTTTTCTCGTACAGACAGTTTGTACCTAAATATTAATTCTACGGGCTCAAGATTATGGAATTTTTTTCCACTTTTCTTAAAATCACTGAACCATGAAAATAGTTTTAAGAAGTACTTAAAGATATTTCTGTTACAGGTCTGATCGATTTGCTGACTTATTATTTATTTGCTTTGCTACTTGTATTCCTGCTAGTTGTTTCTTGTTTATGTTGCCATGGCTTTTTTTCTGCCACTGACCATTGTTTTAATGCTGGGGTGTTGTCAGATTGGTTGGGGGCTGTGGAGCCGTTAGGCCTATCTAAAACGCCTTTTTTCGCAGTTTCTTACCCCACTGTTATACATTTACTTAGAAGTAGAAATTGTATGTATTGGTTATAATGTGTGGTAAAATAAAGTGCATTTATTATTATTACTATTGGCCATTGAGTACAATATTTAGCTTTCAAATTATAATGTGTATTTAGATAGCACTTATTAAAACATGTATTTACAAATAATGCTTTATATTAAAATAACTCATTTAATCCTTTATGAGAGAGACATAGGGAGAGATGTGAGCCACACAATATTTATTGAAATATCAAAAAGATATGCACTCGACCTTATAGTCACAATATATAATATATATATATATATATATATATATATATATATATATATATATATATATATATATATATATATATATATATATATATATATATATATATATATATATATATATATATATATATATATATATATATATATATATATATATATATATATATATATATATATATATACATATTTAGTACCTACTACCTTGTGTACATTTTAACTATATTAGAGATCAATGGCTTTGGTTTTGTACGCTTGACACTACGGAGCGAATTTGTTGGACGCCACATCATCTGGAGTTGATTAATATGGCATTACCCTATTTTTCGTCAAAGCGACCAATATTTTCTTTTTTGCTTATTGTCGTCATAGGTCGAAGATCCGTATCATCTGTTGTCTTTCTTTCGTTAGGTAACTTTAATTTATTTTTTACCTTGCTTCGGGGAAACAAGCTTTCCTTGTGTTTGATTGGCGTATATTTTTTGATAACTTAGAGCCAGCCGGTCCTGATTGAAACCTCGTTTCAGATGTAGTTTCTTCGGGTCTTGCGAAGAAGTATAGGTTACATCCATGTAGGTATCGTGAATTTTCAACCTGATGATGTCATCGCCAATTGGTGAATTGATGGATCGTAAACCTCGTTTAACTGAAATGTTAAACCTGGTCAAATTATCTGAATCCCTTGTTCGTTTTGTTTCCACCATGGCATATTACTTGAAATACATATATTATTTATTTGGTCTCACAGTTTTTACGCATAAAACAGAGGTGAAAGTTTTGCCATACTAAATTACTAACTTTTACTACAGATTATACTAATTTGTTTTGTAGCATCCATTTATTAGAATCTGTTATAAATTGAGCTGAAATAATGACTGATATGGATCAGCGTAAAATTCTGGGGAAGGACATGCTTGATGGGGACATTCATTTTGAGAATCTTCACTTCTGGTTCGAAAATTCTAATTTTTTTAAACTATCGAGCCGCATATAAAAATATGTATGCATACACACACATGCACGCAAACACATGCATTCATACGTAGACATGTATGCAAACAGAATCACCCAATCAAAGTTGAGTGTCAAAGACATGAATCAGGCAGTGATCTACCACATTTCCTTTAGAAATTAACAAGCAGTTATATGCATTTCCTCAAATGATCTGAAATAAAAATGTTTAATGTATGAAAATTGACAATATAAATTGTTTTTAATGTATTGTAAAGAAACATAATTATTTGTTTAATTGCCATATAGTGAATGCTCCATGATTTGGTGTTGCAAGACTGTATATGGAGATTTAACAAAATTGGTGTGCAATTGCTAACGGAGAGTTACGCTCAGACTCAAAGTTTTTATAAGCGCATTTAAAATGATAAGTTTATCTACCATAAATAATTTTACAGAATATTGTATAAATTAAAAAATTTCGTTTTAACTGGAGGTCGTTTCTACTCATATAATGTCATGAATGCATACATTAATCACATACCGGAGGTTAGAGTCATTCAATGCCTAGGAACTCCGTTAACGCTGCATATAGGCTAGGCGAATCTTGAGGTCACTATAATTAACAGTCATGATCTAGCTAGTGAGCTGCCACTCTGAACAGGGTCGGTTTACAATAAATTAAAATGGATACACATGCTATCCGTGAGAATGTGGAAAGAGATGAAAGTATCTGTACTTGGTTTCTACGTGTCTCTACAAATATCATTGCACAGACGCCACGTTAAAGGTAGTTTTTTCGTGTTTTAGAGGTCCTGAAATTTGTAGATCCGTCGAAAACTCGAGTTGCATTTTTTTAAATTCTAATACTTACTCTATACATTACCATGTATTGCAGGGAAAATGAAAATTACAAATTTATGTAGCATCGTCTCATGAGTAGAAATCGTAAAAAGAAAAAAATACAGAAGGAATTTATTTGACACAATATGGTTTTTGATTAATTACTGTCGTATTTAAGTATGCTACAATAAAAACTTTTACGTGAACATTCTAGTGCCGTGAAGAGTCTTAATGCCGTATGACTAGTCTTAATGCCATATGAACAGTGTAAATGCTATTTGTCAGAAAGAATGTACATTTGAATTCTAGAAAGAATAATACCGTATACTTTGACAAACATGCAAGTGTCACCGTGTTAGGTGACCTGATAAGACGAACATTTGACAAGTATTTATTGATTTAAGTATACTCATTAACTGGCGTCGATTTCTATTAATTAGACAATGCTCTACAACTATATAACTGATTTTTTAACCTGTCACGCTCTGTTGCTGATTTCATTATTCTATCTTTTTATACTCTTTTTCTAGGGTCGCTGCAATCCTTTTTATTCGATCGGGCATACTTACTTTACTATAGATAGACTTAAAGTACATATATATTTTCAGATGGTATTTTTATCTACCATAAATAATTTTGCAGAATATTTTATAAAATATAATATTTCGTTTGATCGTAGGTGTCCCATTCGGAGCTCAGACTTCGGAGTGTGAGGTTGTGATTTTGCGAGCTGCTGCTTTTACCTAGTGGTGACTTTCTTGCTTACGCTTGGGCGTGTTATATCAAGTTACGATAGAGCACGTCGGGCTAAGTAATTCTCAACTCTATTGTGTGCGGATTTCCGCCATTTTGTGCTTTACACGTGTGTTTTACCACGTGGCTCTGCTATTCGTACTTGTTTTGACCCTGATCTATGATGGATTTGGACAGTGACCTTCTGCAGAAGACGAAGGAAGTTTCTAGTAAGCTGGAGGGTGATGATGCTCGGCCTCTCAAGGATGCAATGGATGCATACCTTGGACACCTGCCGGACGCCGGACTTCTTGCCGCGAAGACCCAAGAAGTGAAGAATGCTGTTAACTACTGTGGATTGGTAATCTACGTATTGACCCTGCATATCTGGGATATGCTGAAGAATGGACTCCTCGGCCAGGACAAGGACCAAGTCTCCCGGATTCTAGGTTCGTTCAATTTTGTGAATTCTTTTTTGTTGTGCTGTGACATTTGTAAATTTAGAAATTGTGATAATGATATTTATGTAATCTTTAACTCAGTTGAGGTGTATAATGACAGAATAATTAGAGCTAAAATGTTAGAGTTAGGAATTATAAATGAAATTAAACTTGTGGACAAAAATGAAACGGTTGTAAATCCATGTAAAAGGGCTAGGATAGAGGAGTCTCCCACTAAGGGAACTACTACTAAAGACCAGGATGAAAATTTAAAAGTAAAATGTAATGCTGTTAGTGATAATGTAACTGCAAATGAAATTGTCAAAACTAAGACTTATGCTGAAATTGCCGCGCAACCTGTGCAATTTAAGAGTGCTCCTAAACCAAAAGCGGTTAGAGAAAATAGTATGGAGGTAGAAAAAAAAGAACCAAAAGCGGAATGCTTCTTCATAAAGTTTAGAGATAACTACCAGGCTCTCCTTAAGAAACTAAATGAAATTACAGGAAATAAAGTATCTGGAAAATTGACAGGAGATATGCTCAAACTTATACCTAATGACGCTGACTCCTATAGGGTTGTTCAGCGCCATTTGACTAGCGAGGAAATCCCCTTCCATAGCTTAAACCTCAAAACGGAAAGGCCGAAAAAGGTAGTTTTGAAGGGGCTACCAACTAGCTATAACATTGAAGAGATAAAATTGACTCTAACATCAAATGGATTAGATGTAGTCCAGGTTTCTCAACTGAGAAACACAAAAACCAGATTACCCCTGCCGATCTTTTTAGTCAGCCTTAGGCCTACCGATGACTGGCAGAGGGTCTACACACTCACAAGATTAGGGTACTTGGCTGTGAAGGTAGAGGCCTTCAGAGTTAGGGGCTTTAAGATTTGCTACCGGTGCCAGCAATTCAACCACTCATCAGAGAACTGCAGTATGCCACCAAAGTGCCTGAAGTGTGGTGAAGGACACTTCACACGAGACTGCAAGAGACCCAGGACAGAGAAGGCGACGTGTGCTAACTGCAATGGAGATCACCCGGCGAACTTCAGGCAATGCCCGAAGAACCCCTGGAACAAGGGAAAGGCACCGGGGTATGCCCCCCTCCCCCAAAAAACCAGATACCCCCTTGGAGGCAAAAGGCCCTCGGACCAAACCCCCAGGCACCCCCTCAGGGCTCCTCGCACATAGTGCCACAGGTAAACAGGCACGAAACTTCAGCACCTACCAGATCGGTGCAAGAGCAGGCCCCCAAACCTTCGACCTCCAGAGAATTGACTCTGGAGGAAGTTAGAGCAGCTACAGCTGCAATTAAAAGAAGATCGGAGGCAGAAAAAGCCAGACAGGCAAAAGAGGCAAAGGATAGACTGGATAGGAAAGCTAAGGAATGGAAAGATACTAAACGAGTCAGAGAGGAAGAAGAGCTCGCGCAAACACAGCTGTTAGCTAAAACGGGTGATAAAAAACAGAAAACTATTGAGTTCCAAAAGGACACTCACAAAAAAGTGCAAACCGCGGTTGAGGCTGAGGAAATGGAAGCGGAGACTGAACAGGCTGATAAATCTGATGCTGAAAAGATGGATGATATCCTCAACCTCATCAGAGGATTTATCAGCATGTTTAATATAGATGACATAAAGCGTCTGTTGATGCAGTTCGCAGAACTAGTGCAAAAAAAGAGCGATCCAATGGTAATGGTCTTTGAGGCCCTTAAAATAATCGCGGACTTTAAAAGTAACAGTGAGAATCAAACCCGTCATGGCTAGGTCCCAAAAAGAGTCAATAAAAATATTATTTTGGAATGCGAACGGCATATCTCCAAGAATAAATGAACTTAGGAACTATGTAAACGAAAATGACGTAGATGCCTTACTAATTCAGGAAACTAGAGTTAGAGAAAGTAAAAAACTAAACATAGCCAACTACTCAGGTTATCATAATCTTAGCTCAAATACTAATGCTAGAACGCCTCATGGAGGAACAGCAATATACATTAAAAGAAATATTCCCCACGAGGAACTAAAAAGCATAAATCTTCAAAGTATAGAAAATACTAGCATAAAAATTAAAATTAATAATACTAGCCCGTTTATCCTAACCTTAACATATGTCAAAAATATGAGTAGAGTAGACGTAGCTGCGCAGCTGGAACTGCTTTTCTCGCGATATCCCAACACGATACTCGCAGGCGACTTCAACGCACATCACCGAGCGTGGGGCTGTAGGAGAGCCAATGCACGCGGAACACAGATACATAGACTGCTGAACACCACAAATACTAACATTATTGCTCCGTCGACACCAACCTGTTTCTCAGGCGCCAGCGGCACATTCATAGACTTTGTCCTAACTCGAAACATAGACTACGCTCACACTATTAGTACCCTGGATGAATTCGACTCGGATCATCTGCCGGTACTGATGACATAGGACCTGAACACACCTCTTCCAGCCTCTTTGGGACAAGAGAGGGTCAACTGGGAAATATTCAAAAGAGCACTCTTCGAGCCGCACTTAGCAGTACCTAACATTATGAGCACGGCGGATATTGACTCTGCCACGCACACACTCACAACAGAAATCAAGAGAGCAATTGCCTCTGCCACAACACACCGTGAGTCTCCAAAATTACCCACACTTTCCCACCATGTCAAACAATTAGTCAGGCAAAGGAATAGATTACGTAAGACATGGCAGGCTAACAGAGATCCCGCCCTTAAAAGGGAGCTTAACAGACTCACGTGTAAAGTCAGGGGGAAAATTGTCGCAGAAAAGCAGCAACAGTATAAAGAATTAATCGAATCCCTTAGCCCAGAAGATGTATCGCTCTGGCAATTCGCAAAAAGACTCAGGAAACCTCAAATTAAGCTCCCGCCACTAATGGATGGCGCTAAAATCGCGTACTCAGACGAGGAAAAAGCCGAGGCGCTCGCAAGTCATTATGAAAAACAATTCCAACCGAACCACGATCTAATGTGTCAGGATACCCTAAGAATGGTTAGCCAAACTTTAAATAACTTCAGGAATTCCCCGGTAACGGCTGAGATTAACCCTGCCACCCCGCAGGAGATAGTAGAAATTATCAAAAATCTCAAAAATCGTAAAAGCCCAGGGCACGACAAAATCAGAAATATTGCGGTTAAAAACCTGCCCCTAAACGTAATATGTTACTTGACTATCTTAATAAATAAAATATTAAAACTAAACTACTTTCCCAAAGAATGGAAGGAAGCGATAATCATAACAATCCCCAAACCAGGTGAGGATGCCACAATTCCAGCCAACTACAGACCAATTAGCCTGCTACCGACACTTAGTAAAATTACTGAGAAAATAATTCTTAAGAGACTGAACACGCACCTTAGTGAGAATGACATCCTCATTCCGGAGCAGTTTGGATTTCGGCCAAAGCACTCCACCACTCATCAATTGCTGAGAGTGGTAGAGTACATATCTTCTGGACTTAATAGTAAGACACCCACAGCTGCGATTTTTCTGGACATACAAAAAGCCTTTGATAAAGTATGGCACTGTGGATTAGCGTACAAATTGATCACTTTAAAAGTCCCTGACGCTCTTGTCAAACTTTTAATCTCATACTTAAATAACAGACACTTTCAAGTCAGAGTAGGAGGTAACTTATCAACACCCAAGCTCATTAAAAGTAGTGTACCGCAAGGTTCTATCCTGGGCCCGACACTCTTTAACATATACCTGAACGACATCCCCAGAACTCCAAACACAGAGCTGGCACTCTATGCAGACGACAGTGCGATACTTGCAAAACACCCATATGTCTCAGTAATGCACAGACAGCTACAACAACACTTAGACATACTCCAAACATGGCTGGAAAAATGGCGAATAAAATTAAACCCCAACAAATGTCATTGGATCTATTTCTCGAGGAAAAACAAACCGCCGCCGCCACTGTATATAAACAATCATGCCTTACGCGCGGAAAAATCTACTAAATACCTAGGTGTAACGATAGATTCCCACCTAACCTGGAAACAGCACGTAACGAACTTAATCAAAAAAGCGTATATAACTACAGGAGCCTTATATCCAATGATAGGAAACGGAAATCTCAGTCATCAAAACAAACTGCTAATTTATAAATCGGTCATCCGCCCGGGAATGCTGTATGCAGCACCCGTATGGGGATATGCCTGTAAAACTACGATAGACCTCCTAGAGACAAAACAAAACAAAATCCTACGGATTATCAGGAAAGCTCCCAGGTATTTAAGGAACTCGGTAATTAGGAATGACTTCAAAATAAAAACTGTTAGAGCCCAAATTAAAAAGCTAGCGCTTAAATTTTACAAAAATTTGCCATCCGTTCCAAATGAACTGTTATTCAATTTGCATGACTATGATCATCGCAAGGCCAAATCTCGTAAGAGACCCCGCGCTGTTCTAAACATCGATAATCGGAATTAAAAGATCCCACCTCAAACATCTGATATCAAATTAAACTCGCGACTAATGTTTAAAACTCTAAGCTGTTAAAATGCTAGGTAACCCTCAGATCTGCATCAACTCCCCAAACTGCTTAAACTCTAAATGTGCAACAAACTGCCACAATAGGAGCTAGGACTAATATGAAAAAAGTAGTAAATAAAAACCTCGAACCTCCCATTAGGGTCACTGAATTAATGTCACAGTATGATGATAAGAACCACATTTTGAAACTGGAGATTAAAGGCGCTTCGCGCCTGGTGCTCTGTTCTGTACGACACTCGACTTTCGTAGGTGTCGTCAAGGGCATGACGATTCGGAGCTCAGACTTCGAAGTGTGAGGTTGTGATTTTGCGAAGCTGCTGTTTTTATCTTGTGGTGACTTTTCTTACTTACGCTTGGGCGTGTTATATCTAGTTACGATAGAGCACGTCGGGCTAAGTAATCTTCAACTTTTCTGTGTATCGCCATTTTGTGCTGTTCGAACTTGGATTGCCACGTGTGTTTTCCCACGTGGTTGTGCTTTTCGTACTTCGAGTTATTTGACCCTGATTTATGATGGATCTTGACAACGACCTTTTGGAGAAGACGAAGGAAGTTGCTAGTGAGCTGGAGGGTGACGATGCTCGGCCTCTCAAGGATGCAATGGATGCGTATCTTGGACGCCTGCCGGACGCTGGACTTCTTGCCGCAAAGACCCAGGAAGTGAAGGATGCGGTGAACTATTGTGGAATGGTGATCTACGTGCTGACACTGCATATCCAGGATATGCTCAAGTATGGACTCCTCGGACAGGACAAGGACCAAGTCTCCCGGATTCTAGGTTCGTTCAATTTTGTGAATTCTTTTTTGTTCTGCTGTGACATTGGTAAATTTAGAAATTGTGATAGTGATATTTATGTGATCTTTAACTCAGTTGAGGAGTATAATGATAGAGTAATTAGAGTTAGGACTAATAAATGAAATTAAACTTATTGACAAAACTGAAACGGTTGTAAATCCATGTAAAAGGGCTAGGATAGAGGAGTCTCACACTGAGGGAACTCCTACTAAAAACCAGGATGGAAATTTAAAATTAAAATCTAATGACCATGATAACATGGACTGTAATGCTGCTAGTGATAGTGTTGTAAATGAAAAGGTTAGTGATAATGTTGTAACTGTAAATGAAAAAGTTAAAACTAAGACTTATGCTGAAATTGCCGCGCAACCGGTTCAATTTAAGAGTGCACCTAAACCTAAAGCGGTTGAAAATAGTGTTAGAGAAAATATTATGGAGGTAGAAAAAAAAGAACCAAAAGCAGAATGTTTCTTCATAAAGTTTAGAGACAACTACCAGGCTCTCCTTAAAAAGGTAAATGAAATTACAGGCAATAAAGTATCTGGCAAACTCTCAGGAGATATGCTCAAACTCATACCCAATGACGCTGACTCCTATAGGGTTGTTCAGCGCCATTTGACTAGCGAGAAAATCCCCTTCCATAGTTTAAACCTAAAAACTGAAAGGCCAAAAAAGGTAGTTTTGAAGGGGCTACCAACTAACTATGACATTGAGGAGATTAAAATGACGCTAACATCCATTGGATTAGATGTAGTCCGGGTTTCTCAATTGAGAAACACAAAAACAAGATTACCCCTCCCGATCTTCTTACTCAGCCTTAGGCCCACGGAAGACTGGCAGAGGATTTACAGACTGACAAGGTTAGGATACTTGGCTGTGAAGGTAGAGGCCTTCAGAGCACGGGGCTTTAAGATTTGCTACCGGTGCCAGCAGTTCAACCACTCCTCTGAGAACTGCAGTATGCCACCAAAGTGCCTGAAGTGTGCACAAGATCATCTCACACGGGACTGCCAGAGACCCAGGACAGAGAAGGCAACGTGTGCAAATTGTAATGGAGACCATCCAGCGAACTTCAGGCAATGCCCGAAGAACCCCTGGAACAGAGGAAAGGCACCGGAGTATGGCCCCCCTCCCCCAAAAAAATCAGATACCACCTTGGAGGCAAAAGGCCCTCGGACTAAACCCCCAGGCACCCCCTCAGGGCTCCTCGCACATAGTGCCACAGGAAAAAAGACACCAACCTTCAGCACCTACCAGATCGGTGCAAGAGCAGGCCCCCAAATCATCGACCTCCAGAGAATTGACCCTGGAGGAAGTAAGAGCAGCTACAGCTGCCATTAAAAAGAGATCGGAAATAGAAAAAGCCAGACAGGCAAAGGATAGGCTTGACATTAAGGTTGAGGATTGGAAACAAAATAAACGAGTCAGGGATGAAGAGATCGCGCAAACCCAGCCGTTAGTTAAAACGGGTGAAAAAAAGCAAAAAACTATCGAGTTCCAAAAGGACACTCACAAAAAAGTGCAAACCGCGGTTGAGGCTGAGGAAATGGAAGCTGAGACTGAACCGACTGATAAATCTGATGCTGAAAAGATGGAGGATATCATCAACCTCATCAGAGGATTTATTAGCATGTTCAATCTAGACGACATAAAACATCTGTTGATGCAGTTCGCAGAGTTAGTACAAAAAAAGAGCGATCCTATGGTAATGGTCTTTGAGGCCCTTAAAATAATCGCGGACTTTAAAAATAACAGTGAGAATCAAACCCGTCATGGCTAGGTCCCAAAAAGAATCCTTAAAAATAATATTTTGGAATGCGAACGGCATATCTCCAAGAATAAATGAACTTAGGAACTATGTAAATGAAAATGACGTAGACGCCTTATTAATTCAGGAAACTAAAGTTAGAGAAAGTAAAAAACTAAACATAGCCAACTATATATGCTATCATAATCTTAGCTCAAATACTAATGCTAGAACGCCCCATGGAGGAACAGCAGTATACATTAAAAGAAATATTCCCCACGAGGAACTAAACAACATAAATCTTCAAGGTATAGAAAATACTAGTATAAAAATTAAAATTAATAATACTAGCCCGTTTATCCTAACCTCAACATATGTCAAAAATATGAGTAGAGTAGATGTAGCTGCGCAACTGGAACTGCTTTTCGCGCGATATCCAAACACTATACTCGCAGGCGACTTCAACGCGCACCACCGAGCGTGGGGCTGTAGGAGAGCCAATGCACGCGGTACACAGATACACAGACTGCTGAACACGACAAACACTAACATTATTGTACCGTCGACACCAACCTGCTTCTCAGGCGCCAACGGCTCATTTATAGACTTTGTCCTAACGCGAAACATAGATTACGCTCACACTATTAGTACCTTGGATGAATTCGACTCGGATCATCTGCCGGTACTGGTGACATTCGACCTGAACACACCTCTTCCAGCCTCTTTGGGACAAGAGAGGGTCAACTGGGAAGTATTCAAAAGAGCACTCTTCGAGCCGCACTTAGCAGTACCTAATATAATGAGCACGGCGGATATTGACTCTGCCACGCACACACTCACAACAGAAATCAAGAGAGCAATTGCCTCTGCCACAACACAACGTGAGTCTCCAAAAATGCCCACACTTTCCCACCATGTCAAACAATTAGTCAGGCAAAGAAACAGAATACGTAAGACATGGCAGGCTAACAGAGACACCGCCCTTAAAAGGGAGCTTAACAGACTCACGTGCAAAGTCAGGGAAAAAATTGTCGCAGAAAAGCAGCAACAGTAAAAAGAACTAATCGAATCCCTTAGCCCAGAAGACGTATCGCTCTGGCAATTCGCAAAAAGACTCAGGAAACCTCAAATTAAGCTCCCGCCACTAATAGATGGTGCTAAAATCGCGTACTCAGACGAGGAAAAAGCCGAGGCGCTCGCAAGCCATTATGAAAAACAATTCCAACCAAACCACGATCTAATGTGTCAGGACACCCTAAGAATGGTCAGACAAACTTTAAATAATTTCAGGAATTCCCCGGTAACGGCTGAGATTAGCCCAGCCACCCCGCAGGAGATAGTAGAAATCATTAAAAATCTCAAAAACCGTAAAAGCCCAGGGCACGACAAAATCAGAAATATTGCGGTTAAAAACCTACCCTTAAACGTAATATGTTACCTGACAATCTTAATAAATAAAATATTAAAACTAAACTATTTTCCCAAAGAATGGAAGGAAGCGATAATTATAGCAATCCATAAGCCTGGTGAGGATGCCACAATTCCAGCCAACTATAGACCAATTAGCTTGCTACCGACACTTAGTAAAATTACTGAGAAAATTATTCTTAAGAGACTGAACACGCACATTAGTGAGAATGACATTATCATTCCGGAGCAGTTTGGATTTCGGCCAAAGCACTCCACCACTCATCAATTGCTGAGAGTGGTAGAGTACATATCTTCTGGTCTCAATAACAAGACACCCACAGCTGCGATTTTTCTGGACATACAAAAAGCCTTTGATAAAGTATGGCACTGTGGAATAGCGTACAAATTGATCACTTTAAAAGTCCCTGACGCTATTGTCAAACTTTTAATCTCATACTTAAATAACAGACACTTTCAAGTCAGAGTAGGAGGTAACTTATCTACTCCCAAGCTCATTAAAAGTAGTGTACCGCAAGGTTCTATCCTGGGCCCGACACTCTTTAACATATACCTGAACGACATCCCTAGGACTCCAAACACAGAGCTGGCACTCTATGCAGACGACAGTGCGATACTTGCAAAACACCCCTATGTCTCAGTAATGCACAGACAGCTACAACAACACTTAGACATACTCCAAACTTGGCTGGAAAAATGGCGAATAAAATTAAACCCCAATAAATGTCATTGGATTTATTTCTCAAGAAAACGTAAACCTCCGCCGCCTCTGTACATAAACAACCATGCCCTAAAAGCGGAAAAATCTACTAAATACCTAGGTGTAACGATAGATTCCCACCTAACCTGGAAACAGCACGTAACGAACTTAATCAAAAAAGCGTATATGGCCACAGGAGCTTTATACCCAATGATAGGAAACGGAAATTTAAGTTATCAAAATAAACTCCTAATTTATAAATCGGTCATCCGCCCGGGAATGCTGTATGCAGCACCCGTATGGGGATATGCCTGTAAAACTACAATAGACCTCCTAGAGACAAAACAAAACAAAATCCTACGGATTATCAGGAAAGCTCCCAGGTACTTAAGAAACTCGGTAATTAGGAATGACTTCAAAATAAAAACTGTTAGAGCCCAAATTAAAAAGCTAGCGCTTAAATTTTACAGAAATTTGCCATCCGTTCCAAACGAACTGTTATTCAATCTACATGACTATGATCATCGCAAGGCCAAATCTCGTAAGAGACCCCGCGCTGTTCTAAACATCGATAATCGGAATTAAATGATCCCACCTCAAACATCTGATTTTAAAATAAAACTCGCGACTATTATTTTATAAAAAAAAAAAAATATTCTAAACACTAAACTGCCAAAACGCTAGGTAACCCTTAGATCTGCATCAACCCCCCAAACTGCTTAAACTCTAAATGTGCAACAAACTGCCACACTAGGAGCTAGGATAAATAATAAAAAGTAGTAAATAAAAACCTCGAACCTCCAATTAGGGTCACTGAATTAATGTCACAGTTTGACGATAAGAACCACATATTGAAACTGGAGATTAAAGGCGCTTCGCGCCTGGTGCTCTGTCTTGTACGACACTGCGTATCGTAGGTGTCATTAATATTATGTTCATGATCTAGCTAGTAAGCTACTGCTCTGATTAGTGGCGGCTTACAAGAAATTAAAATGGATACACATGCTATGCGCAAGAGTAAAGAAAGAGACGACAGTAGCTGTACTTGGTTTCTAAATGTCTCTACAAATATCATTGCACAGATAGACACACACACACAGGCGTGACGCTAAAAATAGTTTCAGAGGTCCCAAAGATTGTACATTCTTCGAAAACTCGAGTTGCGATTTTTTACACGATTCCAATACGTTCTCTATACATTACCATTTATTGCAGGGAAAGTAAAAATGCAAATTACAAAATTATGTAGCATCGTCTCATGAGTAAGAATCGTAAAAAGAAAATAATACAGAAGGAATTTATTTGACACAATATGGTTTTTGATTAATTGCTGTCGTATTTAAGTATGATACAATAAAAACTTTTATCTGAACAGTCTAGTGCCGTGAACAGTCTTAATGTCATGTGAATAGTCTTAATGCCCTATTAAAAGTCTAAATGCCATTTGTCAGAAAGAATGTACATTTGAATTCCAGAAAGAATAATACTGCGTACTTTGACAAACATTGTAAGTGTCACCGTGTTAGGTGACCTGATAATACGAACATATGACAAGTATTCATTGCTATAATTATACTCATTAACTGGCGTCGATTTCTACTAATTAGACAATGCTCTACAACTATATAACTGATTTTTTTGCCTGTCACGCTTTGCTGCTGATTTCATTATTTTACCTTTTTATACTCTTTGCTAGAGGCGCTGCAATCCCTTTTATTCTATCGGGCAATTTTACTATAGACTTTAAATATATACTCAGATGGTATGTTTATCTACCATATATAATTTTACAGAATATTTTATAAAATATAATATTTCGTTCGATCGTATATTCGTCTCATTTGGTATTCATGATCTAGCTAGTGAGCTGCTGTTCTGAATATTGGCGGCTTACAAGAAATTAATCGTAATGAATGCACATGCTATTCGAAAGAGTATGGAAGGAGACGAAAGTAGCTGTGTATATCTGAAACTTAGTATGCATTTTAACCACACTAGAGACCACTGTCTTCGACTTATTGTGCTTGACACTCGGGAGCGAATTTCTTTGACATCGTATCATCTGGAGTTGAATTTTTATAGCATTACTCTTTTTTTTTTGCCACAGCGACCATTATTTTTATTTTTGCTTAACATCCACCTAGGTCTAAGATCCTTATTAATCTGTTGTCTTTCTTTCGTTAGGTAACCTAGACAGCATAGGTTACATCCATGTAGATATCGTAAGTTTTCAACCTCATGATGTTATCGCCAATTTGTGAAATCATGGATCATAAACCTCGTTCAACTGAAATGTCTAACCTGGTTAACTCATGTGAGTCCTTTGTTCAGCTTGTTTCCTCCATGGCATACTACTTGAAGTATATATATATTGCTTCATTAGATCTGACAGTTTTTTCGCATAAAACAGAGGAAAAGTTTTGTCCTACTAAGTTATAAAATTATAAAATTTTTACTAATTTTTTTTGAAGCATCCGTTTCTCAGCATTTGTTATAAATTGAGCTTAAGTAATGTCTGATATGGATTACCATAAAATTCTGGAGAAGGACATCTTTGATGGGGACTTTTATTTTAAGAATCTTTACCTCCTGTTCGAAAATGTTAATTTTTCCGCAAGATTGATTGGCTATATATTGAGCTTCAATGATAACTGCTATGGATTCAGCATTAAATTCTGAAGTAGGCAGGGTGGTTTACTATAGATGGCAGTTTTATAGGGCATTTTCATACCGCAACCTCCGCCTTGTAAGACGGCTGCTGAATAGTTTTCCCGTGGATTTTCTAAAGGGTTTTCCCTAATATCCTCTTGTTCTGATAGTTAGCACTTTCATCTTATATGATCTTTTCTCAGCATGTCCCGTATACTAGTCATTTCTCGAACGAGCCGGATAATAGCTTGAAATTGCTGTTACTTTGCCTTTGTAGTGTGTCCTTTATTTTCTTCGTAGTGCGCAGCATCTTAGATTCTGAAGATCTAACAGTCACAGCCGCTCCACGTACGATGGATCGATGAATCTCGCGACATGCTTGTCGAGATGCTTCAAACTTGCTGGTTTGGGATAGTGCAGTTTTCAGATCTTTGCTTTCGGCCATAAGAATAGCGTGTTGAACTTTGGATCACGAATGGCATTTGTAAAATACTGGGCTGCAAGATTTTTACGAACATACATACCGTAGTCTGCGAAGGATGATTACGAAAGTCTTACAAGATCCGACCCCCAGTTCCTGCATAAAATAATATTTAGAGTATCTCCAGACTTTTGGCGGTTAGGTTCTACTCGTCTCTTTCAGATTATTCCCCCCATAATAGAGTTCCAATGTATTCGCCAGGACTACGAAGGTCAGATGGTTTTCTGTCGGTAGCGTCTGTAATACATCAAGCGCAATACCTTGAAGGAATACCGCGCAATACCGCTTTGTCTGTCATACGTAGGAGATTTCGCTTTGGATATTGACGGGATGCAAAAATCCGTATTGACAACTGTCGATTTTCGTAATTTTCTTTCAAGCTTCTTGACAGTTGCATCCATATTGCCGAATTTCTGTCTCCTCCTTTACTTCTGCTTTGTTTACTTCTTGTTAGGCTTTCATATCGGGTTGCATGGAAATGATATCTTCTTTCATCTCCTCCTTTTGGTTATCGTTTTGATTTGTATAATTATGGTTTGTGCCTTCATCTCGGATTTAATGTCTTCTTTATTTCCAATTGTCTCATTTTCATTTCTACTTTATCTCCACTTGTCTCATGTTTCATTTCTTCTTTATCTCCACTTGTCTTATTTTCATTTTTTCTTTAATATCTTCTTTCACGTCTTTAATCTATTTTTTATCACATCTTGTTCTGTTTTAATTTATTTTTTATATTTTATAATTTAGGCTACTTTTGTCGCTTATTGTCACGCTGTCATCTTTTGTTTTATCTCGTCTTTCATCGTTTTTTGGCCTATTTTCACCTTTTTAATAGCTTCTTGTCCAAATTTCATATCTACTTTCCTCCCGTTTTATCCGATTTTCAAAGCTTCTTCTACACAGTTTTGTCCTTTTTTCATCTTTTCTTCCATCTTTTTTTTGCCTTCGTTTCTTGTACGACTGGCATTGTTTTGATGTCTTCCACCATAGCTTCTTGCCAGCCTTCATTAATTTCATCACCTTGCTTAACTGTTCCTGCATTTCTTGTTCAGTTGGAGGAGCCATAATCCTTTACCATGTTTCCGAAAAACCCCTCCTGACGCCAATTTGTTATAAGGTATCCTTTATAATCATGGGTGTACTTTTTAGGTTACAAAAATAATTCCAAATTCCTGGGTAACTAATACTTTTCTTCAAAAGCACTAATAAGCGTAAACAGGAACAACATACAGAAAATTGCTTGATAACTATCTTACAAGATTACTAACTGTCAGGAACAATAAAACAGAAATTAAATACTCAACTAATTAATAAAATAGTGATACTAGTATAAAAAAACTGGCATGATACAAAATGCTCTTTGACTCGTACAACAACGACCTCAAACAGAGCTAGAACTCCCTTATATACTTTTCATAGACATTTTTAGAAAGTGCTAATATCTCCGAAACTAGTGGATATTTCTAGAAAATTTTAGTTTATTCGGAAACTCGCATAAAGTCTCCAATTTGACGATATTAGCCAAATCTGTCGCTAAGCTCTGATAACCTAAATTTTATACAATTTCATTGTTTGCATGTGAAAGTTGTTGAGAGGCAAAAGACAGAGGAGCGTTTTATATATTCGTAACACGATCATAAACTCGAGATGAAAATCCCATGCTATGCTATAAGGTATATTGGATATATAAGAGGATTGCTTATTCCAGTCAAGTCTTGTGATGATGTAATAGTAATGGCTAGGTGTAAAGAGGATACAAAATAGAATAGGTAAGATTCTAATCTATTATATTTTTCTTCAACCTTTTATAAAACAAGGGCCACATTTGAGTTAGTTATAGGTACTCCGATCGCATATAAAAATATGTAAGCATCCGCAGACGTGTATGTAAACACATGCACTAATACTTACACATATACGCAAACAGAATCTCCCAATCAAACTTGGACGTTACGAAAATGAATTGATCAGTGATCTACCATATATCCTTATGAAATTAACATGTGGTTATATGCATTTCTTCAAATAATCTGGAATAAAAAGTTTAATATACGAAAACTGACAAGAAAAACTGGTTTTAATTTATTGTAAAGAAACCTTAATCACTTGCTTAACTGCCATTTTGTGGATGCTTTATAAGTTGGTGTTGCACGACCGTATATGGAAATTTAACAAAATCGGTGGGCGATTGATAACGGAGAGAGGCTTAGAATCAGAGTTTTTAATACTTTACAACATAGATGAAAAGTGTTTATGACTTTGTTCATTCTGTCTGTCTGTCTGTCTGTCTGTGTGTCCATTAGCACGAAAACTGCCGTAAAAATGACTTTATCAAAATGAAATTTTAGTATGCTTTTCAGACGGTCTGTGGGACCTATGGGAATATAAATAAATCATATCACCCAATTAGTTTTTTATTGAACCCGGATTGAAGAAATGAAATACATTGAACCCTATAGGACCCAATTTTTTAAACATTTTTTAAGCACATTTAAAATTCTCAAATTGCTTCGAAATTTTTAGGAAATATTCACATTATTTCCTAAAATATATAAAAAAATTTTCAGTGGAATATATTAGGTAGTTTTTTAATTAAAGATTATTTACTATAGGGAGAAAAATGAATTCAATTAAATTTTGACTTTTGCGATATCCTCCAGAAAGAAAAAATATATATATTATATAATAAATACCTTTCCAAAAGTTTAATTATTTTGTATATGAGAGAGACCTCACATTCTAAAATAAATTTGGTAGATAACAAATTTTCAAATTTTTTTTAAATTTTTTATAACTTTTCATGATATACTTATTTGATGGCGTTTTTAATGCACTTTCCTACTTCCCAGAGAATTAGAATTAAAATTTGGTATACACCTTAAATTTGTAGAACATTTTATTCTACAACAATTTGGTGGATCTTTAAATATAGATCCTACATTTCTTTCGAAATGGTCTGCAAATAATCCCCGTTCACTTCTATAAATCGATGTTGTAATATTGTTAAAAATTCTGATGTGGACAGCACATGTCTTTCTCTGCAGACTCATATTCACGTTCTCTTTATTTCTTCAATAAAAATTTGAGTTTATCTGCACAAAATAACATCCATAAGTATTTTAAATGACATTGAATTTGCACGTGAAACTTAAATTTGGTTCTCATTTGATAGATGGACTTATTGTCAAAAGTGATGTAGCGAAAACGCAAAAAAAAAAAATTGAAATATCTCAAGAACGGCTAGTCCTAGAGTAATGGGGTTAGTCTTATTCTTTTTGCTGTCAAAAATCACGTATAAAATAAAAATTTAATTGATATAATTGAGCACACGTAGTCTTTTATTTTTATATTTAACGATTTCTGCGGACCATTTCGCAAAAAACAGCCCGTTCTTTTTTCCCGAATCGTACTAGAATAACCTACAAGTGATTTATATAACAAATTTTGTTAAATTTGGTATATAAATCACTTGTGGGTTATTGAAATAATATACACCAAATTGTGTTAAATTTGGTCCATTAGTTTTTAGCTAGAGTGGATAAAGGCAATTTCTGCCGGCCATTTCAAAAAGAAGGCAGATTCTTTTATTACGAATCGTACTATAATCAAATGAATATCAAGGTTTCCCACAAAAACTTACCTACCAAATTTTATTAAATTCGGTTCATTGGTTTTTCAGTTAGAGTGGATGGAATATCCTCACAGACACGCAGAAACACACACAGATACACCCTTACACACACAGACGTCTTCCTAAAAATAGTTTTTCGTGTTCTGGAAGTCCCAAAACGTGTAGATCCTTCGAAAATTCGAGTTCCGATCTATACGATTCCAATACTTTGAATACATACATACGCACACACATATATTATATGTGTATTTGTATTATCTGTGTATCTAAATTCGGTGTCTATGCAATTACAATAGTTGTGATTTTAAATGATCCTTAAACTTTTATTATTTCTTCAACGAATCCTAATTTTAACTTATGCAGAATGCAAATATCTCAAGCGATTGATTGTAAGGTGAGTTACATAAGAATTGCTGAATTTTTTTCACACAAAATTATTTACCTCTGTTGTCTGGAATGCAAGTTATATGAATGAAATATTCACTGATTTTGCATAGAGAATCAGATGTTTTATATTTCGATACAGTTTTAAATATTTAAGTATAATGAATTACTGTAGTACTGTGATAATGTAAAAGATATCACCACTGAATGTATCAAATTTTAGAGATTTTTAAAT
The DNA here is from genome assembly GCA_951213105.1 of Amaurobius ferox. NCBI lineage: Eukaryota > Metazoa > Arthropoda > Arachnida > Araneae > Amaurobiidae > Amaurobius > Amaurobius ferox. The sequence goes on from OX578139.1 coordinate 67,368,427, forward strand.
GAAATTGCATTTCAGTTGGAAAGTGTTTTATAATCAATGCTTATGCATGATTGATCTTTCTTGTTATATATACATTTAAAGTGGTACGTAAATCTACCATAAATAATTTTGCAGAGCATTTTACAAAATTTAAAATTTTGTTTAACTTGTAGTTCCAGGTTTCAATTAATAGATAATTCAGTTAGAGCTGTTCACATGTTATTCACAACTCTGTTCACATGTTATTCACAACTCTGTGGAAAGAGATAGAAATCGCTGCACTTAGTTCCTAAATGTCCTTACAAATATGGCTGTGCTATAATAACTTGTCCTTTGCGAAAATAACGATTGGTAAATAGTTTGACTGGGTTGGTGCGTATACTTACTGAGGCTTTATCTTTTTATTTTCAAAACGTGTTTCTAAAAATAATATTTTCCGAAAATGTAAATTTAAATCACCAATGCTGAAGTTAATTCTTAATAAGATCTCTTTTACATTTTCAAGATACAAGGAGAAAAAAAAGTGTACTTTTGTTTTAATCTTTTCTTTGTGATGCAAAACTAAATCAACCCTGTTGAGGTTTGCTTTTCGCTTCCTCACAACTTTTTAATATTTAAATATATATATTTAAATTATTTTAAGTGCAAATCTTATAGAAATGAAGGGTATGTGGTTTATATTACTCAAGTTACTTTTTATGACTTCAGAAAGATAAAAAATTCCACATCTCACCTATGAAGTTTATTTTCCCAATTTCAAGGTTCAAAAAATCAATTGCTTATTTTGTCCTGAAAATGCAAACTTTGCTAAAATTTGGCGGGCGTGAGCAGCATCCTGAAACTACAGTTTACATACTTTAAAAGAATAGAAAGTGAACATCACTCATGCTAAAGATAACTCTTCATTTGTTAGACAAATTTCTAAAATACTAATGTATTTATTAAAATTTTTCTAAAACTGCAAATCATACTTATATTTTGTGGGAGTGGTAAATATACTCAAATCACACTTAGTCTTTTTTGTAAGAATAGACAGCGAACTCCTGTTGAAGTTTACTTTTATTTTCCTGTCAAAAGTGTAAAAAATCAACATCTTTTTTTTTTTTTTTTTTTTTAATGTAAATCGTACTGAAATTAATTTGGTGGTATACTTTAATTGAAAAATAAGTACTTCGTCAGTATATAGTATAAAAAGATTAAATAATATATCAACTGATTTCAAAAGCAGAAAGTGTCAACTTCTTCAGGGTAAATAAGACAAAATACCAGTATTGTAATGTAGGGGAAGTACTCATCTGTCAAAAAATAGTTGATTATGTTACCCAGGAAAGTAATTGTCGCCAACGAAAATTCGAAAAATAAAGGAAGAATAGGAGAAGCATAAAAAACAGTAGAAGGACTTAAAAACTTACTCAGTGAGCATAATGTTTTATTCCAATGAAATGCCCACAATGCTAACCAGAAAAATAAATATTTCGAGTCCAGCAGCCTGTTGTTTTCTTGCTGACGACGATAATCGTGATCGATCAGTTGTAATGTTATGCGTTTGGATGAAGTATTTTAAATTTTGCACACTATTTTTCTGTATAAATTATTTTTTGATATATTTTTCATCAAAAATATTGTTTATTGACATGCACATCGTCACAGTAGGTATAATTACACCTCAGATAAAAAACAACGCTACCGAAAAAGTTTTAGATTGCAGGCTATTTCAAATTTCATCACTAGATAAAATTTCCGGCCGTGCGGCCCCTTTCAAGGGATTAATTTTATACGATTCTATAATGAAAACAAAGAAATCTATGGACCCTTTACTATGGGCTTTATTATATATTGCTATGGGCATGTTTCTACTGAATATAGCGGTGTCATGTAGGAAAAACATGGGACATTGGGGCATTCTAACTGTTCTTGTACCAATTTATAGTAACTTTTTGTTACACATATTAAGTATTATATAAAACTGCTTTAAGAAAATATAAATATATATATTTTTTCTGAAATTTCAAATGCAGCCATGGTATATAATAAAGGTATCAATTACATAAAAGAGAAGTTTATTAACGGGCCGCGGGTAGAAGACCACGGGGTTAGAATATATTCTTTTCCCTGTACTCTAAAAAATAATTTTTTTTAAAGTTCTCATAATATTGTGTAGGAAACGTATCGTTATTTTGCAAAGTTTCGATTTCGAGGTAGAAGTATGTTTTAAGACATCCTGGTTAACCGTCTATATTTTTCTGCACTTATCATTTTGAGGCGAGGAACTGGAAAATCGAAAAATTGCGTATAGATATTGTTGCGAGCGTGTTACATGTCCTCACTGGAATTTCGTTTAAAAACCAGACTGAGAAAACGCCCGTACAGGCATTCTTTTCCATGACGGAAATCTAGGGTTGCCATATGCCAAAGTTCGAAGATTCGCTGTCAAATTTGACGATTTATCGACAATTTGGTTTCCGAAGGTTTGGGAAGCACCTTCAAATAGTTGTTTGTCAACATCTCGAACATCTTCTTCCTCGTATCTTGTTTATCTGTCTTCATATCATCATCTGTCTTCATATCTCCTTCACCTGTCTTCACATTTTCTTCACCTGTCTTCACATCTTCTTCATCTGTCTTCATCTGTCTTCACGTCTTCTTCATCTATCTTCACATGTCTTTACATCTTCTTCTTTACCTTTTCTTCAACTCTGTACATCTTCTTCACTAATGCAGTCAACAATGCTATCCCGGATCAACATTTTCAGAAAACCTGTTGCAAAAGTTATCCGTCACATGTAACTTAATAATTGCGTTTATGCACAGAGAGGAGAAATTATTGTTTGATTTTCGAGAAACTGAATTATCGCTTTTGCTTGGGTTTCGCTTTATCGTTCTTCATTTGGCGATGATATTGCAGTTGCTTTATGTATATTTTCGGATTACGCGATACTGCTGCCAGCCAACGTAATTGGCTTTTCAGAAGGAAAAGATAAAAGATATAAGCAAATACCATAAACTCAATATGAAAATCCCGCGTAATGTTATAAGGCAGATTGGATGTATAAGAGGATTGTGTATTCCTACTAAGTTGCGCGATGTTGTAAGAGTAATGGCTAGGAGTAAAGAAGATAAAAAATGAGATAGGCTAGAATATAATCTTTGCTACGTGCTCTAAAAGAATGATTTTTACCTTCTCATGTTATTATGTAGAGAAAGTCTCTTTATTTTGCAATGTTGATTTCGAGAGGAAAGCGCGTTTTAAGACATTCTCGTTATCCGTCTGGGTGTGTTTGTACGTATGACTTTTATTTCAGACCGTCAAAGACATGGAACTAATACTCTTAAAATAATGGGTTAATATTTATTGTGGCTTATTTAATGTTTTATTTTGTTTTATAATGTATGGTGCTTAGCTAGAGTCGAATGTAATCGGTTGAGTATGCTATACGTATAGAGTAACATACTGTACATATACAGGTTTTGTTATACACCTGATTAATGAGCTGCAGGTTCTATTGCGTATACTGTAAGTATGCAAATTTTCAACATTTATGTCGCCTAGTGGGATCTGTGGTAGGTCAGGAAAGACGTTATGATCCCAATCCTCTATTTTGTCGAACTCAGTAATAGAAATTGAATATATGATTTCATAAGGTTCCGTCTTGTAGTTGATACTATAAATGCAAAGAATCATTTTTCTAGGTCACTGGAGATTTTTGGTGTGTCTGAAAAAGTTTTTGTACACCGCAGTTTTTTCGCCCCCGGAGTAATCGCATACCTGGTTCCGTTAGGTTTTGTCTCATAGGCGATGCTATATGAAAATATTCAGCCTTCTAAGTCACCGGAGGGTCTTCTTGAAGGTTTGCAAAACTTATCGACCCCCCCTCCCGTATTTTCCCGCCTCATAAAGAATCGAAAATCTGCACCCGTTAGATTGTGTCCCGTGGACGATACCTTAAGTGTGCGAAGAATCAGCTTTAAGGGACAAAGAATAAGTGCTAAATGATCAGTTCAAAGAATCCAGGGGGCTTCTGTTGGTTTTGTAAAGAACAAAACACGTTAGATAATTATTATATAGATTGTGAGGTGAGAACATGATAAGTAAATAGCGAAAGCATTCATATCTATGAAATTTTATGTTTAGATATATTATATAGCAACCTCGAATTAAAAATGATTTTCTTCAAATCGCTTTAGTAGAAGACTAATTATTCTCCAATTAAGATGTTCATAACATTTTATACATGGAGAATAATGATAATTCCCGGTATAATATTTGCGGTATTGTAAAAAAATCTGATGTGGGCAACACATGACTTTCCTTATATAATGAAATGAATTTACTACTTTTACAGTAAAATAAATAGGTTTTTCTTCTAGTAGATACTAATATCCTTTCCAAGATATTGACCTTTCGACAATTAGTCGTCATTTTCATTGATTATCGTCATTTTTATCCATTTGGCGAGATTTTCGTTAATTTGGCAACTTTTCAAAAAGTCGCCAAGTTGGCGACATTCCGCCAATTTTGTCGCCAAAATCTCGCCAAGCGTTATGGACAAAGAAATAAGTTATATATATATATATATATATATATAACTTATTAGATATTGAATTTTCGACATATATTATATAACTATTATTATATATTTATATATTATATAACTTATTAGATATTGAATTTTCCACAATTAGTCGTCATTTTCATTGATTTAGCGTCTTTTTTATCCATTTGGCGAGATTTTCGTTAATTTGGCAACATTTCAAAAAGTCGCCAAGTTGGCGACATTCCGCCAATTTCGTCGCCAAAATCTCGCCAAGCGTTTTGAACGAAGAAATAAGTTATTCTTACAGCAGGAAATTGGCGTTCAAATGCAAATGTATTACTCAAAGTATCTTTTTTCATGAATGGAACGAGCTAGATCCACGAGAATGATGTCACCCAATTTATCGCATGATATTATATATGAAAAGTGAACATGTTTCTCAATAGGAAATATTTTTTTTCTATTTTATTTGACTTTTTAATTTTTTTGAAAAATGTGCAATATCTCGAGAACGGTTCATGTTAGCGTTTTAAAATTTATGTCAATCGTTTTCTAATGAAAAATTACATAAGAAATGTCTATTTGCGTGACTTTATTATTGGTTTTGATTTTTTGACAATTTTTTCAAAATTTCATTCGAAAATTTAGGGGGGGTTCTGAACATTCGATTGCGTATAAAAACAATTGGCTTCCAGTGCTTACAGATTGTGATTTTTGTACCAAATTTGGTTCGAATCAATCCATTCGTTCGTCAGTTATCGTCTCCACAGACCCACTGACACACACACACATACTTTCACACACACACACAGACATCACTTCAAAAATGTTTGATTCGTGATCAGGGATGCTTGAAACGTGCTCTCCCGTCGAAAACTCGAATTCGAATTTTCGACCCCGTCACAATACTTTCCTTATACATTATGTATATAAGGAAAGTAAAAAGGAAACAGTTTGAATCATGCTATACATGTAAGAATTATTATAATAATGTGTATTAACTAGTAGCGAAACGTGAAGGGAATTTGGGAGAGACAATGGCTGCCTAAAGAACCTGTTTCCGAGCAACTATGTCACATTAATTATACATTATTCGAAATATTTTATACAGGGGGGGGGGGATATTCCTGTGGTTAGCCTAGAAGATCGAACCGAATTCGATCCCCAGCTCTGCGCAAACTGCTTCCGTGTTTACGCAGATTACAGGCACGTTATATATGTGGGTCCTTAAGTCCTTCCGAGCTGTTGTTGACGGTAGGGAAAATAGAGTATGGTCCTTGTGGATGCTGCACCCACTGGGTTGCGGTCGAAATTGTGTGGCATTTACCGGACGTCCAAACAGATACCTTACACCTTCGGATTGGTCGGACGGTCTGGGTCGAAAAATAAGAAATATTTTATACACTTATTAAGTTTGTTGGACGATTGAAAAGAAAGTAACTTGCTAATGGGTTGCTTGGATAGACACTGTCTTTCCAGATTCCGTTCGCAACTGGTATTAATAATATAAATACCTTGATGTATCTGTCTGTTTATCTATCTGTATCTGGGTAACATTGATACGAAATGTTGCCAAACGTGGTTCAATCAAGGTTAAATATTTCAATTTAGATACTAACCCAGATCATCAGCATTTTCATAACCCTCTATGTGAACACTAAATTTTTTCGATCACCCATTCACTTTCTACGTTCACTGCTGCTTGAATTCAGTGTTCATATTAAAAACCGGAGTGTTCTCCTTGGCTAATCAAATTTTTGCTTGAACGTGGTTCGTTTTTTTTTCTTTTCTTCAAAGAAATATTTCAAATGTAAATTATTGTCCTGTTAAACCTTTTCACATCAGAGTGATCGCATTGTCGAAAACAATAAAAGTAAATATTTTCTCCTTCCAAATTATTTTCAATTTTTCTTCCTTAGTAATCTTAAGTTCCCAGTTATTTTTTCTTCCAAAGGCTTAGACAAAATTAAGAAATTTCTTTTTAAACGGACGCCACGGGCGTCAGGGTTATATTCCAGTTAACACAGATAAATGCATAGAATTCACTAGCTGACTGATTTATTGCCAACTTATATATTATTTAAAATAATATATTAAGATAATTCTTGGCGGAATAATTTCAAATAACAGTTCCTAAAATATATAAACAGTATATATATTATAAAATATATCAATATATCAACAGAAAAATCTAATATTTCGAAAATTCAAATTAGGAGCGACAATGTAAAGGAATAATCAAAGAATTAAAAGCCACTTTGCTTAATTATTTATCACTTCCACTACAGACCACATTTTAATTTTGGTCTCATTCGTACCATCTCAGCTTCCAGATCAACAAAAAAATGTAATATTTCAAAAATTCGAATCAAAGGTGACGATGTAAAGGAATAATAAAAAATCTGATGTGGGCAGCACATGACTTTCCTTACATAATGCAATGAATTTCTACTGCTACAGTAAAAAAATAAAATGTATAAGATCCACGATACTGTGTTTTTATTGTTGAATTGTATATTTGGCAATTTCCCGGATGCCAACATATAAAATTATTGCGAAACACCCAATTAACTTATATTTCGCGCAACTCGATGTACACAATCATCAATATTGATAGCATAGTCAATAAGCAATATAGTCCATATATTTAAATATTTTCATAATTAATTCATCAATTAGGCGGCATTTTCATTAATTTAGCTTCATTTTTGCAATTTTGATGATATTTTTTTAAATCTGGGACGAAATGTCGCCAAGTTAGCGATACTTTGCTGAATTACTCGCCAAGTTCGCCAAATGCATCCCCAAGTGTTCCAGACAAACGGAGAGAGGAGTATTTCTCTTATACTAGACGGTATGCCCGTCATATGATGGAAGTCAGAATTTCCGAAACATCACTTCCTATTTGGCGTCTTTTTTATCAATTTGGGGACATTTTTGTCATTTTAGCGACATTTAAAATCGTCGAAAATTTGGAGAAGTTCTGCTAAATTTCTCGCCAAGCCTGACGAGTAGTATATATATGTACGTATGAGCGCACATGTACTTTATACACTAAAAACTATATTTTATAGCTTATTTTTATCTTTTTATATATAAAAAAAAAGGTCTCGATCCATTTTAATATTAAAAACATGATTTTATATTAAAATAAGACCTTTTTTACATTTAGACCAAATTTTAACTTTTTTAAAGATAAATGCATGAAAAAAGAGATCAAAAGATAGGCCGCTCCATTTTGGAGCTACCTTATACATAGGATGAAATTAAATAAATGCGTGAAAAAAGAGGACTTCTAAATGAATAGAAGTCCTCTAAGCTTTAAAATAAATGGGGGGACCGTTAGTCCCACCATAAAAGTTTGATTTTTTAAAACATAATTAAAGTCAGAAAATAAAGTGATTTAACACGATAGGTTTCATAGAATAAATAACTGTCTCATATTTGCCACCACCAGAATATATAAATCTACTTTGAAACGCGTCCACAGATAGAAAAGGCTCTTTAAGCTTTCTCATATCAGAAGCAAAAAAAATAAATAAAAGTGTTTATCGACACAGCGAAGTTTTATCACTTCAAGCGTGAATGAAGATTTATTTGATAGATGGCAGCACTATCCAATGTACCAATCTAAAATAAAATATAATAAAATTCAGCAAAACCCCCCTTCCCCCCGTAGACCTTTTCTGATGTTAAATACGTCTCAACACGTTGGGGTCTACGGGGGGGGGAAATCCTTTTTTTTTTCTTAGGACTCCTCATCAGCCAGGCTCCTCATCAGTCAGTCAGGCCCTCTATTCAACACAGCCAGGATTCCATCTCCAATTTTCTATGACTGAAATAGACAAGGAATATACAATTAATATACTATATATATATATATAGACTAATACTAATTAAATCTAATTAATTCTAATAAATAACGTACGGATCATATATTCACAGTGCACATGGAGATTTGAACCAGCATCTTTCTGATAGTAGACCATTGCTTTATCCATTCAGCCAACCCCGGGGCAATAACACATCAAAATTTTAAAAATATAAACATGACATAATATTTTTTAGTCGAAAAAAAGTTAACATCTAAGACCTTTTCGACTAAAAAATAGTTTATAAATAATATAAAATAAAGAAGGATAGTTTTTGAAGAATATATACACAAAGTACTATAGTTTAATATATATTAAAAGATTAATAAATATTAAAGGAAGTGCTGCCATCTATAGCTTAGAAAAATCAACAAAAGTAAGTTGTTCTTTACTAATCTCAAAATTATAATAATATTCTTACTAAGACTGCTGTTCCGTTTAACTCTAAAATATATTAAGCTTCCTCTAATTCATATTCATATTTATCATTAATCATACCTGAATACTTAAATAAAAATCTACCTTTATTGATTTCATATATAGATTCATCAGATAGCATACCGTGTTTATTTGCTAAATAATAATCTTTTTCAATACCTTTCACATATAACTTTACAATTACTGTATCTCCATATTTGGTTTTAATTTTTTTCAATGATATTAGATTATATTCCCCAGGATATAAATCATTTAATTTAAGCGTCTTGGGATAACCTCTCAGTCTATTGAACTCTTCCATTTATTAGTAAACATTTTTTTATAAACTAAACATTATAGGGGGGGATAGTCATCCCCCCCTGAATTATAGAGATAAAATAGTTTTATAAACCCCTCTAATATATTAAAACTGCACTGACTTGTAGAAAATTATATAGAATTATCTGTCTTTCACATTATTTTTTCCTCTTTAGAAAGCGCGCCGCGTGTTGATTGATTTTTTTTGCGCCGGGTTTGAAAAGATAAGGATTGCTCATCTTTGACCTCGCTTCTAAGATTATTGTTTTTCTCAGTTGACTCAAGTAAGGCGGCACAATTTTTTCAGGATCATTTAATTTAAACATTTTTTATAAAATTCATGTCCAATAGAATAAATTCTTTGAAATAACATATAAAACTCCTAATCCATTCAATTTAATATCTTCATTTTCTTCTTTTTCAATTAATTCAGTCAACCTTTGAAAACTTTCTGATAATAGTTTTTATTATGATCATATTTTATATATAAATCATACAATTCATTACAAAGATAAGTCATATAGTAAATTTCTTCAGAATTTGGAAAATTTAAAGCTCGAATATCACCTAAGCACTCATCCATTTATTAGTAAACATTTTTATAGTGTCCTAAAGCTCTAGTATTCATACCATCTTCTAATATAAATCTTTTATCATCTTTTGCTGATAAAGCTATCTTGTTCACTTGAATTGAATACAATTCATGTTTCTTACTTCTAATTAAATTCTGTGTTCTATATTGATCTTTTTTATTTAATAAACAGTCTTTATAATCCTCAAATGATATTCTGTTTTTAACGGAACTAGTCTTAGTACCTTTAGACCTCTTAATCTCAACATTTTTATGGTCTTCATTTTTATTATTATATTCTTCAACACTCTCTTTTTCTAATCTTATTGAATACATTTTACTTCTTAAACCTACAAATTCTTCCATAATCACACCGTTATTTTCATCTTTCATTTTACCTAATACTTTTTTATTACATCTAGGCATATTATACAGATTATTTACTTGATAATCAGATGTATCGAAATAATCAATCATAGACTTCATATCTTCATAAAAGTCATCTGTTTTAATATCATATATAAAACTATCTGTATCCATATATAATAACTTAATATTATCTTTATATCTCGGTTTCATAACATTATAATGAAAATCATACATTAAATGTTTAGATAAATCTAATATACTCATTCCAACATAAATCGGTTTATTAAAATATAGTTTTGTTTTTTTCATGTGAACAGCTACCAAATTTTCATCAAAAATAGTTCTACATTTGAAATTAGGTTTAGCAATTAATTTTTTAACTTGATCATAATTACAACATAATCTTACATCAATTCGCTTTCTTATAGATTCCATTGTTTTTCCAAATATAGAATTATTCATTAATTTATAAAAATCTTTCTCAAAATCATTAGCAGCTATCTTTCTCATTTCAGTGTTTAAATCTATATATTTTTTTAACCAATTCGATTGTTTAAATTGCAATACTCTATGTACTCTTACAGCCTTTAAACCCATTTTCAAATATTGTTTTAAACTTCTATAATGAACTACATATTTCTCTTTATCATGTAAAGTTGTTAATAACTTACCTTGTTTCGAATTTTCAGGTATTCTATTTTCAGGACATAATGGTAAATCTGAATGATAATCATGTAACTCTTTTGGATATCTTAAACTAATTTCAAATATATATCCAATATCTGAATCATCTTTTATTTTATTGTTATATAATTCACGTTTAACGTAATTTATTTCATTACACCATTTAAATTCTCCATATGGTAAATATTGACTCATAGCCCATCCATATAAATTATTAGCATCTAAATACATTAAATAATTGGATTCTTTACTATTATCATAATTTTTCATATATTTATTATTAGCTTTTCCATATCTATTACAACATTGTGAAACACCTCCTCTTAAACCTTTTTCTATCATGAGAATCATATCATAATCATTTAATAAATCTAATTTAATATTTGTTATTTTTAACATTGCATCCCAAGATAAACCAGGAGCAGTAAAATACCAATCTGGATCTAATTTATAAGTTTTTAAACAAACATCTCTAAAATTTTCAAATACATCTGTTAAAATTAATACATCTGTTTTAACATATAAATCTGTATATTCACCTAAATTTTTTATATTAAATTCTTTCCAAACACGTTGAGCATGTTTATATTCTTCATCAGTTATATTACATTCATTCAATTTATTATAAAATTTATCTTTTGAAGGTAATTCTGTTTCTTTGTATTTATCTCTAGAATCCATATAATCATAAGGATATACACCTTTTCTTGTAATGAGATCTAATTTATCATCAGGAAAATGTAATGATGTCTCTCTAAATTTTGATTTTAAGTATTTAATATATTTCATTTTTCGTATTTTTGGAGGATATCTATTTATTTCTTTCTCTGGTCTCAAGTTTTTTGATAAATTATCTAAACTGCAAGACATAAATTTAAATGTATCAATAAATCTCAATTTCATACCTCCTATTTTTTTGCTGAAAGATATATATTTTTCTTCAGTATTAGGTATAACATCTATTTTTGATTGATCAAATTCAAGTTCTTTTATAAACAAATGAGAATCATAACCTGTTAAATTATGAATTTTTACTGGAATAAATTTTGGAATTTGATAATTTAAATTACAAATATTATGAGCTGGACCTCTACATTTTCCAGTTATATGACAATGATCAATTACTTTATCATCATTTAAGATTTGATTTTCACATATATGACAAATATTAGTTCTTTTATAATGATTTTCATCGAACTCTATCATTGATTTGATACTTTCATATTTTTTAGTTTTGTCTTCTATCATTTTTTCAATTTTAAGAGTATCCTCTTTTAACATAGATACAAACTTTTTGATTGTATCTGGTCCTCTATAAACAACAGGAGGTTTAAAGTATTCCTTTTCATATTTGATATAATAACAAAATGCATCTGCTACATGTTTTTGATATTTCACAGTATATGATTTAGTTTGATCTTGCTCACATGTATCAATTTTAGGTAAGAGAGATTCAAAATCAGCATATATAGTATATGGTACTCTCATTTTTCTTTCATGATTTTTAAATTGAATAACTTCATCTTTTTTAGGCATATTAATTGTGACAGCATCTTTACAGTATTCCACATGTATCTTTAATCTTTCCTCAGAATAAAAATAATTTAAACATCTGTCACATAAAAATATACGATGATTAGTAATTTGTGATCTGATCAAACTATTCATATTTTTAATCCAACAATAATGATCTTTCATATAAAACAAGTTTACATGTTTTTCTAATTTATTGTTAGTTATTCTAAGTGGATAAATTGAACTATCATAACTATAAACATTTACAGATATATTATTTAGTTTTTCAAATTTCTTAATATTGTCTAATGAAACAGGAAAATCAATACCTTTAAAATTTAATTCATCTTTATATTGTTCATATTTTGACACTCTTTGAGGATCTTTTTTTACAGGATGAATTGCTGATAATATTGACCACATAAAACATTTATTATCTTTATTTTTTACATTTATTATGGCTTGTTTAGATTTAATTTTTTCAGGTAAATCAATATAACTTGATCCTCTCAAGGGTTGATACTTATTTATTCTCAATTCTAAAAATTTAATTTCTTCAAGACTCCAACCAGATCCTTTTGATATAAAATCATCAGATTCATTTATTAAGTTGTCAATAACATAATCATAAAAAGTATGTAAATCATTAGATTTTAATATAATTTGATTCTCAGTTTTGAATGTAAATTCTTGAATTTCTTCATTCAATTTATACAAACAAAACAATTTAAAATTTACCTTTATTCCATTAAATTCTTTCATAATATGCTTTATTTTTTCTATTACAACCTTTCTTTTCTCTTCTAAAAATTCTAGAGGGATTTTAATATTATTATAATTATTAATTCTGTATGATCTTAATCTAGATTTATAAGCAGTTTCATATTCCTTAATTTCTACATTACCTTCATCTAATGCTTTTTTATGTTTTCGACTTGATATGTGATTATCTAAATGTTTATAATATATACCGCAAATAATACATTTTCTTTTTTGTTTTGATCTTTTAATCATTAAGTCTTTCTTTATATGTTCTTCTTCATCTTCATAATATTTACCACATATACGACATTTTCTATCGTCTGTAAATAACTTTTCAAGATTTTCTTCTACTGTAAATACATTTTCTTCAGGAAAGACAGATTTAAAATCATTTTTATCAAATCTTAAATTAAAAGAATCAAAAATCTTTTTAATTTTTTTACGTTTTTTAGGTTTATTAATAAATATTTTTTTCTTTTTTTCCCAGTATGCTGACAAATCTAAATTTAATAAATCTACTAAAACAGGTTTATATTCACCTGTTTTTTTGATATATTTAGTTAATAATTTAATTAAATCAACCTTCTTACAACCTTTAGGTTGCTTAATATTCAATTGTTTTACTACTTTTCTAAGTTCATTAATAGTCTTTGACTTTAAGTTGAGCTCCATTTATTAGGAAACATTTTTTACAATACTTTTTCCAAGATGCTTACTGTGATAAATACTTTTTAAATGCCTCTTTTTGTGTGTATATGTATATTGCATACCACATTCACATTTAAATTTTTTATATTTGATTATGGAATCACAACATTTGCAATGACTTTGGAAATAAATTTTTTCATTTCTAGGATATATGTAAAACTCATTTACCGATTTCATAGTCAAACAGTGTATGCACTTTTTTGTAAGCTCCATTTATTAAGAAACATTTCTTGAAATACTTTGTAAAAAATCATTCCATATTTTTTCATATTTCTTTTTAACTTTTTGAACTTTTATATTATTTTCAATATTAAAAATATCACAAATCTTTTTCATAAAATAGTAATAGTTAATTGATTTCTCATAATACATAAAATCTAAAAATTTTAAAAACATATCCTCAACTTCTTGAGAAATATTATATTTCCTTCTTAATCGATTAAAATAACAAACTCTACTATTATATCTTTGTTTTAAACTTTCGTAATCGATAACATAAAAATGTTCTTCTTCTTCCGAATCATAGATTAATTTCATCTTATTCATTTATACTAATTCAGATGTCCAACTATTAAATTCATCAGGATATCCTAGCCATTTTACATAATACTTATTTCCTTTCTTTTTTATGATTTTTTCAATTTTATATACATCATTTTTTTTATTATATTTTACCATTTCATTTTCATAAAAAGTTCCTTCAAATTCTTTACTGTTTAAATCTTTTAATCGATAAGTAATTGGATCTGTTTTCAATACTTCAGAAATTATAAAAATCTCTTCAGTGAATGTAGAATCATCTACTTTCCTGAATGTTTTCTTAATTGTAGATATTCTAACACTATCTCCTATCTTAAATTTAGGTTTTTTCATGATCTTTTTAGTATATAAATTTTTATAAACTTGAGATTCATTTTCTCTAGCCTCAACAGGTGTCATTTTTATTGATCTATGATATGAATTGTTATAATTTTTAAGTAATTTGGGTAATACATCAATATATCTTTTAGTATTGTTAGCATGCATATATTTTATAATTTTTTCTCTTATACTTCTATTAAATCTCTCAGCTATTGCAGATTTTATTTCTTTATTTTTAGTTGTAAACCAATGTATATTATTATCTTTAAATAATTTTTGTGTCTGTTTTCCTGTAAATTCAGTACCTTCATCTGTCAAAATGAATTTTGGTATTCTTTCTTTAAAAACTTGTTTAAAACCTTGTACAACTTCTTCAGTTGTTTTTCTTTTTATAGGAAAAGCCCAAGCATATTTATTAAAAGCATCTATAACCGTTAACAAATAATTAGTTCCATCATTATATTTGCTATAATTTTTTATAAATAACAAATCAGCGTCAAATTGATTATTACTGTTTGGAACATAAATTCATCTTCTTTTAAATTTAAGAATGACAGGTTTATATCTAGTATATACATCTTGTTCATGTAAAAATTCTTCAACATTAGATAACCCTGTTTTTCTTTTCAATTCTTGAATACCACAATAACCTGTTTCTGGATTATAATATGTCTCTTTTAACTCCCTAAAAAAGTATTCTTTTTACTTCCACAAATAGTACAGATACCTTTACCAACTGGTTTATTATTTTTAGAAGTAGTTTTATGATAATTTTTAGTTGGGGTTTTATCTTTACACTTGACACAATATATAGAAAGACCTAATCCAAAAGTTTTTTTAACTTTAATAATAGGTTTAATAATTCCTCTAGCTAATCTTTCTTGAAATGTTGGATCTTGTATAGCATTTAAATTATCTATTAATTTTTTATCAGCAACATGTCTCAGTTTTGTATCTTTTGTTTTATTGTAATCAATATCATGTTCTTTACATGCTTTATCAACTCTATTTATTCCAGGATCACCTCTTTTTAATCTTTTTTCTAATTTTGTATTTGGACCACAATATTGATATCCTGGTAAATGCATTTCTGGAAGATTTACTTTATCTTGTATCCATCCAACAATATCACCACCTTTCTTTTTACAAACCATTTATTTATTTAGAAATTTATATCCATTCAATTGCATTTGTTTTACGTATTTTTCAACTGGATTAAATTTTAAACTTTTTATGAAATCCTTTTCACACATATAAATTTCTTCTTCTGTCATATCCTTAGCTTTAAACGAATTAATGAGTTATTTATAAAAATTATAACAATGTCTATATTCTTCTTTCCTTTCTGCTATTTTTAATGCGAGATCTATGGCTTCTACTATACCAACTGATAAACTTAAAAATGCAAGAGGTAGAAAGGCTATTGCTGATAAACCTGTTCCACTTAGAATAACCTTACTTACTGATAATGAAATACTTATCTTTTGATACATATTTCTACTCTTTCTGTAAACATATAATCTTTTTTCTAAATATACATCCATTTATATAGGATTAAATTTTTTCCTGTATCTCATTTCTGAATTCACTAAATCTAACATAAAAAAATCATATTTTTCTTGAACACTTTTATTATACATTTGTTTGAATTCTTCAGTACTTAATAAACCATCTATCTCTCTTATAATCTGTTGATTTTCTTTTGGTTGTAGAGTGAAAAATATATCATAATTACAGTTCCTTCTTATATTGATAGGTGTTAAATAATATGACTGAGTTAAATAAATAAAGGATGCGTTTTTCTTTCTACCTCTGATAAATAATTCTTCGATGTTTTTTTGATCTTTCTCAATCACACAATCATCAAAAATAACTAAATTCTTTAATGTAGGATTTAAATCATCTACAGTAATAAAATTATGATCTGAAGAAAATAATACTTTTTTTTTGAATTTATCATATAATTTTAATAATCTTTTCTTATTCTTTATATTCTTACATTTCAAAATATCTTCTCTTTCTATATCTTCAAACAATGTATACATTTCTTGTAATTTAGAATATTTAGGTTCGTATAAATCTTTTGCACATATATATAATGTATCAAAAAATAATAAATCATAAATCAAATTTAACAGTAAATTTGTTTTACCTGAACCTGAAGATCCTACTATAAGTAATCTAAATGGATGTTTAGGTAACAAAGGATGTTGTTTAGGATCAGGTAATTCTTCTGGTTCTGTGTAATCTTTAATTTTTATCATAATTTACTAGCAGTAAAAATAAAATTTGCTGCAGTAAAAAAATTAATATTATATAAATGAACTTAGAAAAAGAACGGAAACACAAGTTTTTGAAGCAAATAAAAGATTCAATTAAAATAGTAAAAATAGAAAAAGAAATAAGAAAGAATAATGAAGATCAACTAAAAGAAAAAATAGGTATTCAAAAAACCTTAGAAGAATTTCATAAACCAGTCACTCAAGGAATTGAAAAATATGAAAAATCAAATAAAGAAGTTGTGAAAAGTATTCAAAATGTTGTAGAAAATATTACATTTCCATCTATAGAAGGGCCTATTGAAGCTGTGAAAGAATTAGTATCTTATACTTATGATATCGATCAAAATTTAAATTTAAAATATTTAAAAGAGGAAAAATTATACAGACCGTCAGTATTTTTAAATGATCAAGAAAAATTAGAGGAGATGTATGGAAGAGCTAAACAGTTAAAAGAAGGATTATCTAAGAAAAGAGGTAACTTAAAAAGTACAATTTCTAGGGCTAAAAATTTTTCAGAGGAGGAATTAAACCAGAAAAAGAATGATATAAAAGAAATTAAAAATAAAGGAAATATGTTGCAAAATTATATGCATAGATTAAATATGATTCGAATTAGTAAAGAAATGAAGGTAGGTAAAGGATTGAATGTATTATCAAATTTAACAGAAAAAATATGTAACGGAAGTAAATCAAAGAAATTGTATAATCAAGTAACTTTATTGTTAGATATGTTATTAAAAAATAAAGAAATGACTTATAATGATGTACAACGATATCATAAACAATTTCTCTGTTAATAAATGATAAAATATAAAGTTTATTTGAGTGAAGGTCAGAAAAATAAACTTAAATCAGCTTTTAAAAATAAAGTAGAAGTAACATTACAAATAGATAAATCTAAAACTCCTAATCATGAGATGTATTTAACTAAAACTCAAATTAATCATATTAATGATAAAAAAAGAATTACAATTAGTAAAACTCAATTAGATAAAAATGGAGGATTTTTACCATTTCTAGCGGCACTTATACCCTCTTTAATAACCGCTGCTAAAATTGCAGTTCCAGCATTAGCAACAGGTGCTTTATCAGGATTAGCTAGTTCAGCTGTACAAAAAAAGCGATCTGGGAAAAAAAAAACTTGGAAAGGGAATATATCAACAGTGGGAATCAGTGACAAAATGATTATAGAAAATATGAAAAATGAAAAAGGATTTAGAGGTGTGTTTACCTCCGATTTATTACCTAAAACAATAGGAAAATTTGAAAATGGAATCATTAATTTAGATGTATCAACAGGTCCCGGAACTCATTGGGTTTGTTATTATAATGATCCTAAATATAAATATGTGGAATATTTTGATCCGTTTGGTGAATATGACAATATGAAGAAGGACTATATTCCTAAAAATATTAAATCATTTCTTGTTACATCTAATAAAAAAATAGGTTATAATGATAGTTTTTTACAGAAACCTTCATCTGTGAAATGTGGTATATTTTGTATGAAATATATAAGAGAAAGGAATAAAGGTATATCACCTAAAAATGTTCTCAAATCATTTCCTACACAAAAACCTAGTGACTATAATGAAAATTTTGTTATGTATAAATGATAAAATTAAAATCTGAAGGTCATGAGAAATCAGAGGAATTTACTGTAAATTTTATTACACCTCTTAAAATAAAAAAATTAGCTTTACACTCATTCTCTATGGAAGTTTCCTGGTTTAATATAAGTAAGAATTATGGAAATAACAAATTTAGACTGTTAGACAAAGATATCAGTTCAGATATAACAATTATTATCTCAAATGGTAATTATACTGTAAGAGGTTTAAAAGAGTATATGATGAAAATATTTGGTAAGGATCCACCTGTGAAATTTGGTATTATTGAAGCAAGACAAAGAATATCTATTAAACTGAAAAAAAATTGGGTAATTGATTTTACAGAAAGTAACTTTCATAAAATTATAGGCTTTTTAAAACCGACATATGGAAGTTATGATGAAGAAACAGAGATTGAAGATGAACATATTGCTGATATATCTAATGGAAATGATAATATTTATATTCACTGTGATGTTGTAAAAGGATCTTTAATAAATCAATATAATTCAGAAGTTATATATTCTTTCACTAATAAAAACCCTCCAGGTAGTATAATTTCAAAAGAATTTAATAATTGGATATTTTTTCCTGTTAAAGTAGATCCTGTTGAAAGAATAAAAATGAGGATTACTAATCAAAAAGGTGAATTAATGGATTTAAATAAAGGAGCTGTAGAATTTAATTTTATTTCTTCTTAAATAAATGTATAGAAGAAAAAGTAAAAAAATACAAGGATTTTTAAAGAAGAATATATTAAAGAATATATTAAATGAAATATTTTCTATGAAAAAGAAAGGAGGTGGTTTAAAAATTCTTCCTAAATAAATGATTTATGATTTAAGTGATACTCGTTATTATTATAATGATCACATTAAAAGTTATGAATTAAGAGAAATTCATCCAAAAGAACATAGTTCAGATGAGAATGCTACCTATGTTTTTCATATTATTGATACTAAAGCAAAAATTTTATATTCTAGAGGATATCTTGAACTAAAATTAAAAATTACAAAAAATGATAAATCATCCATTGGAAACGAAAATGTGAGTCTGGTAAATGGTGGAGGTTTTATCAAAACTTTAAAAGTACATATAGGAGATACTGAAATTGAATCAAATACACAGTCAAATTTTTCAATCATGAATCATGTTTTAAGATTAATTCATTATACTCCTGATTATGTAACATCACAAGCTCAAAATGAATTTTTTTATCTAGATACATCTGATTCAGCTGACCGTAATGAGTTCAAATATGATGGTACTTTAGAAGATACTACTAAAATAACTGAATTTTTTAATAATTTGAAAATGAATAAAGATTATAACGAAGGATTCGTAAAGAGATGGGAACTAACGAAAGATAGCAATGTCATTAAAATATGGACACCTTTAAAAGATATAATCGATTTCTTTAGAGAATATGAAAAGATAATTTCAGGTTTTGAAGTGAAAATAGAAATTCAAAGAAATGAAAATAAAAATATGATATATACTAATATAAGAAACGAAAATTATAAGGTAGTAGTTGAAGGTTTAACCTTACATTTACCTTATATAGAATTAAAAAATTCTGCAGAAAGTTTCTTTCTGGAATCATATCTATCTAATAAAGATATAGAGGTAAATTGGGATCGACATAGATTTAAGATGGTAGGCCCTTATAGAAGCAACAGTGGATCTGTGACAGCAACTACAGCGTCAGATGAAGTTTTAAGTGTCTATGTTATTCCTCAATATGTTGAAAGAGATAATAATTATGAAAAAAATAATATGATATTTGATCATATAGATATGGCAGAATGCTGGTTGATGATTAATAATAAACAAGTTCCTCTTATGCGTTATAAAACAAATTTTGCTAATAAAGATTATATTAGAGTGTATGAAGCTCTTTTACATGAAGGATTATATGATAATAATACAGATACAGGACCTTTGATAAATAAGGAGAATTTTGGTAAACTGTATCCTATTTTTCCTTTTGACTCATCATATCATGAAAACTATACCGATTTAAATAATTTAGATATTGAATTTAATTGGATAACGAATAGTCAAAAGGAATATAAGTTTTATTTTATTTTTAAAGAAAGAAAGAGATGTTTTATAAATTTAAAAAATAAAACTATAACAATGGTTAAGAGTTTAAAATCTTAAAATTAAATAAATGAGTGCTTATTATCCACCTTATGATGATCAAATGAAAGAAGGACCTATTGGACCTCCTGGTATAGGTTTTAAATTAATGAATGATGGAAATTATGATATGGAAAATAGAATTTTAAAAAATTGTGAAAATCCTATAGATGATTTAGATTTAACCACTAAAAGTTTTGTTTTGAATAAAATAGAGAATAATCATCATGAATTGAGAGATCATATAGAAACTAAATATGATGAGAGTTTTTTATCCTTTACTGTAGAAACAGGCAAGAGAATAAAAGAATTAAATGATACAACTTTACATTCTTTAGAAGGAAAAGTTTTTGATGCAAAAGGAAAAAGAATAGGAAATGTTGCAGATCCTAAAGATGAAAAAAATGTTGTGAATAAAAGATATTTTGAAAAAAATTCGTTAATATTACAGAATGATAAATTTGATGCAAAAAATAAAATAATTACGAATGTTTCTGAACCTGAAAATGATAACGATGCTGTCAATAAAATATATTTAGATAATAGAGATATCTGGGTTACTATACTAGATGATTTTCATACAGATGGGGATTATAAAAAAGTAAATTTCAATATGATGAGCTCAAAATTACTGGATCAAGAGATGCGATTATCTACCGATATGTATATGAAAATTTCTATATATATAGATATATATGATACAGTAGAAAGTAAATATATATATGATAAAAGTCCACTGATATCTCTGGAAATCAATGGTAAGGAAATTTTAAATGTTAATAGAGATGTAGTAACCTGTTTTGCTTATGGTAAACGTGATGATATCATCACATTAAAGATAAAATGTGATGGTAACGCTTTAAAACCTTATATGCATATTGAAAAAATTTCTTTCTAATAAATGGATATTGATTGGAATGAATTTTCCAGAAAAAATTTATCTGAAGATGTAATTAGAAATCTTATTAGTCATGTAAATTGGGATTTAGTTTTACAATATTCAACACTGTCTGAATCTTTTATTGAAGAATTTGCTCAACCTGATGATTGGCCTAAAATTTCTAGATATCAAAAATTATCAGAAGATTTTATTGAAAAATGTAAAGATAAAGTAGATTGGGTAAACATATCTCAATATCAAACTTTAAGTAACGAATTTATCATAAAATTTTCTGATAATTTAGATTTATACAAAGTATCAATATTTCAAAATCTTACAGAAGATACCATGAGAGAATTAAAAGATGATTTAAATTGGTTGTATATAACTAGATATCAAACATTTAGTGAAAATTTTATAGAAGAATTTATGCATACATTAGATTTTTGTTATTTGATTAAATATAAATTTGAGCTATTACCTGATCACTTTTTTAATGTTTATTGGAAAAAAGTACAAGCAATACAGATGAGTGAATTAAATAAAAAGTTTGGTCATAATGAAATAGAACCTTACCAAGAGAAAATTTTTGAAGAGATATATGAAGTTAAATCAGTCTTAAGAGAGAGTGTTTATCTTTTGAGACAATTAACTAACAAAGAGGATAAATAAATATTTAATAAAAATGTTTCTATATAAATGGATGTTGTATATAATAATGGTATGGAAAAAAAACTATGTCTTTCTTAAATATAGAGAATCCTACTGAAGTGAAATCTATTTTTATATTATATTGTGATACATCTCTTGAAGGAATAGAAAATTTAACTAATTTAAAAGAATTATATTGTGAGGGATATAAATTAACATCTCTTGATGAAATAAAAAATTTAATAAATTTAGAAACATTAGATTGTAAAGATAATAGATTAAAATCTCTTGATGGAATAGAAAATTTAACGAATTTAAAAGTATTAAAATGTAGAGGAAATAAATTAACATCTCTTGAAGGAATAAAAAATTTAACGAATTTAGAAACATTAAATTGTAATAATAATAGATTAACATCTCTTGAAGGTATAGAAAACTTAACTAATTTAGAAACATTAAATTGTAATAAAAATAAATTAACATCTCTTGAAGGTATAGAAAATTTAACTAATTTAAAAGAATTAAATTGTAATAATAATAGATTAACTTCACTTGAAGGTATAGAAAACTTAACTAATTTAGAAATACTATCTTGTAGTGAAAACGATATTACATCTCTTGAAGGTATAAAAAATTTAACTAATTTAAAAGAATTATATTGTGTAGATAATAGATTAAATTCACTTGAAGGAATAAAAAATTTAATAAATTTAGAAATACTATCTTGTAGTGAAAACGATATTACATCTATTGAAGGTATAAAAAATTTAACTAATTTAAAAAAATTATATTGTAGAGAAAACGATATTACATCTCTAAATGAATTAATATTTTTGCCTAGAATAAATGAAATACGGTATGATGAAGATAAAATACCCATGATGTTAAGAAGATTTAGAAATAATGTAGGATTTCCAGTCTTAAAAAAACTCAGTCCATAAAACGCGTCCGTAATTTTCGGACACGTTTCATCATCAATAAGTTCCAATATATTTTGAGTCACTTTGTAATGAAGATCTTATATTTAGAGGATTCATTTCCTCTTTTTTCATATAAATACTTTTTATTTTCTAAAAAAACTTTGAAAATAATTTTTTTCGCCGTAATTTTATGGGGGGGACTAACGGTCCCCCCATTTATTTTAAAGCTTAGAGGACTTCTATTCATTTAGAAGTCCTCTTTTTTCACGCATTTATTTAATTTCATCCTATGTATAAGGTAGCTCCAAAATGGAGCGGCCTATCTTTTGATCTCTTTTTTCATGCATTTATCTTAAAAAAAGTTAAAATTTGGTCTAAATGTAAAAGAGGTCTTATTTTAATATAAAATCATGTTTTTAATATTAAAATGGATCGAGACCTTTTTTTTTATATATAAAAAGATAAAAATAAGCTATAAAATATAGTTTTTAGTGTATAAAGTACATGTGCGCTCATACGTACATATATATACTACTCTGACGGAAGGACGGACGGACAGATACATGGGTTTTTCTTATAGTCTACTCTTATAGTCTTCCCAAGATATTGAACTTTCATCAATTAGTTGTTATTTTCATTGATTTACCGTCATTTTTATCAATTTGGCGACATTTCCGTTAATTTGGCAGCATTCAAAAAAGTCGCCATGTTGGTGACATTCCGCTAAAATTTCGCCAAGATTTATGGACGGAGAAATAACTTATAGCAGATAAATGACTATTATCGTCCAAATACAAAAGTATTACCCAAAGTATCTTTTCTCGTGAATGGAACGAGCTAGATGCAGGAGAATGATGTCACCAAATTTATCGCATGATATTACTTATAAAAAGTGAACATATTTCACAATAGATAATATATTTTTTTTATTTTATATGTCTTTTTGATAATTTAAAAAAAAATGTTTAATATCTCAAGAGCGGTTCCTGCGAGCGTTCAAAAATTTATGTCAATCGTTTTCTAATGAAAAATTACATAAAAATGACTATTTACATAACTTTGATAAAGATTTTGATTTTTTGGTGACTTTTCAAAATTTCACTCGAAGATTTTGGGGGGTTCTGAACATTCGACAGTGTATAAAAACAATAGGCTTCCAGTATTCACGGATTGAAATTTTTGCACCAATTTTCGTTCGAATCGCTCCATTTGTTCGTGAAATATCGTTTCCACAGACTCTCTCTCACACACACACATTTACACACACACGTATACACACATAGAGAGACATCATCTCAAAAACGTTTGATTCGTGTTCAGAGATGCCTGAAACGTCCTCTCCTGCCGAAAACTCGAATTCGAATTTTCGACCCCGTCACAATACTTTCCTTATACCTCCTATGTATAAAAGGAAAGTAAATACAAAATTGAAACAACTTTGCTTAGTTATCGAGTACTTTTCCACTATAGCTAAAATATTAGTTTTGGTCTCATTCGTTCGATCACAGCTTTCAGTTCAGTAGAAAAATGTAATATTTCAAAAATTCGAATTAAAGGTGACGATGTAAAGGAATAATGAAAAACAACTTGGGACGACTTTGCTGAGTTATCAAGCACTTCCACTAGAGTTCAAATATTAGTTTTGGTTTCATTTGTTCCATCCCAGCTTTCAACAGAAAATGTATTCAAAAATTTGAATTGACGGAGGGGGTGGGGGACGATACGAGATGGATATTTACAAAATATCAGAATCATTTAGTACCTTCAAACTAGCCAGAATCTTGATTTTATTCTCATTCGATGCGTCTTAGCTTCCTGATCAACGCAAAAATCGTAAATAAAAGAAAATCGAATTAAGGGCGCTTACATAAAGAAACTTAAAAAAAAACACACCCGTTTTATTTCTAGAAGTAATTAAAGGACAATATAATATCCTGTCAATGGCAATTTGAAAAAATAAATAGTTAAATCATTTTGCCGCACGCGGAAATAAGATTCAATATATGTTCTCATTCAACATGCTAACATAATTGTAAAATGCTTGAATCTGAAAGTTTTATTTAATATTCAGAAAAGTTATCCTCAACTTTGATTAAGCGTGTAGGTGTCACACTTAATGAACGCAAGAAGCGTCGGTGGAATTGACGAGTTTCATATAATCGTTATTTTGTATTTTTCTTCTCTGTACCCGGGCTTGCTGGTTGAGAAGTGTAATCCAATAAATAAAATATATTTTATTACCGTAACTTTGAGTCTATTATTATAAAAATACCCATTGCAATTTTATGATATGTTAATAATGATAAAAGGTTTGTTTTTTCCATTTGCCACTTACCACCCTTTCAAAAGGCAGACGCTAAACAAATTAAACTGCTATGTCTTCTTCGCGCAACCCCTAATGGCATACGTGTGAGAACTAACAACGTTTGGAAAAACAGGGCGTAGAAAAGCACGTGAAAGCAATTGATTTTTATTTAAGTAACTGAAATGAATTTTATAAGTAAAACTAATTTTTTACGAAAACTACATGTGCTCTCCTTCAGAGTGTTTTTATATTCGTTATAAGAATAGTTTTGAAAATAACAATTAAAATTTATATTTCCTGACGTTTTGAAAAAAAAATGATTTTCTTCAATAGACATCTTTAAATTGATGCATCTAAAGGATATTAGCATGAAAATTAAATTATTTTAAGTTAAGAAGATAACGGTGGGACTTTTTTTTGCGTGAGGGGCTTTTACCTTTCGGATATGAATTAAAACGATATTCAGACTGCTTTTTAAAACTACCGCATAAACCATTTTGCAAAAGACCCATAAAACTGCAGCATCTTAAAAGACTCTTTGTTCTGCCATTCTCAAAGTCATCTAATTCATTCTTTCGTGGTGTGAAAATACATATAAAACAATCAATGTATGAAGGGGCCTGGAAAGGGTGGAAAGTGATGCATCATACACTTCATTTTCGGAGGAACAATTAATAATTTGTATGCTCTTTGCACACTTATTTCGTACAGTCATAAGAATTTTATGAAAAACCGGAAGTGATATATCCAGAATCAGAAGTATTTTGCTTTAATTATTAAATTCGATTAGCGCGATTTAGCTTAGAGTGCGTTTTCGTGCAATCAATTAATCGCTCTGATCAGGGATTGCTGTAGTGAAGAAATTCGATACCATGACCTCATCTTCTGGTTCTTCGAAATCCTATGCGCAGCCAACTTTTTAGCCACATGCGCAGAAGCGCTAATTTATCCGACGTTTGTCGGCATTTTCGTAGCATCCCAAAAGCAGAGCATCGCAGGGGGATTCATCCCTGACTTCATTTTTTAAATTGTGGCATATGACGTCACGAAAATTACACACGTGCTTTGACCTTCCCGGCCGTCCAACTAGTTACTCTAAGTCCTCAGGACGAGTCGGACGGTCTGGGTCTTCAACACGTGCTTTGACGAGACCGATAATCTCTTTGGACGTCATTGAGGAAGGTGTGCACAGTACAATTAAATCTCTCTACACAGGTTGCTTACGTCTGGATATTGTCACTTCAAAATTAATGAACTATTTTTAATTGTAATAATGGGAAAACTTTGTTTTGCAATGGCGGCTCGCGTATAGGCACTGTGGAACTGCAGTACCCCCTATTTCCACTTGATATTATCGATAACATTTAATATAATGAGTCCTTTTTTTTAATTCTTTCTTTATTCTTGTACAATATATAATCCTTAAGCTTAATGTCAGTAGCCATCCCCCAGTTTATGAAAAAGGTACAAAAATCTTCGTATGAAACTGTGCGCTTCACAAATTCCAGCGGCATGGTGTTTGACTGTTGTGCGCGTGCGCACATAGGAAGCTGCACGAAAGGCTAAGAGGGAGAGAGAGCACTGTCGCTCCCGCAGTGCCGACCCTGGCGTGCTGGTGGAAGGTAGTTTTTTTTTTTACTCCGCGTGTATTGTGCTTAAAAACCGTGTACCATATTCTTGATTGTGATAAAGTGTAGAATTAGATTATTAGATATTTAGTTCCAATGACTACATCAGAGGCAGAACGCTGCTTTTCAACATTGAAAACAATAAAAACTTTTGTAAGAAGCACTATGAATTCGGAAAGACTAAATGCGCTTGCAGTGCTTTCAATGGAGAAAAATTTCCTCAGTTGTCATCCACAGATCAAGGAGAAAATTGTTGATCTTTTCCTGTAAATTAAAACAAGAAGAATGGATTTCATTTTTAAATGAATTGATCAAGTTTGAAATGTAACAATTTAGGTTAAAGTAAATAAGAAATGTTTGATTTTGGTCTTTTAGGATTTTATTAAGCTTCTGAATACATTTTCTTTTTATACATTTTTGTTTCCTTTTACACAATTTTAAAACAAAAGCTAAAAATTTTCTGGAGCAGCACCCCCAATAATTTTAGCTGCTAGCCGCCACTGGGGTTTTGGCAACAACTCTCCTGTTCCATAGCGCCACGAATGACGTCAGGCTGACAACTTTTTGATTGGTTACCGGGCTGATGACCCAACCTTATACTTTGGAGCGGCGGATGTATCTGTAATGTTTGCCGTGCCGTTGAAAATTAATAACATATATGTACTGTTCTTTATGCTATAGATAGTTGCATGCATTTAATTCTAATTTTCCAAGCAAAGTATTACGTACTTTTGTTAAATGTAGAAAATTTGAATGCTCTGCCGCCGCCCTACTAGCCGTACTGCAGCATTTGCCACTGCTTTAAAGTGATATTTAGGGTTTCCTCTGTTTACTCGATCTCTCGTGTATGAAGTAAAATAATCGACATACTTGGAGTTGTTTTGAATGATGTCCCATTCGTAATATTTTCTAAAAGCCACAATTTTTTTAAGAACTGTTGGTTTTAGAAGCTTAAAAGTGGTTTTATTCAGTTGCTTAACCAAAAATGTGCATAAATTGACTACTCGTTAAATAAAATGAAATATTTTAAAATTTTTTTAAATTTAAAAATTCGCTTTCTTGGCAGAAAATTTAAATAAATTGACGGCTTGCTTAATGAAATAAAACATTTTTAATTAAAAAAAATTTAATTTAAAAATTCACTTTCCTGGCTAAAAATTTGTATAAATTGACGACTAAAATCTTGTATAAATTGACGACTAAAAATTTGTATAAATTGACGACACGCTTAAAAAGATAAAACATTTTTAATTTTTTAAACATTTTAAATTTAAAAATTCGCTTTCCTGGCTAAAAATTTGTATAAATTGACGACTAATAATTTGTATAAATTGACGACTAAAAACTTATATAAAGACTAAAAATTTGTATAAATTGACGACTCGCTTAAAAAAATAAAACATTTTTAATTTTTTAAACATTTCAAATTTAGAAATTCACTTACCTGGCTAAAAATTTGTATAAATTGACGACTAATAATTTGTATAAATTGACGACTAAAAACTTGTATAAATTGACGACTAAAAATTTGTATAAATTGAAGACTCGTTTAAAAATATAAAATACTTTTAATTTTTTAAATATTTTAAATTTAGAAATTCGCTTTCCTGGCTAAAAATTTGTATAAATTGCCGACTAAAAATCTGTATAAATTGACGACTAAAAATTTGTATAAATTGATGACTAAAAACTTGTATAAATTAACGACTAAAAATTTGTATAAATTGACGACTCGCTTAAAAAAAAATTAAACATTTTTAATTTTTTCAAAATTTCAAAATTTAGAAATGTTCGTAATTTTGGTAGCATAGCTAGTTTCTTATTAGGAAAATCTTTTGTAATTTTTAGTATTTCTGTGGTATAAAAAAATCGGCGGTGACTCCAGTCCTATGGAGTCGAAATGGTTTTGCGGAATAACATTTTGTAAGATAAAACTCCAGTAAAGCTCAATTATAGTTTATTCGAGTTTGTCAGACTCATTCATTTCGTTTACAGGCTTTCAAAGCTCTTCAAATTAATAGCCAACTGTTTATAGCTAGCTAATAGCACTTTTAGTTTCCGTCCAGATTTCATCTGGATACTTCGATCATGGACTTCATGTTAAAATATCAAATTATTATTTTACTAACTTTTTGCTGCATTCAAGTTAATCGATAAAATTGTCTGGGGGTCACATAAGTACGTACTTATGACCGTACGTACATCTCCATCTCCATCACCGTACGTACATCTCCATCTATACTGTTCAAACCTCATCAATCATTAAACATCTATAGGATTCCTATGTTCATATAACCTCTTAATTTTTTAAACAAAACAAAATACCTTATGCTTATGCAACAATATTTCTTCAAGGAGTAAGTAAACGAAATGGACTGCAACAATTGTGATATTTTAAGTTTTTCCGCCCATTGAAAAACCCAGGTAAAAATACTAAAATATCGAAATTATAACCATTATACATAGAAAACTAACAACTCGGTCCAAAATTTAATTATATACACTTGTAGGGCTTTCAAAGGGCTACAAATATTTGCGTATTGTTCATAGTTAACATATTCAGTTTTGAGATATAACAAGAAAGATCAATCATGCTTAAAGCATTGATTATGAAACACTTTCCAACTTCAATGCAATTTTATATAAAAAAGGCGAAAATGCAATACATTCCTCGGTAATATTTTAAAACTTATCACAATACTACATTGATTTATTATATTTGAAAACTTAAACCTTCATTGAAAAAAATGAACTTCATTCAAATGACGGCATTGAAATATAAATTGCGTGGTTTAAATATCTCTAAAATGCAATACATTCCACGGTAATATTTTTAAATCTATCATAATACTACGATAATTAATTATATTTGAAAACTTCATCGAAAACAACTGAAATTAATTCAAATGACGTCATAGAAAAAATAACACGCCTGGATCTCTCTATAAAAGCAGGATTTCATTCATAACTTTCTCCATTTCATTCATCACAATACTATAATAATTTATTTTATTTAAAAATTAAGACCATGGAGCTACAATTAAACTCAAATATATTGTCATTGTGTTGTTTTAGTATGTAGATGCACAGAATTTAAGCAGAAATAAAGTAGTTTTAGGACGAATACAACACTCAATATGAATTAAAAAGAACTTTAAAAAATCACGAATTTGAAACAAGATGGATGCCATATATCATTTCGAAGTGGGTCATGTGATCGTTTCATATCATGGTCACGTGATCGTTTCATATAAGATGTGTAATTATTATTTTAATTTTTATTTAAAAAACTACTGAATATATTTAGCTGAATTTTTTTTTATATATTTTATGGAACAATTTGACTATTACCTAAAATTTTCGAAGCAATTTGTGAATTTTAAATCCGCTTAAAAAATGTTAGAAAAATTAGGTCCCATAGGGCTCAATGTATTTCATTTTTGCAACCCGGGTTCAATCCAAAACTAATTGCGTGATATTATTCATTTATATTCCCATAGGTCCTACAGACCGTCTGAACAACATACTAAAATTTCATTTTGATTAAGTCATTTTTACGGCAAGACAGACAGACAGGCAGACAGACAGAATGAACAAAGTCATAAACACTTTTCAACTTTGTTGTAAAGTGTTAAAAATTACAAACTTGTAGAACGAACAATTTTCAGTTTTCTTCATCTTGATAAGACAATTACTCGAAAACTATAAGAGCTTTCCTAACATATATTTTTGTTGTTTACTATTTATATCTATCTTTTGTAGTTTCAAAGACATTTCAATGAAAAAAAAAACTCACTCACTTGGAAAGAGATTTTTTTGAAGATTTTTGAAAAAAAAAATAGTTCAAAACGATAAATTATTGAAATTATTATTATATATTCGTAATCTGGACCTTATTTCCGACAAAACAAGAATATATATATAAATTTTTATCTATTAGGTTCGGAGGTATAAGTGTCTACAGTGCTTATATTTTCCGTAACTCTCCGATTTTCGCAACAGAAACACCAAGTATAGATGATATTCACATTATCCAAATTTGATCTCGAAGGATAGGGGGTGAGGGATTGAACCTAGACACCTTTCTCTCTCCCTGACTATATTCGGGAGGTGACTCCTACCCCAGATATTTTTGAATTTAATGCTAATTTTTGCTAAACACATTTAAAATACGGACATTTTAGGAACTTTTGAGAAAAAGTTCTTTAAAAGACCTCCGAGGAAATATAAATGTTTTAAGGGTTCTTAAATATAAAATGCATAAAATATAAATCAAAGACTTTCTAAGGACTGCTTAAACCTTGTTAACGTTATTAAATTAAACGACATCTATTGTATAAGTAATCCAGCGTCAGCATCCGCTACATTTTATATATAAATCATTCAAATATTCTGATTGGATAAGAGAAACAATAAGCATATACACGAAATAAAAAAAATACATTAAGTCCTCCTCTCTGAAAACCGATAGAAAATATTGTAAGTGAAAAAGTGTCCGTGCCTGCAAGATAAACAACCCGCAAATGTTTCAAAATCCTTCAAAATATATCATTAAAACTGATATATGAGCTAAAATGCCGTCTAAGTAGAGAAAAAAGGTGTTTTCAAGAAGAAAGTTCCCCAGCATTAACATAAGATGAAGTAGGGTGGATAGAAAATTTGAACCGTTTTGAGTATTTATGGGAGATAGCGTTTTGCATTACAAATAGTTTTAGATGCAAGATTATAGCTCTTACGTTATTTTAAGATGTAAGAAAGGTTATCATGAGAGGAATAATATTATACACGTAGATATACAGGGTTCCCAGGAAAGTTCTCAACCACCCTAAATAATTTTGTAAAGAAATGTTCCTGAATGTACACGTTAGGTATATCCATAGGGTGTCCCAAAATGATAGAATTGCGCTCTAATTCTTTACCTGTTGGAGATAAGTGGGTAATGTAAATTGCAAAAATGTTGAAAGTGAGGGTAGGAAATAAGACTTCGTTAATGAAATAGTTCTCCCATTAATTTTCAAAAAGTTACACTTTTTAAATTTTTATACGACACCCCTTAGACAAATTGGGTCAATCAGAAAATTTTTATTTTTAATGCAACAAGATCATTAAAAAAACCTCATATCTGTATCTTTAAAATTGAGCAAGTTATATTTAATTAAAAATTGAACATTGTGAATGGGGACCCTATATCAAATTAGAAATGTAAATTTGTGATATATCACAAAAAGATAAACTGGATGATAATACATAGGAGACATTTTTGCGAATTCCGTGTAGACTCACGATGCAATCACGGATTCTTTAGTACTTTTCACGTTGAGACATGCCATTTTTTATTTGAAACAATTAAAATAAACAAGTAAACAAATGCAAGTATATATTTGTTTTTAAAATTTAGCATAATTTTTCAAAACGAAGAATAAAACTCGCAGAGGATTTTTTATTTCCTTTAACTCTAATTTAGCCGTTTCAAATGTTTAGAGTAAAATAATTTAAAAAAACTGAAGAATGAAATGCAAACTATATATTTTTTAATTTACGTATTTATTCCCATTATTATTTCTATTCAATACAACTAAACCTTTTTTTAATATTATACCTAAATAAAGAAGATTAGAAATCATTCAGTGAATTGTCATCATGTTTAGTTCTGAATTGGCGAATTAAGAACAAGTAGCTGGTTGTACAGTGCATTATGGTATTTTAAACAAATAATGAGCTTTTTGAATTAATAATAATTTATGCTCTGTGTAATAAAAATACTGCAGAAACTGCTCGGGATTTTGCACGGCGATATCCAAATTTGTCTGAAATTTCACGTACATTTGTTTATCCGATGATGAGGAGATTGAACTACCGGTTCATTTCATCCAAGATCTGGTCCTGGAAGAAATCGTTTGTACACGGTAGACCAAGAAACTGATTGAAAAATCGCATATCTGTATCTTTAAAATCAACTGAATTACGATAAAGGAAAAAATAAGACTTATGCCACTTTTCCGTACCATGTGAAAGGCTGTTTTATCAGTGAAAATAGGGATCATAAACAAATTGATGATGGTAATTGTTTAGATCAAAAATGCGTTAACATGTATAACATTTTTTTATTGGCATGTCTTATTTTATTGGTGTGGAAAGTACTTAAGAATCCGTGATTGCATCATGAGCCTACATGGAATTCGCAAAAATGTCTCCTATGTATTATCGACTTTTATCTTTTTTGTGATATGTCACAAATTTACATTTCTAATTTGATACATGGTCCCCATTCACAATGTCCGATTTTCAATTAAATATAACTCGCTCAATTTTAAAGATACAGATATGCGGGTTTTGTTAATGAACTTGTTGCATTAAAATTACAAATTTTCTGATTGACCACATTTGTCTAAGGGGGTCGTATAAATATTTAAAAAGTGTAACTTTTTGAAAATGAATGGGAGGACTATTTCATGAACGTAGTCATATTTCCTACCTTACTTTCAACATTTTTGCAATTTATATTGCCCACTTATCTCCAACAGGTAAAGAATTAAAGCGCGTTTCAATCATTTTGGGACACCCTGTGTAGCAAAGTATGCCTGATTGAATAGAAGTGATTGCAGCTCCCCTGGGGGAGCATATAAAAAGTTAACATAACGAATTTGGGAACAATACGAAGATATATTCTACACAAGGTTGAAATGTTTATCTGATTAGTAGAAATTGACATCAGAACTAGTGTATGAAATGAAATAAATATCTGTCAAAAAATTGTATCATCAGGACCTGAAACAAGGTGACACCTGTGTCGTACGGCGTGCACGATATTTTGTAATTTCAATTACGGATGCCAACCAAGCTAATGAGCTATTTAAATGCTGCAGAGCGAACCAATGGCAATGCAAACATAAATAAACAGCGTGCATCCCCTCCATCACAACAACGAATCAAAAGACGTGGTATGACACTACAAGGTGAAAAGAAAAAGTGTTTTTCGAGAATGTTCTACAAGTTTCGAAGAGATTCAATTTCGACAGCGTCCTAGACGCACCTAATGTTTTTTAGGAGGATTCAAAAATATCTCCTGCGATCTCGCAAAGGTACGCGGATCGGCAAAAATGTGATGTGTGAACTAAATATGTGCACAGTGAAATAGTGGCGTATTAAAATATTATACGCAGGCTTCCAATATAGTGTTGGCTCCATCAATTATCGTGGTAAAAACAAACATAAGGTATGGATATGTTTCATCTGTTATAATGATTAAGGAAGGCACACAATTCATAGTACCTATCGTGTAATTAACAAGAAGGTCGTACGAACCAATCACAATAACGAGCTCGTGTATTGAAACTAAATGAACTACTCAGATTTTCGGTAGATAATAGTAATTAATGTGTTCTAAATATATATGTCTTTTAAATTATGTGTTGTAAATGTATGTGTTGATTAAATGTTGTTAAAGATATATGTGTCCAAAAGGATTTAGGAATAATTTTAATAATCAAGATCTCTCTACATGTATATATATGAAAGTAAATATTAAAGTAATTGATTAAATTTAGATAAGTGCATTTATTGATAATTTGTGCGATTGTCTCTGCAGCTTGAGAACCAGGCGCTAACATGCTCCACCCTTAGTGACGGCATCATAGGTAAGTCCTACAGTAGTAAATTCGATAAGGACAAGTTTATCTTATTACAACCCGCAATGCTTGTCAAAATACGCTCTTTCTCGATTGCAAATGTGCATTGTTGTTGATGGAAGGTATTTTGAATAGGCTGTACATTAAATTTCTGTGCAAGTAAGTGTTGTTCATTTTAGTATTCCTGAATAGGACAGTAATTCGCTAATAGCCATATTACGTAAAATAAGTGTCTTCAGTAACAGTTTATTATCTATAAAGGTAGACGTAACATGTACACTGCATGTGTTTTAATATTAGGGTACTTAAGGAATTTCCTACGATCGCTGCATATCAACAATGCCATTAATCTATATAAATAAAATTGAAAATCTGTCTGTCTGTCTGTTTGCCTCATCATCATGGGAGAACGGTCGAACCGAATTTGATGAAATTTTATGGGTAGCTTTGAAATTTAGTTCATGTTTCGAGTTTCTAAGACCAGGGGTTGTCGAGATGTTAATAAAAAACAAAACTTTCATTTGTCTTATTATCACGGAAGAACGGCTGAACCGAATTTAATAAAATTCTGTGGGTAGCCTTGAAATAGCTCCACTTAAAATTTAGTCCATGTTTCAAGTTTCTAAGAACAGGGGTTGCCTAGATATTAATGGAAAACATTTTCCTAGGAGTTCTATTCTCTAACTTCCTGGTTCCTTCAAACGAAAAAAGTTGGAAATCGCAGGTTTAAAACGTAAAAGTGAATTAAAACTTTATCTCTGAGTTTGGTTGGAGTTTATTGCGCTAATCAGTCACTTTGAAAATCGAAGATTTGGAACATGAATTTAAATGGAAACTCTATCACCATGGTTTATTTTTCACAATCAAAAGTATTAAGAAATGAAAATGGTTATTTAATTATCAGAATTTTATGAGGAAGATTCTTTCTTATATCATGTTGCTCAGCAACGCAATTAAATCAAATGTTTTTGTTAATTCATATTATTATTTTTTCGATTTGAATAATAAATAAACGGGTATAAAAATATATATTAAAAACGAACGGTTTGATTTTTCTGTTAATTTAATTGCGAACTGCGTACATGACTTTCATTTATTTTGCCAAAGAATTTTCAAACTTATTGTTTAGCCAATAAACTCATATATTGTGTTTAGTCAATTACCTGTAGAACGTTGTGTTTAGTCAATAAGTGTAGAACGGGTATATCTTCTAATACAATTTTAGTGTTTTCATTTAGTATATACAAACATGATTAGGATGTTTTATTCTTCAGATCTGCAAATTCAGATCTACGAATTCGGCGGTATATTGCTAACTTGGCAACTTTTCATAAAAGTTGCCAAATTGACAGAAATGTCGCAAATTGATTAAAACGACACTAAATCAATGACATTAGTTTTGTTTTGTTAGAAGAGAGTACTAAAATGATGTTTCGGTAGTATTTGTCTGTCAGTCCAACCGTCCTACTCAGTAACATATTTAGCGAATTTTTAAAATGTCGCCAAATTGATAAAAATGTTTGTAAATCCATAAAAACATCTTGAAATTGATAAAATTGTGCTAAATAAATGAAATTAATTGTGTTTTGTTCGGGGATAGTATTGTGATGATGTTTCACCAATTTGTTGCTAAATGGGATTGTTAGTTCTACAGCCCCACTTGGCAATAAATGTTGCTGAATGACGAAAATGTCGCCAAATTGATAAAGTGACGCTAAATTTACCAAAATGACACCGGATCGATGAAAATTCAATATTTTGAATAATTAAATACGATTTTCTAGATATTCTCTGTTGTTTTGTGAGAAATAAAAAATATTTTTTACTAAATTTATTTACAAACTGGACCAGGATGCTTTATTCTTCAGATCTGCCTGGGAAGATAAATTTACCTGTTCATTCGTAGACGATTTTTATGAAATCTTTTCCAATTTAAATAATAAAGAAATGTATATGAAATAAATTTTATAGAACTTGCACTTTTGACTGGATTATATCACTTACAGCCAGCCTTTCGTGTAAAGATTAATTTCTGATTACTGATACTTTCAATTTAATATGTCATCTGTTTTATTTTGGCAAAAAACGGTTGAAACTTATACATATTTTAGTATGGGTAATCTTCTATTAGTACATGGGTGTATCTTCAAAAATATAAGTAGGACGGTTATACCTCCCCATACAATTTTAGCGCTTTTATTTTGACATATATTGGAATCAATTACGGCCCTTAAGTTTAAAGATAATTGATATTTTATTTTATCACGTCATCTGCTGCATTTTGGCAAGCATTTTTGAAATTCATATATTGTAGTACGGGCAATTTTCTACTAATACACGGGTATATCTTCTAATATTCGGGAATATAAGTAGTACGGGTATTCCGATATAATTTTAACATATATTTGGTATATACTTTAATTTTGACATATATTGATTCAATTTCATATATTTTGCAAATGGTTGTTTTATTCTTCAGAGCGCTTTTGGGCATCACATTATACCCTTCCTCAGTGGCATTATATGAATAATTTTCATATAATGCCACTGAGGAAGGGTATGATGATGCCCGAAAGCGCACAATTTATTTGTACGTCTATAGGATGTTTATTAAATGACTTTTAAATCTAAAGATTTCGTCTTTCATATATTTAAATCGATTTACAATTATGACGTGTTACCACTCCACGTATTTTTTTAATGTTTAATTTTGCGGGATATCGGGCGACCTCTTTTAATATTACGAAATTGATGAAAATGTTGCCAAATCGTAAAAATGTCGCAAAATGGATAAAAAGAACGCCAAATTAATGAAATTAATTTTGTATTGAAAGGGGATGGTATTATAATGATGTTTCGGTAGCTTTTGACTATCAGTCCAACCATCTTACTTGGCAACAAATTTGGTAATTTTTTAAAATGTGACTAAATCGCTTAAATATCGCCAATTTAACGAAAATATAGCATAACTGTTGTCAAATTGATAAAGATGAGACAAAATAAATGAAACTGATTGTGTTTTAAAAGATTATTATATTGTTATGGTGTTTCGGTAGCGTTTGTCTTTTAGCCCAACTGTCCCGCTTTCCAACAAATTTGGTGACTTTTTAATATGCCGTCAAGTCAAATTAATGAAAATGCAGCCAACTTCATAGAATGATACCAAATTAATGACAAGAAAGATCAATCATGTTTAAAGCATTGATTATGAAACACTTCCAACTTCAATACAATTTTATTTAAACATGTCTAAAATTCAATACATTCCTCGGTAATATTTTAAAACTTATCACAATACTACATTAATTTATTATATTTGAAAACTTAAACCTTCATCGAAAAAAATGAACTTCATTCAAATGATGGCATTGAAATATAAATTGCCTGGTTTAAACATCTCTAAAATGTGATACATTCCTCGGTAATAATTTTAAAATTATCATAATACTACGATAATTTATTATATTTGAAAACTTCATCGAAAATAACTGAAATTCATTCAAATGACGTCATAGAAAAAATAACACGCCTGGCTCTCTCTATAAAAGCAGCATTTCATTCATAAACAATTTTCCATTCTTGTCATTCGTCACAATACTATAATAATTTATTTTATTTAAAAATTAAGACCATGCAGCTACAAGTAATGAAACTCTATGCGTAAAACTTCATCGAAAAAACCGTCCTTCTCTTTGTAAAATCAATGAATATTTCATTCATATCAGCTATGCAGACTCCATGAACTAAAGGATTTTGTGTTAAAGAAATACAGCAATTCTAATGCAACTCATTCTAGATTGCTGTTTACATTTTACATAGGTGAAAAATAGGCTTCGTTGTAGAAATAATCAAATTTGGATGAGCATTTAAACTCAAATATATTATAATTGCGTTGTTTCAGTATATAGATGCACAGAATTTAAGCAAAAATAAAGTGGTTTTAGGACGGATACAACACTCAATATGAATTAAAAAGAACTTTAAAAATCACGATTTTGAGACAAGATGGATGCCATATATCAATTTTAAGTGGGTCACGTGATCTTTTTATATCATGGTCACGTGATCGCTTCATATAAGAGGTGTTATTATTATTTTAATTTTTATTTGAAAAACTATTGAATATATTTCGCTGAATTTTTTTTATATATTTTATGGAACAATTTGAATATTACCTAAAATTTTCGAAGCAATTTGTGAATTTTAAATGCTTTTGAAAATGTTTGAAAAATTAGGTCCCATAGGGCTCAATGTATTTCATTTTTTCAACCCGGGTTCAATCCAAAACTAATTGGGTGATATTATTCATTTATATTTCCACAGGTCCTACAGACCGTCTGAACAACATACTAAAATTTCATTTTGATTAAGCCATTTTTACGGCAGCTATCGTGCTAACGGACAGACAGGCAGACAGACAGACAGACAGACAGAATGAACAAAGTCATAAACACTTTTCAACTTTGTTGTAAAGTGTTAAAAATGACTCCTAATTGAGGAAAATTCAATATTTGGTAAAATTCAGTGCAAGTTCCTTAATAAATCCCTTCGTTTTGTGGGAATTAAATAATATTTTTTGTAAGTTTGTTTACAAACGGGACCAGGATGTTTTTTCTTTAGATCAGAATTAGTTTAATTGTTTTGTCATTATTTTTATGAATTTGGCGATATTTTTATCAAACTGGCTAAATTCTCGTTGATTTTACTATATCAATTTGCCGACATTTTAAAAAGTTTCTAAATTTGTCGCCAAATGGGATAGTTGAACTTACAAGCGCTACCAAAACATCATTTTAATTCTATCCTCTTTCAAAACACAATTTCATTGATTTGGTGTTGTTTCTATCGATTAGGCTATTTTTTTTATCCATTTGGGAACATTTTAAAAAGTTGCCAAATTTGTCACCAAGTGGGACGGTTGCACTGACGTTGCAATATAAGTTACCGACACATCATTACAATACTATCCTCTTTTAAAACACAATATCGTTGACTTGGAGCCATTCTTATCAATTTGTCGCCATTTTCGTTAATTTGACAACATTTCAAAAGTCGCCAAATTTTTCGCCAACTGAGATGGTTGGGCTTGACAGATAAATGCTACCGGAATATCATTACAATACCATCACCCCCTTTCGAAGCACAATTAATTTTATCAACTTGGCGTCATTTTTACAGATTTAGCGTCATTTTTATAAATTTGGCGTCATTAGTGTCAGTTTCGCAACATTAAAAAATAGCTAAGTTGGCGATATCCCACAATAATCGTCACCAAATTTTCCTCCATCCGCTACAGAGATGCACTACACAAGGAAAAATTGATTATTCTTATAGTGAATCCCTTTTCAAAACACAATTATTTTATTAATTTGACGCAATTTTTGTCAATTTGGCGAAATTACTGTTAATGTCGTGATATTTTGATAAATGAGGTGACAGTTTTAAAAAGTTGTCATATTTGTCACCAAGTGGGACGATTGGACTGACAGACAAACGTTACCGAAACATTGTTATAATACTATCCTCTTTCAAAACACAATTAATTTCATTGATTTGCGTCATTTTTATCAATTTGTCGACACTTTTATCGATTTGACGACATTTTCAATAATTTGGCGGTATTTTATTCAATTTGACGACATTTTAAAAAGTCGCTGAATTTTTCGCCAAGTGGGATGGTTGGACCGACAGACAAAGATTACCGAAATATCTCTCTTAAAACCAATTCATATTTATAGACAATTGTTTTTTTTTATTTCAAATATCCAAGCGAAAATCTCTTTAATTATTTATTTAAATATCAAGAAATGAAAAAGTGCAAAATCTACTTAAACACAAAACGGCTCGTGATTGGCTGTGACGTCACATGACCCGGTCGACCTGTGATGCAACATTCTACTATGTGCTCTTTCTATTGAGATATTTGCAAGTAGTTGGAGTTTAATTTTGTTTACAATTTGTTTATAATTATTTTATCTATTTGTTCTTGGTCTGCTTGAATTTAAATTATTTGTTCCTTATTTTATTTTATTGTAAATATGGATTCTGGTTTTGTTAAAGGGCAATCAGACAATTTGCCCAAGATTGATTCCATCATGATGGCTCTGTATTTTAAAAACAATATAGATTTTGTGACGGCTGAATCTCGTGGTGTAAAAGATGATAGGTAAGATTATAAATACTTAAAGGTGGAAATCCATTTAAATTTCATCTCGTAGTATTACCCAAATTTCATAAGTGGATTAAGCTTGTGTTTATTAACAAATGCTACATAGTGCCCTGCACAAGCGCAGTGGTTCAAAGGCATTAATTTAGTGTGTATATGTAAATTTTGTTTATTTGCTTTAAAAAATTATTGCTAAAGATTGGGCAGAGCACGACTATACCTTTTGAAAAATTGAATGAATGAAATAAATTTTTCAAATCCTACTTGAAAAATAATCCTTGGCAACACTGGGTACATTTTTTACTAGTACAGCATAAAAACTGTTCATTATAAAATGTGCTCACATCGAATCTCTATTATTATATGAAAATTTTACATGCCCAAAATACATATTTATATGGAGAAAATTTTTCTTTTCATCTTTAAAAAATGTAGTCAAAATTTCTTAAATTAACAGTTAAAGAAAAATAATGCCCTAATTTAATTTTTAAATGCGTAAGACATATTGGTCATTAGGAACATGGTAACCAACTAAGCTTTACTTATTTATATATTCAGTTTTGATGAAGGCAGTGCAAGACATTGTTTACTATTCAGTAAGTGTGAAAATGAGTTTATAAACAAGTTGTTCTAAAGCATGAAAAAACTTTTCAGAACAAAATGTTTTGTGCATAGAGTTTAAAAGGAGGAGATAAAACTCCTATGGATGAAATAATTGAAAATGCCACAATGCTTTGAGAATTATATTTTGGAGTCACTAATGTTAAGAAAGTAGCCTCTATTGTTATGTGGCACAAAAAGAAAGGGGTAGTATTTAGTATATTTATTTCTGATTATTTTTAAATTAAGGGTTCTCTAATTATGAGTATAATTAACCAGTATTTTTTCATAGTTGTTGGATGTAGTACATAATATTTGGAAATAAAAATAAATTCAAAGGTTAAATAATTTTAAATACGTAGGAACATTCTTTATTATTTCAGTTTTACTGTGTATTGCGCCAATAATTTAATTTTACAAAATTGGCAGTTTAAATAAATATTTCAGACCTTTTGCCATTGAAATTCATACAATGATATTTCCATCGTTTTATATTTACCTGAATTTAAGAAAATCCAAATATTCAGTGTGAATATCACAAACTAAACATGGGATGATGTCAATAAATTCACTTTGAATCTGGGTTTAAGTTCATTCGTAATACCAAAATAAAACATTAGGTGTCGAGCCAGTAGTGGACATTCTTAAGAATTTTCTAAGTATAATAAATCATAGGAAAAACTACTCATACAAAAGCTTTTAAAATTTGATTATTCAGACATTGATTTATTATCTATAAACTCCTTAAATTTTATTTTCCATTTTAGTACTCTAAAATTAAAAACAAAAATCAACATCAAATGCGAGTCAGAGATTATTATGTTCCATTAGTAGTCAATTCTCTAAAAATTATTCTGTGTTGCATATTTTCTATTAAGCTGTAAAATTAATTTTATTACCTATGTAATTGCACCAATAAATACATAATATATGGATACAAGTACATAAAATAAAATATGATATTTCTTAGTGACAGATGAATTGATTTGCATAATTTTGAATCAAGGGGACATTGAATTTCTAAATATAACATCTTATTGGCATTGATCATCACCTAATGACATCCTGTCTTACAAAAAAAACTATGATGGAATACTAAATTGTAATGTTAAGAAGCTATATGATTTATATTAAGATGTAAAGTGACATATAGGGAATGATGTCCACTATTGATTCGACATAGTAAATATAATTAAAATTTTCGTTTAAAAGAGCTTCGTTTTCAAATATGAAATACTAATATTACTAATATAAAAAATAAATGTAACTTACTTCAAAATGGCCTTCTTAAACGAAACGAGATATCTTTGATGACAGTGGTGGATTTTGTTTAGTATTTCGTTTCATTGATTGACATTTTTTACGAAGAACATCATTTTTAGGCACATATATAAAGATTTTATTTGGTGATGTGAAGCTTGTAGAAGTGCTCATTGGAGCTATACGATACTTATAAATATTAGACATAATAAGCAGAACTTTTCGAATGTAAATACACGCTCTCAGATTCACGACGATGAGAACGACTAGATTGGAAGAACCTTGTGACGTCACATCCCATGCGCGCCAAATTGGGTCGTTTTCCCGCAAAGGTCAGAAAGGCGAACTTTGATTGCAAATAAAAAGAAAATCTGATGTGGGCAACACATGACTTTCCTTATATAATGAAATGAATTTACTACTTTTACAGTAAAATAAATAGGTTTTTCTTCTAGTAGATACTAATATCCTTTCCAAGATATTGAATTTTCGACAATTAGTCGTCATTTTCATTGATTTATCGTCATTTTTATCCATTTGGCGAGATTTTCGTTAATTTGGCAACATTTCAAAAAGTCGCCAAGTTGGCGACATTCCGCCAATTTCGTCGCCAAAATCTCGCCAAGCGTTATGGACGAGGAAATAAGTTATATATATATATATATATATATATATATATATATAACTTATTAGATATTGAATTTTCGACATATATTATATAGCTATTATTATATATTTATATATTATATAACTTATTAAATATTGAATTTTCCACAATTAGTCGTCATTTTCATTGATTTAGCGTCATTTTTATCCATTTGGCGAGATTTTCGTTAATTTGGCAACATTTCAAAAAGTCGCCAAGTTGGCGACATTCCGCCAATTCCGTTGCCAAAATTTCTCCAAGCGTTATGGACGAAGAAATAAGTTATTCTTACAGCAGATAAATTGGCGTTCAAATGCAAATGTATTACTCAAAGTATCTTTTTTCATGAATGGAACGAGCTAGATCCGCGAGAATGATGTCACCCAATTTATCGCATGATATTATATATGAAAAGTGAACATGTTTCTCAATAGGAAATTTTTTTTTTCTATTTTATATGACTTTTTGATAATTTTTTTTAAAAATGTGCAATATCTCGTCAACGGTTCGTGTTAGCGTTCTAAAATTTATGTCAATCGTTTTCTAATGAAAAATTACATAAGAAATGTCTATTTACGTAAATTTATTATTGGTTTTGATTTTTTGACGATTTTTTCAAAATTTCATTCGAAAATTTAGGGGGGTTCTGAACATTCGATTGCGTATAAAAACAATAGACTTCCAGTGTTTACAGATTGTGATATTTGTACCAAATTTGGTTCGAATCGGTGCATTCGTTCGTCAGTTATCGTCTCCACAGACCCACTGACACACACACATACTTTCACACACACACACACACACACACACATACACACACACATACACACACACAGACATCACTTCAAAAATGTTTGATTCGTGATCAGGGATGCTTGAAACGTGATCTCCCGTCGAAAACTCGAATTCGAATTTTCGACCCCCTCACAATACTTTCCTTATACATTATGTATATAAGGAAAGTAATAAATACGGCTCGGAGAATAGAAATTTTTCTGTTTTTGTTTATTTTGAAACATTTCGAATCGAATACAAAAATTAAAAAAAATGGGCCAGAATTGTCTATTAATTTCATTGATGTATCGCCAATCTTATCAATTTGGCGACATTTTTGTCGATTTGGCGATATTTTCATCAATTTTAAAATATTTAAAAAGTCGTGACTAGCCGGAGCAGTTAAAAGTATTGTTAATAGCTGGGGCATGCATAAGTTTTGTATGTGGACACGTCCATATTTGTTAACGCCCACATTTACTCATGCCCACATTTGTTTAATCCCATATTTTAGCATTCAGTTTTCTTACAGCAGTGAAATGTGCTTATTTGCCATAAATATGAAAGTGGTGGTGGTGGGGGAGTGTAACATTTCAAATCGCTCTCTTCGCAGGTGTTAAAATGACCAACTAAAAATATAGAAATTAAATAACTTTTCGGTTTGAATTTCATATTGGCACTAATTCTGCAATTTCAAGTCTAAATTTCATTTTATTTTATTTATA
The DNA here is from genome assembly GCA_951213105.1 of Amaurobius ferox. NCBI lineage: Eukaryota > Metazoa > Arthropoda > Arachnida > Araneae > Amaurobiidae > Amaurobius > Amaurobius ferox. Next base: position 67,413,235 of record OX578139.1, read on the forward strand.
GCCCGACACGTCATGGGTAAATTTTTTGACTGCAGTCAGTTGGACAGCTCTTAGTTAGGCAAAAAACAGATAACATTATTTTATTTCCCACAGAATATGAGATTATGAAAAAGAAAAAAGAAAATACTTTTTTCGTATAGTCATATACCAGTAATACAACAAAGTTACATTTTATATAAAAAATGATTTCATTTAATTTGTAGCGTCATTTAATCTGTTCACTAAAATTCCAGAAAGCTTCGCCAAATAAGGTTGAAGTAATTGAAATAGACATGAATAGCAGAAAAACTCTTTCCAGACAACATTACATGGCTATGAGGAAAAGTGTTGCGCCGTATGAAAATTTATTCCGTGGTAGTTACTCAAAATTTCTCTAATGTCAATTTATAGTGAATGACGGCTACGTTATTTTGTCAAGACCTTGGCTTTAAATCTTGCAAAATAAAGGAATATATCTGTGTGTGTACAGTCTGTAGCGGGAAATATAAACGTCGTACGACCATGATATTTGGTACATAGGTACTTCAGGAAGTGTATAGGTGCACCTGTGCGTTATTTTTTTCGAATTAGTGTTTTAGTTATTTCATGTTTTAGCCCGATATTTACACAAATAGATTCCTTAAAGATCTAAAATATTTTCACAGAGTTTCCACCTTAGCACCATTGGAAAGATAAAAAAATTCTTCTTCAAACAAACGTTAAACGGAGCCTATACAATAAGTAGATAAATTTTAAGAAATATATGTATTTCGTGCATTTTAAACCTCTCTGATTTTTATATTACGATATATTAAAATTGATGCTCCATCCAACGTTTATTTATTTTCAGCAGCTGCTTAAAATATCACAGAACACTCTAGAAAATAAATAATTTCATAAACCCATCTGTTGATTAATTATAAAGTTTTTAATTTTTGTAGTGTCTTTAATTTTTGTAGTCTTCGTAGAAGGTCGACACTGATTTGCGAACCTTTCGAATGCTGATAACTATCTGCTGGCGTTATAGTGCGTTTTTTGAGGTTTTCTAACTTTGCGAATTTAAAAGATGTTGTCCTAATAGTTTTAATTCGGTATTATATCATCACTATGAGTATTCTGTTAAAATTTGATTGAATAGATATGAATTTGATTATATAGATATTGTGTTAAAATTGGATGAAAATTCATGGAGATAACAGTAAATCTCGGGTTTAAAGGTACGTTCTTGGATTTCAAGTACTTTTATTTATTTGTGTTGCGAGAATGATTCCGTTGCCTTATATATGTAATTAATATTTTTAAAATATTAATAAAATGTATTCAAGATTTTACTTTCTATTTATCTATTAATACTTTTCCAAAATTAATAAAATAACCTGCTACTCACAACTAGAAATGAAGACATTAAAAAAACAAAACATATCCTAGTTATTATGAAAATTACAGCGTAAAAGAAACAAATAGTTGGAATGCATAGCTTAATAGATGCATTTTTAAATAAAAGAAACAAAATGCGTTTTCAGCAAAATCAGATTTTTTAGAAACATTCAAACTTTAAATTCCATTTATCTCAAAACATGGACTTCGTGCTTTTCTGTATCTATTTATAAGATCACAGTAATTTGAAGGCTTGTTTAATGTGAGATTTTTATAGGATTTGTTGATTTGTATTAAGTTTCGTAGGTATTATACTATTTAAAGACGAATTTTACTTTTTTATACAATTGTAAACTTCAGGAAAAGCTAACCGGAGGAATTATAATTTCAGGAAATTCGTCATCTTTGAAACTAATTGAAACTTTGAAATAGTCGTGTTGTACTGCACATAGTCTAAAAAAAAGCTTGGTTCAAATGCTATTAATATTTTGCGAACTATTTTTTGGAAAATAAATTCTAAATTTTCCCTCTACAAATTCGTGGTCAGCTGCAAATTAAATTGCGCAGACACGTTATGTGTAAGGTCTGGTTTCAATTCGCAGAGTCAGAATCAAGGGTAAAGTAACATTAATTTTTTAAATTCAGCCCGTTTTAGTAGTTTTTTACATTACTTCTATTGTAAATACCTTAATGAATATTGCAGGTAATTTTATCGTTTTTTTTCTTTAGACTAGATATACAGTACAGTGCAACACTTTTTAATTGAATTGCTTTTGCTTAATAGACCGTAACAAAATTTAGACCCCACATTTTTATGAAAATACCACCCAAGGGAAAAAGTTAAAGAATTTCGCATGTCATTTCACAAACTTAAATTGGAAGTATGTATTTAAAACCAACTGCTGAAACTTAAAAACCAACTCAACTATGCTAAAACACCCTGTATATATCTCATCTAATTAACGAGCTCATGTATTCAACTTACTTTTGTATATGGGAGCCCAGGCAAAATCTACGACGGCCCTGTTATTAGAAATTAAACAAATTAGAAATCCAGACAATTACGTTCAACTATACGAGTAATAATATATGCATAATTCAGAATCTATCTATAAGATTTAATTTTGAATAGACAGAATATGCATACATTTTGTATGTGGACACGTCTATATTTGCTCACAGCCACATTTGTTCAATCCCATTTTAAGCATTCAGTTTATCTAGAGCATTGAAATAGTGCTTATTTACGATAAATATGAAAGGGGGGATGGTCTCATCCCAAATTGCTGTTTCCGCATGTGTTAAAATGACCAAGGAAAAATATGGAAATTATAATAACTTTTCGGTTTGGATTTCACACTTGCACTAATTCTGCAATTTCATGTCTAAATTTTATTTTATTTTATTTACAGTCCGACACGCCGTAGGTACATTTTTCCTACTGCAGGGATTTGGACAACCCTTAGTTACACCGAAAACGGATAACATTACATATGAAGAGAAGATTACGAAGATGAAAGTAAGACATTTTTTTGTATCGTCTACACGTGCCAGTAATATTCTATGATGTTTCAGTACATAAAATTAACCATTTCATTTATCGACAAAATTTGTTAATTTTGGGCATTTCATTCCAGAAAGCGGCGAAGAATAAGGTCGCACGTAATTGAAATAGGTGGAACATAAAACAGAAAATGCTCTCTCGGGCAACATTGGATGGATATGAGGAAACGTTTTGGGCGGTATAGAAATTCGTTCAGTACTACTTGCTAAAAATTTATCTTATGTTAATTTTGCGGTTATGTTTATGTATTTTTTTTTCAAAATTTATGTTATATTAATTTTTGTTATGATAATAAGGACGGCTACTTCGTTATTTTGTAAAGACCTTCAAATCTAACATAATAAAAGAAGATGTACTATGTGTGTAGCCAGTGTGTAGTGGCAACATCCTCTATATCTACAGGCCCCCACAGAGAAAACCGGAAGTGGCAAGATGGACGACTTCGTAGTCCAAGGTGAATTCCAGAAGAACTGACAACGCATGAGTAGCGTCGTGTAGTCTAGCCAGCCGTCCCCATTCAACACCCTCTATATTCAGGGCCAACGGCCGTACCGTGCTGAAAACACCGGTTCTCGTTAGATCACCGAAGTCAAGCAGCATCGGGCGCGGTTAGTACTTGGTGGGTGACCACCTCGGAACGCCGCGTGCTGTTGGCCATCTCGGGTGCGGTATCCCCGTGGTTTGCGCGTTAGATTTGCACGCTGCCACAAATGCCGCCGTGTTCATGCGGAGTACGATCACGTTAAACATGTGGGTCCGTAAGTCCTTCCGAGAGGTTGGTGGTAGGGGAAGGAGGGTACGGTCCCTGTGGATGCCTCCCCCACTGGGTTCCGGTCTAAATTGGGTGGCACTTCCCGGCCGTCCATACAGTTACCTTACACCTTTCTGGTAGGTCGGACGGTCTGGGTCTCAACAACAACCCTCTATATTCAGTGTGATCGAGTATTGAATTCGTTTTAACGTTTCTTTGTTTATATTTTATTTGAGCTGTTAATTACAGCTATTTTTTTACCATTTTTTTAAAGATTTAATTGTGTAATGCCGTATCGTTGTTCGGCAGTTGGTTGTCGTGGGAATTACAATAACGGCTCACGTTTTGCAGTTTTCGATTTCCCCAAAGATCCCGAAGTAAGAAAAAAATGGATTTTTTTCCTTAGAAGAGATGGATTCGAAGTTACGAAAAATTCTAAGGTAAGTACTGTTCTTTTTAAATACTTATGTACACATTGATAAAAAATGTATAAGCTTATGCAGGATTTTAAATAAGCTAACCTAGAACATATATATAATTAGGTTCCTCCCATGTGTTTTAATGTACAAGGGAAGCAAAGATATTGTAATTTGAAAAAATAAGATTATGTCGTTAAACTTATTAAATTCTAATTGAATTTATGTACTTAAAGGTTTAATTTATGTATATGAGTTTGGGAAATTATATTAGTTTATGAATATGAGTTTAGGAATTTATGAAATTATATTAAAGTTTATGAACCTATATTTGATTTAATATAGCTTTGATTTAATATGCTGCATACATGCTTTTTAATCATGTAAATTTTAATTTATTTCGATTGAATTTAAATTAATCTTCAGTACGGATTTGATTTATAATTTTACTTTTAGTTTCCATGTTTAGTTTTAACTAGCCGAATACCCGTTGAAAATCAACGGTCTCGCAATAAGCAACCCCTGAATAATGTAAATTTCTTAATAATTCCCGTTTCACATTTATTCGACAAATCGAATATTTTGGTGTGCAGAACCCCCTAAAGAAGAAAATATTGGGAAACAAAATTTGAGCATTTCTTCCTTTCGAATTATCAACCCTTATACCACATTAAAGTCCGATCCCGAGGCACCCCTCTCATCCAGAGGCACCCCTATATTATTATTTCCCCTTTGGAACTTTTTTCTGTGAAGCACATCCATAAATGAACATTTTTGGAAAACTCTGTTTGTCTTGTGTTTTTTATCAGATGATTGGCCCATATACCAAATATCAAGCCTCTATCACATTTAAAGGAAGCGTGCCTCATTTATTCGGAAAAACGAACATATAAGTGTGCGCACCCCTTAAAGTAGCAAATATAGGAAATCTGAAATTTCACACTCTCTTCCTTTCAAACTATCTACCCGTACACCAAATTTGAAGTCGCTATCCTATCGAGAAGCATGTTTTTCTATCTCTTCACCTTTTGGACGTTTTTCTGTGTAGTACCACGTTAAGGAACATTTTTGTCAAACTGTATTCATATTTGGTTTTTTTGTCAAATGGTTAGCCCATATACTAAATTTCAAGTCTCTATCACATTGTAAAGGAGGCGTTTTCATTTGTTCTGTGAATCGAACATTTTAGTGAGCGGCACCCCCTATAATAACAAATGTTGGAAAACTGAAATTGCACACTTTCTTCCTTTCCAACTTTTTACCCGTACACCAAATTTGAAGTCTCTATCTCATCGCGAAGCATGCTTTTCTAGCATTTCATCTTTCGAATGCTTTTGTGTGGAGTACCCACTCCCTTAACTATACATTTTTTGAAAAAATCTATTATTTCAGATGATTTGCCCATATATCAAATATCAAGCCTCTATCACGTTTTAAAAGGAGCGTTTCTCTTTTATCTCGAAAATCGAACATTTTGGTGTACGGCACTCCCTAAAGTATAAAATATTAGTAAACTGACATTGTGCACCTTCTTCCTTTTAAACTATCTACCCATATACTAAATTTGATACCTCTAAATCATTCTGAAGCATGTTTTTTTTATCAATTCACTTTTCGAACGTTTTACTCTGGAGCACCCCCTTAAACGAACATTTTTGAAAAACTATATTTGTCTTGGGTGTTTTTGTCAAATGATTAGCCCATATACCGAATTTTAAGCCTCCATCAAATTTTAAAGGAGCATTTTCTCATTTATTCTGCAATTCGAAAATTTTGGTGTGCAGCACCCCCTTAAGCAGAAAATATTGGAAATCTGAAATTGCACACTTTCTTCCTTTCAAACGATTTACCAATACACTAAATTTGAAGTCTCTACCTCATCGCAAAGAATGCTTTCTTATCATTTCACTTTTCGAACGTTTTAGTGTGGAGCACCCTCTAAACGAACATTTTAGAAAACTATAATCGTTTTGGGTGTTTTCATCAAATGATTAGCCCATATATAAAATTTCAAGCCTCTATCAAATTTTAAAGTAGTCGTTTCTCATTCATTCGGTAAATCGAACATTTTGTTGTGCAGCACCCTCTTAAGTAGAAAATATTCTAAATATGAAATTGTACACTTTTTTCGTTTCAAACGGTTTACTCATACACCAAATTTGAAGTCTCTATCTTATCGCAAAGCATACTTTCCTATCATTTCACTTTTCGAACGTTTTGGTGTGGAGCACCCCCTAAACTAACAGTTTAGAAAACTATATTCGTTTTGGGTGTTTTCATCAAATGATTAGCCCATGTACCAAATTTCAAGCCTGTATCAAATTTTAAAGTAGTCGTTTCTCATTTATTCGGTAAATCGAACATTTTGGTGTGCGGCATCCCCTTAAGTAGAAAATATTCGAAATCTGAAATTGTGCACTTTTTTCCTTTCAAATGGTTTACACATACAACAAATTTGAAGTCTCTACTTCATCGCAAAGCATGCTTTCTTATCATTTCACTTTTCGAACGCTTTAGTGTGCGGCACCCCCTTAAGTTGAAAATATTGAAAATCTGAAATTGCACACTTTCTTCTTTTCGAACGATTTACCCATACACCAAATTTGAGGTCCCTACCTCAACACAAAGCATGTTTTCATATCATTTCATCTTTCGAATGCTTTTGTGTGGAGTACCCACCCCCTTAACTATACATTTTTGAAAAACTCTATTCTTTTTGTGATTTCTGTCAAATGATTTACCCATATATCAAATATCAAGCCTCTATCACGTTTTAAAAGGGGCGTTCCTCCTTTATTCCGAAAATCGAACATTTTGGTGTGCGGCACCCCCTAAAATAGAAAATATTGGTAAACTGAAATTATACATTTTCTTCCTTTTAAACTATCTACCCTTATACCAAATTTGATATCTCTATCTTATTCTGAAGCATGGTTTTTTATCAATTCACTTTTCGAACGTTTTACTCTGGAGCACCCCCTTACGAATATTTTTGAAAAACTATATTTGTCTTGGGTGTTTTCGTCAAATGATTAGCCCATACACCGAATTTCAAGCCTCTATCAAATTTTAAAGGAACGTTTTCTCATTTATTCTGTAAATCGAACATTTTGGTGTGCGGCACCCCCTTAAGTAGAAAATATTGAAAATCTGAAATTGCACACTTTCTTCCTTTCGAACGATTTACCCATACACCAAATTTAAAGTCTCTACCTCATCACAAAGCATGCTTTCCTATCATTTCACTTTCCGAACGTTTTAGTGTGCGGCACCGCTTTAAGTAGAAAATATTGGAAATCTGAAATTGCACACTTTCTTCTTTTCGAATGATTTACCAATACACCAAATTTGAAGTCTATCTCCTCGCAAAGCATGCTTTCCCATCATTTCACTTTTCGAATATTTTGGTGTGGGGCACCCCCTCTATAGACCGTTTTCGAAAAATTCGATTTTTCCATTTTCATTGGATTTACTATCACATTATTCACTCATATACCAAATATAGAGCCTCTATCAAATTTTAATGTAGTCGTCTCTCATTTATTCGGTAAATCGAACAATTCGGTGTGCGGCACCCCCTTAAGTAGAAAATATTCGAAATCTGAAATTGTACATTTTCATTGGGTTTACTATCACATTATTTTCCCATATACCAAATATTAAGCCTCTATCAAATTTTAATGTAGTCGTCTCTCATTTCTGCGGTAAATCGAACAATTCGGTGTGCGGCACCCCCTTAAGTAGAAAATATTCGAAATTTGAAATTGTACACTTTCTTCGTTTCAAACGGTTTACTCATACACCAAATTTGAAGTCTCTATCTTATCGCAAAGCATACTTTCCTGTCATTTCACTTTTCGAACGTTTTGGTGTGGAGCACCCCCTAAACGAACAGTTTAGAAAACTATATTCGTTTTGGGTGTTTCATCAAATGATTAGCCCATGTACCAAATTTCAAGCCTGTATCAAATTTTAAAGTAGCCGTTTCTCATTTATTCGGTAAATCGAACATTTTGGTGTGCGGCACCCCCTTAAGTAGAAAATATTCGAAATCTGAAATTGTGCACTTTTTTCCTTTCAAACGGTTTACCCATACAACAAATTTGAAGTTTCTATCTCATCGCAAAGTATGCTTTCCCATCATTTCACTTTTCGAACGTTTTGGTGTGGGGCACCCCCTCTATAGAACATTTTCGAAAAATTTGATTTTTTCAGGGGGTTTTATCGAACGACCGAGCCGTGTACCAAAATGCAAGTCTCTATCTATTCGGGAAGTGCCTAAAAACAGCGTGATAGACAGATGGACAGACAGACGGACACTTGGCAATTAGTATATATAGATACTTCATAATAAATATGACTATACAAAGCAACATGTAAAATAACAGGTTATGATTACAATGAAATTTTATGCACTAAATATTAATATTCTATGTAATACAAGGTTATAAATATTTTTAGTAACTTATTAAATTATAAAGTGGTTATATTAAGATTATTCTTTCATTCCAAATCACACACAAAAAAAGAAAGAAAGAATCTGATTTATGTCAACAAATTCTAATTTAAATTAAAGCAGATTTATTTTAAAGAAAAAGAAATCCTCATCCTGCTGGAGCATTTAAATTAAAAAAAAAAAAGAAATTCGCCCCAAAACAATTTCAGTACAAACTCGTATTGCGTTGGATTACGGTGCACGGGATGGGTGTGCAGGCCTTGAATATAGAGAGTGTTGGTAGTGGGGAATCTAAACATCGCACGTCCATGAAATTTGGTACACAGGTACTTCCGAAACCGAATGGGCGCACCTTGGCGTTAGTTATTTAAATTTTGAATCCGCTTTTTAGCCCAATTTAGACCGATGTTTACACAAATCGATTCCTCGGCGACTTAAAAAATAATTTCTCAGATCTTCCATCTTGACATCATTGAAAAGATAAAAAAAAAAACTTCTCTTTCAAACAAACTCTGAACGGAGACCATACGATAAATTGAAAAATTTTTAATAAATTTTAAGAATAATACCCATTGTGTGCGATATAAACCTTTTTTTGATTTTTATATAACGATACATTAAAATTGATCAACGGCCCTACCGTGCTGAAACGTTCGGGTCTCGTTAGATCACCGAAGTCAAGCAGCATCGGGCGCGGTTAGTACTTGGATGGGTGACCACCTGGGAACACCGCGTGCTGTTGGCACATTTCGGGCGCGGTAGCCCGGTGGTTTGCGCGCTGGATTTGCATGCTGCCACAACTGCCGCCGTGTTCATGAGGAGTACGATCACGTTAAACATGTGGGTTCGTAAGTCCTTCCAAGAGGTTGGTGGTAGGGAAAGGAGGGTACGGTCCCTGTGGATTCCTCCTCACCGAGAGTTATGGCGAGTACGAATATCTGATGCCAGCATTTTGATATATGATCATAATCCACGACAGCCTTGAAGGTATGTGCCCATTGAAAATGATATCTGGTCCTAACCACTATTTAGGCGTTTCCGTTTTGGTCGCATATGTCCCCTCCGCTGAAATAATATAATTAAATATTGTAATTGAAAAAGATTAATAAGATTAATTATTGTAATTGTTAAAGATTTATGTTTGTTAACAAATGTTAATGTTAATATTAAATTGGTGTAATCCTTTTAGTATTATATTAATTAATAATTCCTTTACAGGACCCACACAGAGGTTAAATAATTGGAGGATTATTGCAAAACACAACGCAACATATTAATAATTAATGTTAACTCTAACTTTAAGTTATTTTTTGTTCTGCTTAGTTCCCACAGTTATAAACACTTCGTATGAGCATTTAAATGCATCTCCTCAAACCCTTCAGAATCCTGGCGTCTTCAACGATTGCCTAATTAGCATATATCCGGACAGTCAATCGTGATTGGCTGTAACATACGATATTTGCATACTGCCTTCTACCTCCGCAACGATTTTCAGCCAGTCAAATTCAAATACGCTTTCGAAAAATGAAAATTTGCTTTGCGTGCTTAACTTTTGAAAGTCAGTGTATTTTTTTAAATTTCGAATTAGTTTTTTACTTATTTCTTGTTTAAGCCCATTTTAGACTGATATTTACACAAATTGATTCCTTAGTGACATGAAACATTTTATCTTTGAATTATCTTTGAAACAAATTTTAAACGGAGTTCATACGGTACAAAATTTAATAAATAAAAAAATATATTTAAGTTATATTTAACTTAAAAAATTATATATTTCATCCTCTTTGATTTTTATTTTACGATATATTAAAATTTAACCGCCATCCAACCTTTATTTGTTTTCATCAGCTGCTTAATATATCACATAATACTTTAAAAAAAGAATTTCACAAAGCCATCCGTTGATTAATTATACGTTTTTTAAGCCAACGATGTCTTCAATTTTTATTGTCACCGTAGCAGGTCGACAAAGATTTGCGGACCTTTCGACTTTTGACAGTTAATTTTATCTGTTGTCTTTATAGTGCGCTTTCCCGAGGTTTTCTAATTTTAAAATTTGAGAGATGTTGTTCTTATATTTTTAATTTGGAATTATATTATCATTATGAGTATTGTGCTAAAATTTGATTGAATTAAAATTAGATATCATACTAAAATTGGATGATAATTCGCTGAAGTAATGAATATTGGGTTTAAGAGAACTTTTTTTTTGCGATTTTAAGTATTTTCATTTCTGTGTGTTTTCAAGTATTTTCATTTCTATGTGTCTTCAAGTTTTTATTTCTTTGTGTCACTATTTTGTTATATTATGTAATAACCCTGATTTTACTCTCTTGCAACCACGGTTACATTTTCTGGTATTCAATGATCTGCATTTATTATATGTCTGCACATCTGCAGAGCTGTTCAGTTTTTTCCTGAGCCGCCGGGCTGTAGGTGGACTGGAAAAAATACTTGTAACCCAAAATCTAACGTATTTCAAAATAAAACTTTTTAAATAAATTCAATGTTTTGAATTTTTCTAAAATTTTTGAATGTTCTAATATAAATTAACAACATTTAAGCGTGACTTTTAACGGGGAGGGGGACTATTTTGCATGTTTTTATATGTAACTGATATGTTAAAAATATTAGTACAATTCATTCAAGCATTCACTTTGTCTTTAGATTATTCTATTGATACTTTTTCACAATAACTAGAAAACCTGCGACTCACAACTGGTAATGCTGTTATTTAAAACACACATCCTAGCTACGATGAAAATGACAGTGGAAAAGAAACAAATAGTTGAAATGTATAGTTTAATAGATGCATTTTTAAATAAAATAAAAAATGCTTTTTAAGCAAAGTCAGACTCTTTAGAAACATTCATACTTTAAAATCCATATATCTTAAAACATGGACTTTCTGTTTTTTCTTTGTTAGCTCACAATATTATGTATGTAGGTATGGTAGGTATGGAAGTTGAAATTATTGTCTCACTGAAATCTATCTTTTCTAGTGATGTTCTTCTAGATAATAATACATTCCATATGAACTAGTGGTGATTTTCAAAAATTTGTAGGTGACAACTACACACGTGAGCAAAATCCAGAAGGAAGTCAATCGAAATATATTTCTTCGAAAACACGTCTCGCCTCACCTTTATGTTATTCATATTTTTCATAAGAGGAAATTGTGATCGCTTACTTTAAAATATATAGTTTCATTGCTTTATCACGAATATATGAATTTTAAACACTATTTTACAAACAATACATTTTCATTTTATGTCTGCTTAATTTCTACTTGATATTATTAAACTTATTGAACTTCTAGAAGAAGGTCATGTGCACAAATAATTAAATATCCTTTTGCAAATGAAGATTTAGAGATGAAAGGGAAACTCACCAAAATGTATCAAATTTGTCTCCTATTGTAAAATATTTGAATTCAATTAAAATTATGAACATTACTCTTTACATAGTTAGGTACTGAAAGTACAAGAACCCATCTTTCTGAACTTAAGAAATCGCAATTAATCGCCAACGCAACAGTAAGGTAGAAAGGAAATTAAAAATACCTTACATATCAAATATGTATTTTGCTCCATACAGTTTCCAAGGAAATAAGTCAGCGTACTCAAAAATGATCAGCTGCAGCTAATCACTTTTTCTGAACTGAAGAGCAAAAATTATAAAAATGAAAGAGTTGGATAGACACATTTTCATACGGGTAGCATTTCAAGAGTTCCTACAGGTAATTTTACTACTAATTGGAGAGTAATTTAAAAGTAAAAATTTTATATTTTTAAAAGTATATTGTTTTGAGTGGACACCCGAGCCTCATTTTATGTTCCCTTAAGGAACACTATTTTCCAGATTACTGTTCCAGCACTACATTCCCGCACTATATTCCAGCTTACTATTCCAGCACTACATTCCAGCTTACTATTCCAGCACTACATTCCAGCTTACTATTCTAGCATTACATTCCAGCTTACTATTCTAGCACTACATTCCAGCTTACTATTCTAGCACTACATTCCAACCTGCGAGAAACAGGCAGCGGATTTTTGGTTTGGACGTTACAAAACACACTTCATATGTCTAGTTCCCTTACAGATGCCATTACTTTTTACTATGTGGTAGTTTATTTGGCAGTGTAGCAACAGCTGGTTCTTGCTCAATAAAATTTACATCTTCCTCCATCTTTTAACAAGAAAGATCAATCATGCTTAAAGCATTGATTATGAAACACTTTCCAACTTCAATGCAATTTTATTTAAACAAGTCTAAAATGCAATACATTCCTCGGTAATATTTTGAAACTTATCACAATACTGCATTAATTTATTATATTTGAAAACTTAAACCTTAGTAGTATATATATGTACGTATGAGCGCACATGTACTATATACACTAAAAACTATATTTTATAGCTTATTTTTATCTTTTTATATATAAAAAAAAAGGTCTCGATCCATTATAATATTAAAAACATGATTTTATATCAAAATAAGGCCTTTTTTACATTTAGACCAAATTTTAACTTTTTTTTTAGATAAATGCGTGAAAAAAGAGATCAAAGATAGGCTGCCCCATTATGGGGCTACCTCATACATAGGTAAATTACGGATGAAATTAAATAAAATGCGTGAAAAAAAGGACTTCTAAATGAATAGAAGTCCTTTTTTTCAAAAAAAAAAAAAAAAAAAAAAGATCCTATAAATTTGAATAATGAAGATATTAAAAAAAATATAATGCTATTTTAAATGGCGTCATAAAATCTTGATAGTTTTCTATTCCTGAGTGCTTTAAAATAAATGGGGGGACCGTTAGTCCCCCCATAAAAACAAAGGATAGGTTGAGTTATTTTTTAAAAAAAATAACAAAATGGCTCATCTGACCCTAAGGTGATCTGGAACTCTGATTCCACAGCTGTTTTAGAATTCTAGAACCAGAGTTCCAGATCACCCTTCGGATCAGGTCTACTCGCCAAGGACAAAACAAACATATAAACATTCAGGACATGAATCCACAGATTCAATCCACCACTTATTATTTTTCGATGATTTGTCACTCTATAGGATCTTCGGCAAGGGTGACTGACGTCATTTTATGGCATTAAATCATCTACCCGAATTGATTAACAACCCGGGCGAGATTTGAACCGGGGGCCTATTGCATGCTAACCCCACGCGTTCCGTGTTTGCCAATGGGTACCCACAATTTGAAGAACTATTCATTAATATAACCTTTACATTTGAAAAAACAACTTAAAAAATTTGAAAAACAGTCATATTTCAAGCAGAATACTTTTAAAGATCAACAGTTTTAGTTTATCTGATCAAAAAATAGTGATGTTTATAAAACGTTATATATATATTTTTTAAAATGAGACATTTTTTAGTGCTGCCATCTGACGAAAAAAATCTGTAATAAGTCTTCACACATTTAAGGTCTTAAAACATTCATCATTCATTCTTAAGGTCTTCACACATCTTAAGACATAAATTTTAAAATAAATATTTTAATTTATCTGATCGGAAAAAATAATGTTTATAATATCCGTTTTGCTATCACGGGAAGTTTGACCGATAAACAAAAGTCGCTTCGTTAGATGTTTTATTATGTGGATGAAAAAACACCGACTGATAAATAAAATCGCTTCGTTCTGATTAAATGTTTTATAATGGAGGATGAAAAAAACGCGTCCGGAAATTACGGACGCGTTTTATAGGTAATATGAACAGATAAGTATGGTGATAAAAGTCATATAAAGAAATAGTTTTAAAGAATTGATGTTAAATAATTAAAAGAGTGCTGCCCTCTATATGTGTAATATTAAATCAAGAACTTAAATATATTGTCATCAACGCGTGATAAAAAACGGAAGAAAATAATATAACTTTTAATATCTATAGATAGTTTTAAAGATGTTAAATAATCAGATTAAAAATATAAAATTTAAGCTTTCTCTAATTCATATTCATATTTATCATTAATCATACCTGAATACTTAAATATATATCTACCTATATTGATTTCATTTATCGATTCATTAGAAAGTTGTCCATGCTTATTTGCTAGATACTAATATTTTTCTATAACTTCCATATATAACTTTGCGATTACTGTATCTCCATATTTAGTTTTAATTTTTTTCAATGATATCAGATCATATTCCTCAGGATATAAATCATTTAATTTAAACGTCTTGGGATAACCTCTCAGTCTATTGAACTCTTCCATTTATTAGTAAACATTTTTTATAAATTCATGACCAATAGAATAAATTCTTTGAAATAACATGTAAAACTCCTAATCCTTTCAATTTAATATCTTCATTTTCTTCTTTTTCAATTAATTCAGTCAACCTTTGAAAACTTTCTGATAATAGTTTTTTATCATATTTTATATCATACAATTCATTACAAAGATAAGTCATATAGTAAATTTCTTCAGAATTTGTAAAATTTAAAGCTCGAATATCACCTAAGCACTCATCCATTTATATAGAAACATTTTTATAGTGTCCTAAAGCTCTAGTATTCATACCATCTTCTAATATAAATCTTTTATCATCTTTTGCTGATAAAGCTATCTTGTTCACTTGAATTGAATACAATTCATGTTTCTTACTTCTAATTAAATTCTGTGTTCTATATTGATCTTTTTTATTTAATAAACAGTCTTTATAATCTTCAAATGATATTCTGTTTTTAACGGCACTAGTCTTAGTACCTTTAGACTTCTTAATCTCAAAATTTTTATGGTCTTCATTATTATTATTATATTCTTCAACACTCTTCTTTTCTAATCTTATTGAATACATTTTACTTCTTAAACCTACAAATTCTTCCATAATCACACCGTTATTTTCATCTTTCATTTTACCTAATACTTTTTTATTACATCTAGGCATATTATACAGATTATTTACTTGATAATCAGATGTATCGAAATAATCAATCATAGACTTCATATCGTCATAAAAGTCATCTGTTTTAATATCATATATAAAACTATCTGTATCCATATATAATAACTTAATATTATCTTTATATCTCGGTTTCATAACATTATAATGAAAATCATACATTAAATGTTTAGATAAATCTAATATACTCATTCCAACATAAATCGGTTTATTAAAATATAGTTTTGTTTTTTTCATGTGAACAGCTACCAAATTTTCATCAAAAATAGTTCTACATTTGAAATTAGGTTTAGCAATTAATTTTTTAACTTGATCATAATTACAACATAATCTTACATCGATTCGTTTTCTTATATCTTCCATAGTTTTTCCAAATATGGAATTATTCATTAATTTATAAAAATCTTTCTCAAAATCATTAGCAGCTTTCTTTCTCATTTCAGTGTTTAAATCTATATATTTTTTTAACCAATTTGATTGTTTAAATTGCAATACTCTATGTACTCTTACAGCCTTTAAACCCATTTTCAAATATTGTTTTAAACTTCTATAATGAACTACATATTTCTCTTTATCATGTAAAGTTGTTAATAACTTACCTTGTTTCGAATTTTCAGGAATTCTATTTTCAGGACATAATGGTAAATCTGAATGATAATCATGTAACTCTTTTGGATATCTTAAACTAATTTCAAATATATATCCAATCTCATCTTTTATTTTATTATTATATAATTCACGTTTAACGTAATTTTTTTCATAATCATTACACCATTTAAATTCTCCATATGGTAAATATTGACTCATAGCCCATCCATATAAATTATTAGCATCTAAATACATTAAATAATTGGATTCTTTACTATTATCATAATTTTTCATATATTTATTATTTGCTTTTCCATATCTATTACAACATTGTGAAACACCTCCTCTTAAACCTTTTTCTATCATGAGAATCATATCATAATCATTTAATAAATCTAATTTAACATTTGTTATTTTTAACATAGCATCCCAAGATAAACCAGGAGCAGTAAAATACCAATCTGGATCTAATTTATAAGTTTTTAAACAAACATCTCTAAAATTTTCAAATACATCTGTTAAAATTAATACATCTGTTTTAACATATAAATCTGTATATTCACCTAAATTTTTTATATTAAATTCTTTCCAAACACGTTGAGCATGTTTATATTCTTCATCAGTTATATTACATTCATTCAATTTATTATAAAATTTATCTTTTGAAGGTAATTCTGTTTCTTTGTATTTATCTCTAGAATCCATATAATCATAAGGATATACACCTTTTCTTGTAATGAGATCTAATTTATCATCAGGAAAATGTAATGATGTCTCTCTAAATTTTGATTTTAAGTATTTAATATATTTCATTTTTCGTATTTTTGGAGGATATCTATTTATTTCATTCTCTGGTCTCAAGTTTTTTGATAAATTATCTAAACTGCAAGACATAAATTTAAATGAATCAATAAATCTCAATTTCATACCTCCTATTTTTTTGCTGAAAGATATATATTTTTCTTCAGTATTAGGTATAACATCTATTTTTGATTGATCAAATCCAAGTTCTTTTATAAACAAATGAGAATCATAACCTGTTAAATTATGAATTTTTACTGGAATAAATTTTGGAATTTGATAATTTAAATTACAAACATTATGAGCAGGACCTCTATATTTTCCAGTTATATGACAATGATCAATTACTTTTTCATCATTTAAGATTTGATTTTCGCATATATGACAAATATTAGTTCTTTTATAATGATTTTCATCGAACTCTATCATTGATTGATACTTTCATATTTTTTAGTTTTGTCTTCTATAATTTTTTCAATTTTAAGAGTATCCTCTTTTAACATAGATACAAACTTTTTGATTGTATCTGGTCCTCTATAAACAACAGGAGGTTTAAAGTATTCCTTTTCATATTTGATATAATAACAAAATGCATCTGCTACATGTTTTTGATATTTCACAGTATATGATTTAGTTTGATCTTGCTCACATGTATCAATTTTAGGTAAGAGAGATTCAAAATCAGCATATATAGTATATGGTACTCTCATTTTTCTTTCATGATTTTTAAATTGAATAACTTCATCTTTTTTAGGCATATTAATTGTGACAGCATCTTTACAGTATTCCACATGTATCTTTAATCTTTCCTCAGAATAAAAATAATTTAAACATCTATCATATAAAAATATACGATGATTAGTAATTTGTGATCTGATCAAACTATTCATATTTTTAATCCAACAATAATGATCTTTCATATAAAACAAGTTTACATGTTTTTCTAATTTATTGTTAGTTATTCTAAGTGGATAAATTGAACCATCATAACTATAAACATTTACAGATATATTATTTAGTTTTTCAAATTTCTTAATATTGTCTAATGAAACAGGAAAATCAATACCTTTAAAATTTAATTCATCTTTATATTGTTCATATTTTGACACTCTTTGAGGATCTTTTTTTACAGGATGCATTGCTGATAATATTGACCACATAAAACATTTATTATCTTTATTTTTTACATTTATTATGGCTTGTTTAGATTTAATTTTTTCAGGTAAATCAATATAACTTGATCCTCTCAGGGGTTGATACTTATTTATTCTCAATTCCAAAAATTTAATTTCTTCAAGACTCCAACCAGATCCTTTTGATATAAAATCATCAGATTCATTTATTAAGTTGTCAATAACATAATCATAAAAAGTATGTAAATCATTAGATTTTAATATAATTTGATTCTCAGTTTTGAATGTAAATTCTTGAATTTCTTCATTTAATTTATACAAACAAAACAATTTAAAATTTACCTTTATACCATTAAATTCTTTCAAAATTTCCTTTATTTTTTCTATTACAACCTTCCTTTTCTCTTCTAAAAATTCTAGAGGGATTTTAATATTATTACAATTATTAATTCTGTATGATCTTAATCTAGATTTATAAGCAGTTTCATATTCCTTAATTTCTACATTACCTTCATCTAATGCTTTTTTATGTTTTCGACTTGATATGTGATTTTCTAAATGTTTATAATATATACCGCAAATAATACATTTTCTTTTTTGTTTTGATCTTTTAATCATTAAGTCTTTCTTTATATGTTCTTCTTCAGCTTCATAATATTTACCACATATACGACATTTTCTATCTTCTGTAAATAACTTTTCAAGATTTTCTTCTACTGTAAATACATTTTCTTCAGGAAAGACAGATTTAAAATCATTCTTATCAAATCTTAAATTAAAAGAATCAAAAATATTTTTAATTTTTTTACGTTTTTTAGGTTTATCAATAAATATTTTTTTCTTTTTTTCCAAGTATGCTGACAAATCTAAATTTAATAAATCTACTAAAACAGGTTTATATTCACCTGTTTTTCTGATATATTTAGTTAATAATTTAATTAAATCAACCTTCTTACAACCTTTAGGTTGTTTAATATTCAATAATTTTACTACTTTTCTAAGTTCATTAATAGTCTTTGACTTTAATGTAAACTCCATTTATTAGGAAACATTTTTTGTAATACTTTTTACATGCTTACTATGATAATTACTTTTCAAATGTCTCTTTTTGTGTGTATATGTATATTGCTTTCCACATTCACATATATATTTTTTATATTTAATTATGGATTCACAACATTTGCAACGACTTTGGGAATTAATTTTTCCATTTCTATGATATATGTAAAACTCATTTACTGATTTCATAGTCAAACAGTGTATGCACTTGTTTGTAACCTCCATTTATTAGGAAACATTTTTTGTAATACTTTGTAAGAAATCATTCCATATTTTTTCATATTTCTTTTTAACTTTTTGAACTTTTATATTATTTTCAATATTAAAAATATCACAAATCTTTTTCATAAAATAGTAATAGTTAATTGATTTCTCATAATACATAAAATCTAAAAATTTTAAAAACATATCCTCAACTTCTTGAGATATATTATATCTCCTTCTTAATCGATTAAAATAACAAACTCTACTATTATATCTTTGTTTTAAACTTTCGTAATCGATGTCATAAAAATATTATTCTTCTTCCGAATCATAGATTAATTTCATCTTATTATCCATTTATATATGTCCAACTATTAAATTCATCTGGATATCCTAGCCATTTTACAAAATACTTATTTCCTTTCTTTTTTATGATTTTTTCAATTTTATATACATCATCTTTTTTATTATATTTTACCATTTCATTTTCATAAAAAGTTCCTTCAATTTCTTTACTATTTAAATCTTTTAATCGATAAGTAATTGGATCTGTTTTCAATACTTCAGAAACTATAAAAATCTCTTCAGTGAATGTAGAATCATCTACTTTCCTGAATGTTTTCTTAATTGTAGATATTCTAACACTATCTCCTATCTTAAATTTAGGTTTTTTCATAATCTTTTTAGTATATAAATTTTTATAAACTTGAGATTCATTTTCTCTAGCCTCAACAGGTGTCATTTTTATTGATCTATGATATGAATTGTTATAATTTTTAAGTAATTTGGGTAATACATCAATATATCTTTTGGTATTGTTAGCATGCATATATTTTATAATTTTTTCTCTTATACTTCTATTAAATCTCTCAGCTATTGCAGATTTTATTTCTTTATTTTTAGTTGTAAACCAATGTATATTATTATCTTTAAATAATTTTTGTGTCTGTTTTCCTGTAAATTCAGTACCTTCATCTGTTAAAATGAATTTTGGTATTCTTTCTTTAAAAACTTGTTTAAAACCTTGTATAACTTCTTCAGATGTTTTTCTTTTTATAGGAAAAGCCCAAGCATATTTATTAAAAGCATCTATAACCGTTAACAAATAATTAGTTCCATCATTATATTTACTATAATTTTTTATAAATAACAAATCAGCGTCAAATTGATTATTACTGTTTGGAACATAAACTCTTCTTCTTTTAAATTTACGAATGACAGGTTTATATCTAGTATATACATCTTGTTCATGTAAAAATTCTTCAACATTAGGTAACCCTGTTTTTCTTTTCAATTCATTAATTCCACAATAACCTGTTTCTGGATTATAATAGACCTCTTTTAAATTCCTAAAAAAGTATTCTTTTTACTTCCACAAATAGTACAGATACCTTTACCAACTGGTTTATTATTTTTAGAAGTAGTTTTATGATAATTTTTAGTTGGGGTTTTATCTTTACACTTGACACAATATATAGAAAGACCTAATCCAAAAGTTTTTTTAGCTTTAATAAAAGGTTTAATAATTCCTCTAGCTAATCTATCTTGAAATGTTGGATCTTGTATATCATTTAGATCATCTATTAATTTTTGATCAGCAACATGTCTCAGTTTTGTATCTTTTGTTTTATTGTAATCAATATCATGTTTTTTACATAACTTATCAACTCTATTTATTCCAGGATCACCTCTTTTTAATCTTTTTTCTAATTTTGTAAATGGACCACAATATTGATATCCTGGTAAATGTAATTCTGGAGGATTTATTTTATCTTGTAACCATCCTATAATATCACCACCTCTAATTAAACCTACATAACCTCCACCTTTTATTTCTTTAAAAATATGAATATTTTTTTTACACACCATTTATTTATTTAGAAATTTATATCCATTCAATTGCATTTGTTTTACGTATTTTTCAACTGGATTAAATTTTAAACTTTTTATGAAATCCTTTTCACACATATAAATTTCTTCTTCTGTCATATCCTTAGCTTTAAACGAATTAATGAGTTCTTTATAAAAATTATAACAATGTCTATATTCTTCCTTTATTTCTGCAATTTTTAATGTAAGATCTATAGCTTCTACTATACCAACTGATAAACTTAAAAAAGCAAGTGGTAGAAAGGCAATAGCTGATAAACCTGTTCCACTTAGAATAACCTTACTTACTGATAATGAAATACTTATCTTTTGATACATATTTCTACTCTTTCTGTAAACATATAATCTTTTTTCTAAATATACATCCATTTATATAGGATTAAATTTTTTCCTGTATCTCATTTCAGGATTCACTAAATCTAACATAAAAAAATCGTATTTTTCTTGAACACTTTTATTATATATTTGTTTGAATTCTTCTGTACTTAATTTACCATCTATCTCTCTTATAATCTGTTGAATTTCTTTTGGCTGTAGATTGTAAAATATAAAGTAATTACAGTTCTTTCTTATATTGATAGGTGTTAAAAAATATGACTGAGTTAAATAAATAAAGGATGCGTTTTTCTTTCTACCTCTGATAAATAATTCTTCGATGTTTTTTTGATCTTTCTCAATCACACAATCATCAAAAATAACTAAATTCTTTAATGTAGGATTTAAATCATCTACAGTAATAAAATCATCTGAAGAAAATAATACTTTTTTTTTAATTTATCATATAATTTTAATAATCTTTTCTTATTCTTTATATTCTTACATTTCAAAATATCTTCTTTTTCTATATCTTCAAACATTGTATATTTTTCTTGTAATTTAGAATATTTAGGTTCGTATAAATCTTTTGCACATATATATAATGTATCAAAAAATAATAAATCATAAATCAAATTTAATAGTAAATTTGTTTTACCTGAACCTGAAGGTCCTGTTATAAGCAATCTAAATGGATGTTTAGGTAACAAAGGATGTTGTTTAGGATCAGGTAATTCTTCTGGTTCTGTGTAATCTTTAATTTTTATCATAATTTACTAGCTGTAAAAATAAAATTTGCTGCAGTAAAAATAAAATTAACTGCAGTAAAAAAATAATATTATATAAATGGGTAAAAAAGGACGAAAGCTTATAAAACAAATAAGACAAGAAGTCATCTGTGTAATCTTTATCATAACAGTAAAAAAAAAAAATTAATATTATATAAATGAACTTAGAAAAAGAACGGAAACACAAGTTTTTAAAGCAAATAAAAGATTCAATTAAAATAGTAAAAATAGAAAAAGAAATAAGAAAGAATAATGAAGATCAACTAAAAGAAAAAATTGGTATTCAAAAGACCTTAGAAGAATTTCATAAACCAGTCACTCAAGAAATTGAAAAATATGAAAAATTAAATAAAGAAGTTGTGAAAAGTATTCAAAATGTTGTAGAAAATATTACATTTCCATCTATAGAAGAGCCTATTGAAGCTGTGAAAGAATTAGTATCTTATACTTATGATATTGATCAAAATTTAAATTTAAAATATTTAAAAGAGGAAAAATTATACAGACCGTCAGTATTTTTAAACGATCAAGAAAAATTAGAGGAGATGTATGGAAGAGCCAAACAGTTAAAAGAAGGATTATCTAAGAAAAGAGGCAACTTAAAAAGTACAATTTCTAGAGCTAAAAATTTTTCAGAAGAGGAATTAAACCAGAAAAAGAATGATATAAAAGAAATTAAAAATAAAGAAAATATGTTGCAAAATTATATGCATAGATTAAATATGATTCGAAGTAGTAAAGAAATGAAGGTGGGTAAAGGATTGAATGTATTATCAAATTTAACAGAAAAAATATGTAATGGTAGTAAATCAAAGAAATTGTATAATCAAGTAGCTTTATTATTAGATATGTTATTAAAAAATAAAGAAATGACTTATAATGATGTACAACGATATCATAAACAATTCTGTTAATAAATGATAAAATATAAAGTTTATTTGAGTGAAGGTCAGAAAAATAAACTTAAATCAGCTTTTAAAAATAAAGTAGAAGTAACATTACAAATAAATATATCTAAAACTCCTAATCATGTGATGTATTTAACTAAAACTCAAATTAATCATATTAATGATAAAAAAAGAATTACAATCAGTAAAACTCAATTAGATAAAAATGGAGGATTTTTACCATTTCTAGCAACACTTATACCCTCTTTAATAACCGCTGCTAAATTTGCAGGTACAGCATTAGCATCAGGTACTTTATCTGGATTAGCTAGTTCAGCTATGCAAAAAAAGGGGTCTGGGAAAAAAAAACATGGAAAGGGAATATATCAACAGTGGGAATCAGTGACAAAATGATTAAAGATAATATGAAAAATGAAAAAGGATTTAGAGGTGTGTTTACCTCCGATTTATTACCTAAAACAATAGGAAAATTTGAAAATGGAATCATTAATTTAGATGTATCAACAGGCCCCGGAACTCATTGGGTTTGTTATTATAATGATCCTAAATATAAATATGTGGAATATTTTGATCCGTTTGGTGAATATGACAATATGAAGAAGGACTATATTCCTAAAAATATTTAATCATTTCTTGTTACATCCAATAAAAAATAGGTTATAATGATAGTTTTTTACAGAAACCTTCATCTGTGAAATGTGGTATATTTTGTATGAAATATATAAGAGAAAGGAATAAAGGTATATCACCTAAAAATGTTCTCAAATCATTTCCTACACAAAAACCTAGTGACTATAATGAAAATTTTGTTATGTATAAATGATAAAATTAAAATCTGAAGGTCATGAGAAATCAGAGGAATTTACTGTAAATTTTATTACACCTCTTAAAATAAAAAAATTAGCTTTACACTCATTCTCTATGGAAGTTTCCTGGTTTAATATAAGTAAGAATTATGGAAATAACAAATTTAGAATGTATACATTAGACAAAGATATAAAAATCAGTTTAGACACAGATTTAGACACAGATATAACAATTATTATCTCAAATGGTAATTATACTGTAAGAGGTTTAAATGAGTATATGATGAAAATATTTGGTAAGGATCCACCTGTGAAATTTGGTATTATTGAAGCAAGACAAAGAATATCTATTAAACTGAAAAAAAATTGGGTAATTGATTTTACAGAAAGTAACTTTCATGAAATTATAGGCTTTTTAAAACCGACATATGGAAGTTATGATGAAGAAACAGAGATTGAAGGTGAACATATTGCTGATATATCTAATGGAAATGATAATATTTATATTCACTGTGATGTTGTAAAAGGATCTTTAATAAATCAATATAATTCAGAAGTCATATATTCTTTCACTAATAAAAACCCTCCAGGTAGTATAATTTCAAAAGAATTTAATAATTGGATATTTTTTCCTGTTAAAGTGGATCCTGTTGAAAGAATAAAAATGAGGATTACTAATCAAAAAGGTGAATTAATAGATTTAAATAAAGGAGCTGTAGAATTTAATTTTATTTCTTCTTAAATAAATGAATAGAAGAAAAAGTAAAAAAATGCAAGGATTTTTAAAGGTTTTATTGAAACCTAAGAATATATTAAATGAAATATTTTCCATGAAAAAGAAAGGAGGTGGTTTAAAAATTCTTCCTAAATAAATTATTTATGATTTAAGTGATACTCGTTATTATTATAATGATCACATTAAAAGTTATGAATTAAGAGAAATTCATCCAAAAGAACATAGTTCAGATGAGAATGCCACCTATGTTTTTCATATTAATGATACTAAAGCAAAAATTTTATATTCTAGAGGATATCTTGAACTAAAATTAAAAATTACAAGAAATGATAAATCATCTATTGGAAACGAAAATGTGAGTCTGGTAAATGGTGGAGGTTTTATCAAAACTTTAAAAGTACATATAGGAGATACTGAAATTGAATCAAATACACAGTCAAATTTTTCAATCATGAATCATGTTTTAAGATTAATTCTTTATACTCTTGATTATGTAACATCACAAGCTCAAAATGAATTTTTTTTATCTAGATACATCTGATTCAGCTGACCGTAATGAGTTCAAATATGATGGTACTTTAGAAGATACTACTAAAATAACTGAGTTTTTTAATAATTTGAAAATGAATAAAGATTATAACAAAGGATTCGTAAAGAGATGGGAACTAACGAAAGATAGCAATGTCATTAAAATATGGACACTTTTAAAAGATATAATCGATTTCTTTAGAGAATATGAAAAGATAATTTCAGGTTTTGAAGTGAAAATAGAAATTCAAAGAAATGAAAATAAAAATATGATATATACTAATATAAGAAACGAAAATTATAAGGTAGTAGTTGAAGGTTTGACCTTGCATTTACCTTATATAGAATTAAAAAATTCTGCAGAAAGCTTGTTTCTGGAATCATATCTATCTAATAAAGATATAGGGGTAAATTGCGATCGATATAGATTTAAGATGGTAGGCCCCTATAGAAGCAACAGTGGATCTGTGACAGCAACTACAGCGTCAGATGAAGTTTTAAGTGTCTATGTTATTCCTCAATATATTGAAAGAGATAGTAATTATGAAAAAAATAATATGATATTTGATAATATAGATATGGCAGAATGTTGGTTGATGATTAATAATAAACAAGTTCCTCTTATGCGTTATAAAACAAATTTTGCCAATAAAGATTATAGTAGAGTGTATGAAGCTCTTTTACATGAAGGATTTTACGATAATAATACAGAAACAGGACCTTTGATAAATAAGGAGAATTTTGGTAATCTGTATCCTATTTTTCCTTTTGACTCATCAAATCATGAAAACTATACCGATTTAAATAATTTAGATATTGAATTTAATTGGATAACGAATAGTCAAAAGGAATATAAGTTTTATTTTATTTTTAAAGAAAGAAAGAGATGTTTTATAAATTTGAAAAATAAAACTATAACAATGGTTAAGAGTTTAAAATCTTAAAATTAAATAAATGAGTGCTTATTATCCACCTTATGATGATCAAATGAAAGAAGGACCTATTGGACCTCCAGGTATAGGTTTTAAATTAATGAATGACGGTAATTATGATATGGAAAATAGAATTTTAAAAAATTGTGAAAATCCTATAGATGATTTAGATTTAACCACTAAAAGTTTTGTTTTGAATAAAATAGAGAATAATCATCATGAATTGAGAGATCATATAGAAACTAAATATGATGAGAATTTTTTATCCTTTGCTGTAGAAACAGGCAAGAGAATAAAAGAATTAAATGATACAACTTTACATTCTTTAGAAGGAAAAGTTTTTGATGCAAAAGGAAAAAGAATAGGAAATGTTGCAGATCCTAAAGATGAAAAAAATGTTGTGAATAAAAGATATTTTGAAAAAAATTCGTTAATATTACAGAATGATAAATTTGATGCAAAAAATAAAATAATTACGAATGTTTCTGAACCTGAAAATGATAACGATGCTGTCAATAAAATATATTTAGACAATAGAGATATCTGGGTTACTATACTAGATGATTTTCATACAGATGGGGATTATAAAAAAGTAAATTTCAATATGATGAGCTCAAAATTACTGGATCAAGAGATGCGATTATCTACTGATATGTATATGAAAATTTCCATATATATAGATATATATGATACAGTAGAAAGTAAATATATATATGATAAAAGTCCACTGATATCTCTGGAAATTAATGGTAAGGAAATTTTAAATGTTAATAGAGATGTAGTAACCTGTTTTGCTTATGGTAAACGTGATGATATCATCACATTAAAGATAAAATGCGATGGTAACGCTTTAAAACCTTATATGCATATTGAAAAAATTTCTTTTTAATAAATGGATATTGATTGGAATGAATTTTCTAGAAATAATTTATCTGAAGATGTAATTAGAAATCTTAAAGATCATGTAAATTGGGATTTAGTTTTACAATATTCAACACTGTCTGAATCTTTTATTGAAGAATTTGCTCAACCTGATGATTGGTGTAAAATTTCTAGATATCAAAAATTATCAGAAGATTTTATAGAAAAATGTAAAGATATAGTAGATTGGGTAAACATATCTCAATATCAAACTTTAAGTAACGAATTTATCATAAAATTTTCTGATAATTTAGATTTATATAAAGTATCAATATTTCAAAAACTTACAGAAGATACCATGAGAGAATTAAAAGATGATTTAAATTGGTTGTATATAACTAGATATCAAACATTTAGTGAAAATTTTATAGAAGAATTTATGCATAAATTAGATTTTTGTTATTTGATTAAATATAAATTTGAGCTATTACCTGATCACTTTTTTAATGTTTATTGGAAAAAAGTACAAGCTATACAGATGAGTGAATTAAATAAAAAGTGTGGTCATCATGAAATAGAACCTTACCAAGAGAAAATTATTGAAGAGATATATGAAGTTAAATCAGTCTTGAGAGAGTGTGTTTATATTTTGAGACAATTAACAAACAAAGATGATAAA
Source organism: Amaurobius ferox (assembly GCA_951213105.1). Classification (NCBI taxonomy): domain Eukaryota; kingdom Metazoa; phylum Arthropoda; class Arachnida; order Araneae; family Amaurobiidae; genus Amaurobius; species Amaurobius ferox. The sequence continues at coordinate 67,440,929 of OX578139.1, forward strand.
TAAATATTTAATAAATATGTTTCTATATAAATGGATGTTACATATAATAATGGTATGGAAAAAAAAACTATGTCTTTCTTAAATATAGAGAATCCTACTGAAGTGAAATCTATTTTTATATTATATTGTGATACATCTCTTGAAGGAATAGAAAATTTAACTAATTTAAAAGAATTATATTGTGAAGGATATAAATTAACATCTCTTGATGAAATAAAAAATTTAATAAATTTAGAAACATTAGATTGTAAAGATAATAGATTAAAATCTCTTGATGGAATAGAAAATTTAACGAATTTAAAAGTATTAAAATGTAGAGGAAATAAATTAACATCTCTTGAAGGAATAGAAAATTTAACGAATTTAGAAACATTAAATTGTAATAAAAATAAATTAACATCTCTTGAAGGTATAGAAAATTTAACGAATTTAAAAGTATTAGATTGTGAGGGAAATAAATTAAAATCTCTTGAAGGAATAGAAACTAATTTAAAAGAATTAAGTTGTAATAATAATAGATTAACTTCACTTGAAGGAATAGAAAACTTAACTAATTTAGAAATACTATCTTGTAGTGAAAACGATATTACATCTCTTGAAGGAATAAAAAATTTAACTAATTTAAAAAAATTATATTGTAGAGAAAACGATATTACATCTCTAACTGAATTAATATTTTTGCCTAGAATAAATGAAATACGGTATGATGAAGATAAAATACCCATGATGTTAAGAAGAAATAATGTGGGATTTCCATATCGAGAGTCTTAAAAAACTCAGTTCATAAATAACTCTATAAAACACGTCCGTAAATTACAGACAGAAGGATTTTTACAATTTGTTAGATTTTTTTGACGCCATTTAAAATGGCATTATATTTTTTTATGTTTTAGATTGTATACAACTTACTTTTATTGAAAAAAAGTGATTATATTTTATGTGATTTTCCAAGTATGCTTTTTTTTTTAACATCTTCTTCTAAAAAAATTTATATTATAACTTCAAAATTATTAATATTATCAAGATTTTATGATATCTATAAATAACTCTAAAAAAAAAAAACGCGTCCGTAATTTACGTTTCGATATATTTTGAATCACTTTGTAATCCTGATTAATTTTAAAGTTTATTTAGATGATTCATTTCCTTTTTTTTTTTCACGACTTTCATATAAATCCTTTTACCGTAATTTACCTATGTATGAGGGGACTAATGGTCCCCTCATAACTCTCAAAATAAGGTAGCCCCATAATGGGGCGGACTATCTTTGATCTCTTTTTTCACGCATTTATCTAAAATTTTGGTCTAAATGTAAAAAAGGCCTTATTTAGATATAAAATCATGTTTTTAATATTATAATGGATCGACTCAGGAATAGAAAATTTAATACTATCAATATGGCATTATATTTTTTAATTTCTTCATTATTCTAATTTATAGTATCTTTTTAGAGGATTCATTTAGAAGTTTTCACGCATTTATTTAATTTCATCCGTAATTTACCTATGTATGAGGTAGCCCCATAATGGGGCAGCCTATCTTTGATATCTTTTTTCACGCATTTATCTAAAAAAAAGTTAAAATTTGGTCTAAATGTAAAAAAGGCCTTATTTTGATATAAAATCATGTTTTTAATATTATAATGGATCGAGACCTTTTTTTTTATATATAAAAAGATAAAAATAAGCTATAAAATATAGTTTTTAGTGTATATAGTACATGTTCGCTCATACGTACATATATATACTACTAACCTTCATCGAAAAAAATGAACTTCATTCAAATGACGGCATTGAAATATAAATTGCCTGGTTTAAACATCTCTAAAATGTTATATATTCCTCGGTAATAGTTTTAGAATTATCATAATACTACGATAATTTATTATATTTGAAAACTTCATCGAAAACAACTGAAATTAATTCAAATGACGTCATAGAAAAAATAACACGCCTGAATCTTTCTATAAAAACAGGATTTCATTCATAACTTTCTCCCATTCATTTCATTCATCACAATACTATAATAATTTATTTTATTTAAACATTTTGTTTAAGACCATGGAGCTACAAAAAATTAAACTCTATGCTTGAAACTTCATCGAAAAAAAATCGTCCTTCTCTTTATGAAATCAGTTAATATTTCATTCATATCAGTCATGCAGACACCATGGACTAAATTATTTTGTGTTAAAAAAATACAGGAATTCTAATACAACTCATTCTATATATTTTGCTGTTTACATTTTACATAGGTGAAAAATGGGTTTAGTTGTAGAAATAATCAAATTTAGATGAGCATTTAAACTCAAATATATTGTCATTGCGTTTTTTCAGTATGTAGATGCACAGAATTTAAGCAAAAAAAAAGTAGTTTTAGGACGGATACAATACTCAATATGAATTAAAAAGAACTTAAAAAAATTACGATTTTGAAACAAGATGGATGCCATATATCATTTTGAAGTGGGTCATGTGATCGTTTCATATCATGGTCACGTGATCGTTTCATATAAGAGGTGTAATTATTATTTTAATTTTTATTTAAAAAACTACTGAATATATTTCGCTGAATTTTTTTTATATATATTATGGAATAATTTGAATATTACCTAAAATTTTCGAAGCAATTTGTTAATTTTAAATCCGCTTAAAAAATGTTTGAAAAATTAGGTCCCATTGGGCTCAATGTATTTTATTTTTTCGTCCCGGGTTCAATCCAAAACTAATTGGGTGATATTATTCATTTATATTACCATAGGTTCTACAGACCGTCTGAACAACATACTAAAATTTCATTTTGATTAAGTCATTTTTACTGCAGTTATCGTGCTAACGGACAGACAGACAGACAGACAGACAGAATGAACAAAGTTATAAACACTTTTCAACTTTGTTGTAAAGTGTTAAAAATGTCCCTAAGAAATCGAAATTCTCTACTATTATAATTAGATTTTAACTTCCTCCCACTACAGTAGGACGATTAACGCTTGGGTTACTGCGTTTTGAAAATCAGGATATTTAATAAACACGTTAAGCAAATAGCCGTATGCCTAGCATATTACAAAAATGTGGCACAATGTCTTAAAAAGCTGTTTATGAACGACATCCGTATTTGGCTGTAATCATATTCGGCGTGTAATAAATATCTTCTCTTTTAAAATTTCGTATACATTCTTGGGATATGTATAAAACATTTTAGGTGTAATATATGCCTACAAAATTAAACGAAATAGTTTTTTAAATGGCAATATTGTTATCATGTTTCCCCTTTTTCTCTTACACATATAGCAAATTTCATAGATTTTGAAAAACGATATATTCATGTTTACCTATTTTTAGTTATATTAATTATAGCATCTGTGTATCATCTTAGCAATTATAAGTTAATGAAACTCAATACCTTTTAAATCTAATTAGGTGCGTTAAGTTATTGAATTTTGAGTAACATTAGCTTAATGAACGGGTACAACATTAAATTAAAAGGTTACAGTATTCATTATCTTCTTAAAGTTGTTCGAGGAGAACTACTGTAGGTTTGTTTACTGTGGAGGTTTGTTTAACTTGAGATTTCTACAGGATTTATTGATTTGTATTAAGTTTTCTAGCTCTTGCTATTTAAAAACGATTTTTACTTTCTTGTACTATTGTATATTTTGTAAAAAGCTAACTCGAGAAATAATTAGGTGTGCTAAGTTACTGAACTTTGAACATTAGGTAAATGAACCAGCACGATATCGAATTAGGAGCTTACATTATTCATCATCTCCTTAAAACTTATAGAGGAGAACTTTACCTATGATGTGTATTCAAATGAGTGATGTTTTAATTGATCTAAAACATAAGTTTTATTATTGTATGTTCAATTTGAGATTTCTATACGATTTGTTGATTTTTCTCAAGTTTTGTAGATCTTATCATTTAAAAATGATTTTTACTTTCTTATACTATTGTATACTTCGAGAAAAGCTAACGTGAATTATAAGTTAATGAAATTCAGAATCTTTGGAACTTATTAGGTGCGTTATGTTAATATAGTTTGAACAACATTAGGCTAATGAACCAGCACATAAATTAGGATATTATTTTATTCATCTTCTAAAATTTGCTCGAAAAGAACTTCAACACTTATGACTTATTTTCGAATGAACAAAGGGGTGTTTAAGTTGATCTATAACCATATGTTTTATTGCTGTTTGTTAAATTTGAGAATTTTATAGGATTTGTTGAATTGTATTGAGTTGTGTAGCCCCTATTTAAAAACGACTTTTTATTTTCTTAGACTAATATCTTCCTTTTTTGAATATGACAATTACGTGTTTTCTAAAAACTGTGTATTTCCCTACTTTTATATTTTAAAAACATATTTTAAGTAAATTTATGAGTTTTGAATTATTCATAATGTATAATCGATGTCCAAGCTGCCCTGTGCAAATATTTGGGTGGTTTCAACTTATATTTCTGAAATTAATCCATTTTATTTAGTGACTGCCTTTTAGAAACTATATTACAATTGATCTGAAAAATGGAGTCTATAGTTTTTAAAGGCCTAACAGTAGAAATGTACAAGTATTTTCTGAGTTAGCATTTCTCAAACATTATTTCTAGGCCGCATGTGTTATGTGGTTGACCATTACAAGTAACGGTTTTATACACAATGATCTTTGTTTTCAACGGATATGTTAAATTAACCGACTCGATTTTGAACGAATTATAAAAGCAAGAACGCCTCCTCACCCTTTTTTGTCTCCCTCCCTCCGGAGATATCTGACTTGCAAACTCTCCATGCTGAAGAAAAAATTTCATAATGGTCGTCATTTTGGTAGCATAGCCAGTTTTGTTATCTTTTAAAATTTCATGCATATCCTTAGGTAAAATATGATTGATTTCGAAAGACAGGCTGTGAGGAAGTGCACCTGGAGGCCTTTGGATTCCCTGACTAAAGTCGAGAAGAGGTTTGTTTATACGCCAGATATTTAAATTGACGTCAATTTTTGCTAAAGAAATTTACAAATTTACTAATAAGAAAATACGGACATTTAGGGATTTTTGAGAATAAAAGTTCTTTTACATCCTTCTCAGAAAAACAAATTCTTTTAAGGGTCCTAAAATAAAATACGTAAAATAAGAACTTCCGATAAAGGCCGAGGGAACCTTGTTAAGCTGATTCAATTAAGCGGCGCCTATTGAAGTAATCTGGGATTAGCGCCAACATTTGCTACATATCTTGAGTATGGAGCATTCAAATATTCTCATTGGATAAGAAAAGCAATGTACATCACCCATACGCGAAATAAGGAAAATACATATGTGCCCCCTCTCTTAAAACCGATAAAAATATTGTAAGTGAAGAAGTGTCTGTGTCTGCAAGATAAACAACACGAAAATGTTTCAAATTCTTTCAAAATATATCATTAAAACTGACGTTTGAGCAAAAATGCGGGCTAAGGTACAGAAAAAAGTTGTTTTCTGAAAGAAACGCTTCCAGCATTAACATATGATGGAGTGGGATGGATAGAAAATTTGAATCGTTTTGGGTATTTGTGGGAGGTAGTGTTTCGAATTACAAAATGTTTTAGATGCAAGACAAGCTTTTACGTTATTTTTAGGTTATTTTTAGATGTAAGGAAGATTATTAAGAGAGGAATAATTTTATACACGGAAATATACAGGGTTTCCAGGAAAGTTCTTAAGCATCCTAAATAACTTTGAAAGGTAGACGTTAATGTACACGTTAGGTATCGTTAAATGGCCATGTCCGATAGAATAAACGGGATTGCACCCCCCCCCCCAAGAGGAGAATTATAAAAAGTTACGATAACTCGCAACAATGCAAGATAGAAGAAAAATTTCAATTATAAAGTAATAGAGGGTTATCTGATGAGTAGAAATCGACGTCAGAAACGCAAGAAAGGCGTTTATGAAATGAAATAAATATCTGCCAAAAACTTCCTGGGAATGACTGACTTTGTTAATTTTGCCTGGTTCTGCGTATATGGCAGCATGGGAATTAAAAACGAGCACATTTTGTTCTCGGGTTTTCAAGATGGACCGAATTTGGTAACTGTGACTCTCATCTTACTCCAACGACGTCACTAAATTTCCTTACACGTCACTGGATTCTCTGTGCACAGCACAATTTAAAAACTTTGCGCAAGTTGTTTACGCCCAAGGTTACTATATCTATAAGGTTGCGCCACTTCAGCTCTAGCCAATGAGAGCACGTAAAAACGTAACGTCACTTGGAGTTAAATGTCAGGAACGGCCCGGTAGACTCCAATGTTAAAGGATGCTAACAAAATTAATTTAATAATTTTTTTAAATTTAAAATATGAAATAAATACTCAAATAACATTAATTTTACTTGAACACAACTTAAATATGCAGTACAGGTTTTTTTTGGAAGGGTACATATATAATAAAACTGTATTTCCCTTTCTGAAAAATATAAATCATCTGAAAGTTTCGTTTCGCTTTTTGAAACCAGTCAATGTTATTACAGGAGGCGATGTTATTTTTAATGAATTTTGTTTTAAATACACGAATTTACAGAAATATGTTCGGAAAGTTTTCTAAACAAGCAAGCATTCTAAAATTTTCATTATACACAAATAAACATCGAGTAATTTCTTTCTAAATGCATATAAATAAAGTTATTTTCGATTATGTTATCTCTAATAATTGAAAATCAAAAAACAATAATTAAAACGCTAACACTAAGAATTTTATGTCTTTTTAGGGGGGGGGGGATGAACTTATGCTTAACTAGTAAACGATTTAAGTGATGCTTCTATAATTTATATGAATTTTGTTCACAATTTTGTACACAATTTGCATGCACATACATGTACACAACTTGCAATCTGATTTAAAACAGCGGTTCCCAACCTTTATCCCCTTGAAAACCCGCGCCTGTTTATTTTCTTAAATCGTAACCCCCCATTTTTTGAATGTAATAAAATTTAACTAATAAAATGTAATGTAATAAAATTTAATTAATAAAAAATGTGCGAGATTAAATCCTGTTAGATTTTTCAAAAATTACAAGAACATCATTAGAAAATATATAAAGATACAAATAACTTGCTGTAAAATGAAATGAATAAAAAGTATACTGTACTTTCGTCTTTTAAGATTTAAAAATCCTACATAATGGAACTTCATGAACTAAACTAATGTTTCAAGAAAGAAGTGCATTTTCCCAAATTAATAATTAATTAATTTTACAATGTTGACTACTTTAAAAGAAAATTTTTGATTAAAATTTGCATTATTCAACCTTAAAAAAAGGAATATAAATAAATTTTGAAAATATAAATGTACTTTTAGTCATTAATTTCTTAATAAATAATATCTTTGGTTTAATAAACGAATTTAAATGAGTCCTATTCTTCAATATTGAAATTTTTGCATGTATCTGAAGTTGGGAAACACGACTCTAAAATATACATTATATTACGAAAAGAATACATAAAAAAAGCTAGCATTGCCTGGAATTTAAGATGCAAATATTTGATTAAAATTCTAGTTGAACTTGTAAGAAGTCTTCGAAACCAATAAACACTTTAAAAATACACTTGTTTCAAACAAAAAATAAAAAAAAACCGCGCGCCTGCCGCGCCATCTTGTGCCGCGCGCTGCAAGTAAACTCCAACTCCAACTGACGTCACAGATTGTGTTCGTGGCAGAGAAGTGGCACCCCCCTGGTTTACGCCTGGATATTACCACTCCAGAATTAACGTAATATTTTGAACTGTAATAATATGTGTGGTTCGGCAGCGCCTCTCAATGTTTACTCTGGATCATGACATCACCAATGACGAATCTTAATTCCCATTACGTCACGCTGGTAACTTTTTCATTGGTTGCCGGGATGAGTCCTGAGTGCTCAGCCTTATATTAAAGCGCCTTGTCGCTAACTGTTCTGTTGTAGCAATTTATGGCGAGAAGCATCTACATTTACATATTTTATCTCATTAAAGTTTGTATGATTAAATAACTTATTTGAACATTTCCCCTCAAATTTCAAATCGATTAGTGAAGAAATGTGTCCAATTTACTTTTCTATACGGAAAACACTTCCATGGCAGATAAAAGTAGACTTGGACTGTTTTCGCTTTTATTACATTCTCATCAGTAAGAAATAACTGTTAACTGCAAAGGCAGCAAGAAAACGTGCTATCTGCCGCAATTTTGCGAACTTCTATGGGAGCACACAGTTTCTGGCCTTCCAGGTAGTCGGCATAAAATTCATATACAATTTGGTTTAAACAATTCAGTTTAAATGTTAACGATTATTCCATCCCGATAAGCGCATAATAAGCTCGAAACCGGTCTATGGATACTATTATCTGCAATGGGAGTGTTTTCCTTATTTTAAAGAACGCCCTTTTCGGGCGGCTCCTTGTGATTTTTGCTGTTACATGCTTGACTTTTGTAGGGCAGTGTAATTTTGGTGTTTCACTGTAGTTCAGCTAATTCACTTTTTCAGCTAATTCTTTTTGCATAATATTTTGTTGCTGGAATTTTCAGAAAAATATCTAAAGTTTTATACGGTCCCTTGAATAAGTTAATTTTGAAAAAGGCCGCGGTGTGCTGTACCTAGTTTAAAGAAAAAAAACATGGTGAAATTTTCTTTAATATTTATTTGTGAGTTATTTTTTGAAGAAGAAATCGTGAATTCCCCCCCCCCCTTCCAGATATCCATGGTCAGCTGTAAATAAAATTGCGCAGACACATTCTGTGTAAAGACTGGTTTTAACTAGCAGAGTCAGAATCTACGGTAAAAGCAATTTTAAGTTTTAGAATGTAGTCTATTTTAGTAGTTTTGTACGTTATTTTTATTATAAATATATCGACGAATATTGCAGATAATTGTATCGGTTCTTTTTCTTTAGACTAGGTATTACAGTACAGTGCAACACTCTTTAATTGAACTTCTTTTCTTTAAATTACAGTGACCAAATTTAGGCTCCATATTTTTATGAAAATATCACCCAAGAGAAAAAGCTATATGAAAGAATTTCGCAAACTAAAATTGTAAGTATGTATTTAAAACGAACTGCCGAAACTCGAAAAACGAGTTCAACTTTGTTGAAACATCCATATCTATCTAATCTAATTAAGGAGCTCATGCATTCGTAACTTACTTTTGTGTGTGGGATCCCAGATAAAAGCTACGCCTGCTTTGTTATAAGAAATTAAATAAATTGCGTTTCCTGACAGTTATGTTCAATTATATAAAATATACATTATTCAAGAATTATCTACAAGAATTAATTGCGAATGCATAAATTTTGTATGTGGCCAAGTCCATATTTCTTTACGCTCACATGTGTTTAACCCATTTTTAGTATTCAGTTTTCTTAGGGCACTGAAATAGTGCTTATTTGCAAAAAATCTGAAAGAGTGAGGGGAGGGGGTGGGGCGAGTTTCATTCCAAATCACTGTTCCTGCAGGTGTAATGACAAAAGAATAAAATAGGAATAAGAAAACTTTTCGGTCTGGATATGATATTGGCACTTATTCTGCAATTTCAAGTCTAAATTTCATTTTATTTCATTTATAGTCCGACACGTCATAAGTAAACTTTTTCGACACCAGCCTTTAGTCCGAAAAAGTATATTATTATTTTATCTCCCGCAAAGAGTATGAGATTATGAAAAAATAAGAGTAAAATATTTTTTTGTGTCGTCTATAAGCACCAGTAATATTTTGTAATTGCGTTTCATATAATAAATAATTTCATTTAATCAAACACTGGAAGAATAATAGTAGAATGATTCCAGAAAGCTGCACCATGTAGGGGCGCAAGTAATTAAAATACAACAGAAAAGACTCTCTCCAGATAACATTGGATATCTTTCTATGAGGAAATGTATTGCTCGGCATGAAAAATCATTTATTGGCAGTTGCTTAAAATTTCTCTAATGTTAATTTACAGCTATTGACGGCTACTTTGTTATTTTGTCAAGTCCTTTAAATTTTCTCTATATTAAACAAAAGTAACTGCCCCTGCCGCCGCTGTTTGACAAATTTCGCGTTTCTCAAGTTTCTATGTGACGTACCGCAAAATCTATAGCATGTAAATTATGAATGTTGGTACATTTGTAGAGAAATATTTGGGGAATACACTGATATAAACTGTTTTTCGATTTAAAATTTAGTTTAGGAATTATTTAATGTCAAAATCAAAGGAAGTGTTTTTGAGCTGCGAGTTCGCGTCCTGGACAGACTAATAATAGAAGGACTTCTAAGTTTTGCTGACATGTACTTACATATTTGAATTTTTGCAGGACAGAGCCCTTTTTATTATTAACACTTTACAACAAAGTTGAAAAGTATTTATGACTTTGTTCATTCTGTCTGTCTGTCTGTCTGTCTGACTGTCCGTTAGCACGATAACTGCCGTAAAAATGACTTATTAACACTTTACAACAAAGTTGAAAAGTGTTTATGACTTTGGTCATTCTGTCTGTCTGTCTGTCCGTTAGCACGATAACTGCCGTAAAAATGACTTAATCAAAATGAAATTTTAGTATGGGTTTCAGACGGTCTGTAGGACCTATGGGATATAAATGAATAATATCACCCAATTAGTTTTGGATTGAACCCGGGTTGAAAAAATGAAATACATTGAGCCCTATGGGACCTAATTTTTCAAACATTTTTTAAGCGAATTTAAAATTCCAAATTGCTTCAAAAAATTTAGGTAATAGTCAAATTGCTCCATAAAATATATAAAAAAAAATTCAGCGAAATATATTCAGTAGTTTTTTAAATAAAAATTAAATTAATAATTACACATCTTATATGAAACGATCACGTGACCATGATATGAAACGATCACATGACCCACTTTAAAATGATATATGGCATCCATCTTGTTTCAAAATCGTGATTTTTTAAAGTTCTTTTTAATTCATATTGAGTGTTGTATCCCTCCTAAAACTACTTTATTTTTGCTTAAATTCTGTGCATCTACATACTAAAACAACACAATGACAATATATTTGGGTTTAAATTCTCATTCAAATTTGATTATTTTTACAACTAAGCCTATTTTTCACCTATGTAAAATGTAAACAGCAAAAATATGTAGAATGAGTTGTATTAGAATTACTGTATTTCTTTAACACAAAATAATTCAGTCTATGGAGTCTGCATGGCTGATAGGAATGAAATATTAATTGATTTTATAAACAGAAAGACGATTTTTTTCGATGAAGTTTTAAGCATAGAGTTTATGAATTGTAGTTCCATGGTCTTAATTTTTAAATAAAATAAATTATTATAGTATTGTGATGAATGAAATGAATGAAATCCTGCTTTTACAGAGAGATCCAGGCGTGTTATTTTTTCTATGACGTCATTTGAATTTATTTCAGTTGTTTTCGATGAAGTTTTCAAATATAATAAATTATCGTAGTATTATGATAGTTTTAAAAATATTACCGTGGAATGTATTGCATTTTAGAGATATTTAAACCAGGCAATTTATATTTCAATGCCGTCATTTGAATGAAGTTCATTTTTTTCAATGAAGGTTTAAGTTTTCAAATATAATAAATCAATGTAGTATTCTGATAAGTTTTAAAATATTACCGAGGAATGTATTGCATTTTTGACTTTTTTAAATAAAATTGCATTGAAGTTGGAAAGTGTTTCATAATCAATGCTTTAAGCATGATTGATCTTTCTTGTTTTAAATTTAGGTTTAGTTAATGAGTTATTCAATTTTTTATGCACTTCTGAAGTGAAAATTTTTCTTCTCTGCGGGTGAAGATTTAATTGGTCGAGACGATTGCTAGCTTCTTTCTGATTGGTCTCTGACAGAAACGTTACAAAATGGGCGAGAACTAAATTATTGAAGCATTAACAATTTTAAAAGTATAGATCTTTATTTCTAAACTTGACTACAACGTTCGTAGTGTACTTTAGAAAATGTGAAATGTTGATAGTTATATGACTTATCATTTATTCATACAAACAAACAGAGCGTTTCGCAACCGTTGTTGTCACGAATATCAGGATGTCATTGTTATATTGCATTACAATTAAATGTTTTATTGTTGTAAATATTTCTATACTGAAAGCGTAACACGCATTATGAAACTGTAATAAGAACAAGCAGCAAATCCTACAATTGTGAAATTTTGTCGTTTCTTCCTAATACAGTTAGCTATCGTTCTTAATAGCATGCAAGAAAGGATTTGTGATGCATGTTCAGCGAGCGCAAGGAAGTAGAAGACGAAGCTTTCTAACTCACGAAGCGATATTCTTAGTTGGCGAGCGTAGCGATTTGGGGGCTGAGCTTGGTGACATTGTTCGCGAAGTTAAGGGAGTTGGTGAGCGTCCACTAATAATGAGACGAAGTCCCTACGTAGACATCACACCTGCGGCGAGTTGTGATTAATTAGGGGCAGTTAATGGAAGGCGGAGCCCTGAGATTCTGTCTGCGTCAGTGAGCGTCAGCGATTTGGAGGTTTGGAATTGAGATAAGAGGTTAATGAGCGGTAGCCAATGGAGGGCGGTACCTCGAGATTCTGGGATCGTCAGCGAGTATGGGACATGTAGGCGATCGTGTGAGCCGTAGAATGAGCGGCATCCAATGCAAAGCGGAACCCCGAGATTCTGCGAGCGTCAGCGCGAATGGGAAACGTAGGTGATCGTATGAGCCGTCCGAATACATGGCATCCAATGGGCGGAGCCCCGGGATTTTGCGAGCGGCAGTGAGCGTCAGCGCTTTGGAAACGAAGCCTCCCGAATCCTGAATCAAGATACGGTGTTAATAAGCGGTAGCCAATGGAAGACGGTTTCATCGGGATTCTGCGAGCGTCAGCGAGCATGGGACACGTAGGCGATCGTGTGAGCCGTCCGAATGAGCGGCATCTAATGGAGGGCCGAATCCCGGGATTCTGCGAGCGTCAGTGAGCGTTAGCGATTTGGAGGCGAAGCTTCCCGACTCGTGAATCGAGATAAGGAGTTATTGAGCGGTATCCTATGGCGGACGGAACCCTGGGATTCTGCGAGCGTCATCGAGCATGGGACACGTAGGCGGTCGTATGCTCCGTCCAGATTGAAAGAGAGCCTTTCTAGGGCTTTGATTCGAAGGACTGGTGAATATCAATTAACAAGGACGGTGCCCATTTGTGTCTTACACCTGAGTAGCAGGCGGAACAAAAGTGTTCGCGAAGCGAGCTCAGCGAGTTACGGGGGTTGGCGAGCGTTGCGAGCAGGGGACGGAGCCCTCTAATATGTAATAAAGAAAGATATCTGTGAGTGTGCAGTTTGTTGCAGGAAATCTAAACGTCGCACAACCATGAAGTTTAACACACAGGTACTTCAGGAATAGGTTCGTTATGTTTTGAAATTTCGATTTAGTTTTTTAGTTATTTCATGTTTTAGCTCGATTTGGACCGATTTTTACATAAATCAATTCCTTATCGACTTAAAATATTTTCACAGAGTTTCCACTGACACTATTAGCAAGATCAAAACATTATTTTTCAAACAAACTTTAAACGATGTCCATACGCTAAATAGACAAATTTGAATAAATTAAAAAAGACATATACTTTTCGAGCGTTTTAAACATCTCCGATTTTTATATTACGTTACATTAAAATTGCCGTTTTATCCAACGTTCATTTGTCTTCAGTAGCTGCTTAAAACATCACATAATATTCTAGAAATAAATAATTTCATAAATCCATTTGTTGATTATATACAATTTTTAATTTTATAATTAATTAATTTCTAATTTTTTATTTACAATTTTTTGTCCTTTATTGCATGTTTTTATATGAAATTGATATGTTTAAAATATCAATAAAATTTATTCAAACTTTTACTTTGTCTTAAGCTATTAATACTTTTTCACAATAAATAAAATAACTTGATACCCCCATCTAGTAATGCTGTCATTAAAAAAAAATATGTCCTAGCTATGTTAAAAATGACAGTGTAAAAGAAGTAAATGGTTGAAGTGTATAGTTTAAGATACATATTTAGAAAAAGAAAATACGTTTAAGCAAAATAAGATGTTTTAGAAACAATCAAACTTTGAAATCCACTTATTCCTCCCACCCCCAGGAGATCTCTGACTTGCAAACTCACCATGCTGCAGTTGGATGAGCGGTAGTTTTATGATGAGGCGGATTATCGACCTCTCCTGATAAACTCGTTGGCTTTACTTCCTCACGTTTGCCGGCAAGAGAAGGCTGATCAATGGTCCCTTGATTTAAAATTAAATTAAACTTAGGTTACTCACTGAGAATAACACAAGTAGATGCTTGTAACAATCTTTGTGCTGTCCCTGTGGCCCATTGTAGGCCGGTGCTGTACGGATCTTAGCTCCTTATAGCTCTGGTCCTCTCTTTACCTGGTGGTAAATCAATCTATGGATAGGCCAGGGGTGCTTGCGATTGTGGTTCTTGAAGTAGGCGGTTCCCGATGCCTGAGAGAAGTAAGTCTCTGTAGCCTGTTACCAGACACGTCGGCGACTGGGGTCGAGTCTCGATGGAAGCCTTCACCCCGTCCGGAGAATGGTACCGTCGACCCTTGCTCTCCTGGCTGCGGCCTTGCTGGGTAGCGGATAATCACTCTGACGCCCCCCCCCCAACGTAGTCGGCATAAATCCCCCCATGTTGCCGCGGAGGGTAGTTTGAAGTTGAAGCTGTAGCAATCTTTGGCCTAAAATTGCAAGTTCTAAAGCTTCAGCGTACACAGTTTATGCAAAGTGTATGCAACTCGAAGGCAAACACCGTAGAATGGCTTTAATGCAAAGTGTCCGTCAGTGCGAATGTACGTGAGTTGAGGGTATGCATGGTCTGAGTATGTTAATATCCAATTTATTTTTATTCAGGCCTTTTCTGCCTATATACACACTCAAGTTATAATGTGGTACTGTTTGCCAATGTAATTGACTGCCGAGGGAAAATAATCAAATAACATGGGGGAAAAATAATCAAATATCATGAGGAAATATCTTGAAAACTCCGTGTACTGTAATAAAGCATTGCATGAATGCATGAAAGGATTTCCTATTCCAATCATATTTTAATCAAGTGTAATAAAAATGTCTGTAAGTGCAGATGCAAAGAAATGATGATGTATGAGAAAGTCAATTTCTCTACTTACTCTAAGAAAATAAATTTTTCTCATCATAATACCTTTATGGACATGCTTGTCGGATAGCTATTATTAAACTTCACTGCAAATTAAAATTAAAATCTTCACCTTTACTGTTTTCATGGAATTTTTGAACTATTTTCATTGTATATTTACTAACTTGTAGGGTTCAAGCATTTATAAATTTCCAGCGAAATGTATTTTATTTGAAATAATTTTGCAATTTTTACATTCTCATACTAATGTATAGAGGAAGTGTTGTTTTCCTCAAAATGTTCTTATTCGGAATTTTTAGGATAAAAAAAAATCTTTTATATTTGACGGGTGAGCATGTTTTAAGATCCCCCGAACATTTTTGCCTGGATGTGTGTGTGTGTGTGTGTGTGTGAACCTGGTAACTCAAGAACCACTATAAAATTTTATATTTAGATATATTACGCAAAAGATTAGAACTAAATAGAATTTTTAGAAATTCTTATTTTAACCACACAATTCGAGTCTTACGATTTTCCTACTATTATTTTCTATGGAAAACAGTGATAATTTCGTGAGTATTGATGGTAATGTATAATACATTGGGAAATTGACTACTACATTATACATGTTAATGACATTAAAATACTTTCAAATGCTCTTAAACTGCTGATACAAGATAAAATGATTAAAAATCTGTAAATAGCGTGTAGCACCAATATACGGGTATCAACCGACTTCGGAGGCAAAAAGCAGCCCTCTTCGTCAAGACCTCAAGACAGTATGAGCTACTCTCATCAGAGTCGGTCTTGCTCTGGTGAGTGTTGGTAGCTTTACTTGCTGTCTAGACGAAGGGGCTACTTTTTTGCTTCCTTGTTTTGTGTTGGCAACGAAATTGTTTACTTTGACACACATAAGTAAAATGCATCCATCGAAATAACTAAGCTGCTACCAATTCGAGAAAAAAACTTTTAAGAGCTTATACGAAATACTGTAAATGAAGGCTACGAAACCTTAAAAGGTACATCTTTCTTCATTCTGACAATGACTGTGATATTAGTAAAAATAAACACTATGGAATATTAATTAATAGAGCATGTTTCATTTACACAAGGTTTATTTATATAACGTTTTCATTTATATGAAGTTAGAAAAATTTATGTTCCATAACAATCTCCCCTTTATGAGAAGCGATTTTCTCTGTAAATTCAAATATTTTAAATTTATTTTGAAAATAAGAAAACTGCAGAATTTGAATGTTTCATATTGACACAGATAAGCCAAATGGTAACTCTAAGCTGTTTGCTAACTTGAAAAAAAGAAACTTTTAAGAGTCTTTACGAAATATTTTAAAAAGTGTACAAAATTAAAAAAAATGTATATTACTTCATTCTGATAATCATTGTGATAGAAGTAGAAATAAACTCCAAGTAATATTAATATATGGGAATGTTTTATTTATATAAAGCTTTTATATAAAGTTTTAATTTATACAAAGTTAGAAGAATTTAAGTTCCACAACAATCTTCCATTTAAGAGAAGCGACTTTTTCTATAAATTCAATTAGTTTAAAATTAAAAAAAAAAAACACTGAAGAATTTTAGTGCTTTATATTGTAAAGGGTAAGTCAAATGTAGCCATTGGCGTTACTCAGCTGAAAAGAGAACAGAACTTGAAAAAATGATCTTTTATAAGTTTTTACGAAATATATTAAAATTTGTACGAAATCCTTAAGAAAAACGTCCTTTTTCATTTTGTTAATAATCGTGATACAAGTAGAAATAAACAGTATGGAATATTATTATATGGGAATATTTCATTTATATAAAGTTCATTTATAAAGTTTTTATTTATTTAAAAGTAGAGGAATTTATGTTCCATAATATTCTCCCATTTAAGAGAAGCCATTTTCTCTGTAAATCCAAATATTTCAAATTTATTCTGAAAATAAGAAAACTGGCAAATAAGGGTTATTTTTCAACACTTTCAAGTTAAATAATATGTTTTGCTATCTTTTAGTGCTATGCAATTATTGCATCGTCATCCTTATTTGCGGTATTTTATTTAACAAGAGTTTGTAAAGAATACCCGCAGACTATTTTCTTTCAGAGAGGCAGATATTTTATCTTTTACTTCTTTATTCATTTCATTATACTTAAAAACAATATTTGATCTCACGTGCAGAACAGTGCAAAAGCATTAATTTTCTCTTTCAGTATTACTTGAAAAGCTTTGTTTCCTTATCCTTTAGCACTTAAAATTGTTGAGTTTAAACTCGTTCGATATTTAGCTCACAGGTTGCTACTCAGAATACATCCCGCTGAGAATAATTCTTGCTGTAGTTGAAAGAAAGGGCAAAAAATGAAATGAGGAAGCAATTTATTTTCTTAAATTATCGTAGAAATCTGCAAATTTTCATGTTATGGGCCGTGAAGAGTGATATTTTTTAAACTTTTGTGAGAAAATATTTTTAAGCGTAGTTTAAATATTCAGATAGGCTTTACGAAATTTTTCATCTAGATGCTTCATTTAATAATTTCTAATATAAGCAAAAGAATGAGCAGTGAATATGATTTGAAACTTCTGCAGAAATGAAGAAAAATGTATTTTTTTATAATTGATTACCATTATTGGTGATTATTTTTGTGTATTTACACCGAGGAATAAGGTATAAGACACTCTCAGAATTCAACTGCCTTTATTCACAAACCTTACTTACAAGTGCAGCGTATTTATAGCTGCCTTCATAGAAGAGTTCAGTCCCGCATACTTGGTTGACGTCATTTCGGTGACGTAATAGATTTGCATATGCCACACTTCTCCGTCTTAAGCATATGCCACACTCCTTAGTGGTTACCAGTTCTAATGCAGTCTATCAGGAGGTTTCCAGATTCTCACGGATCGTATTAATGGCATTTCTGGCATCAACTGTGCAATGAATTCCTTTTGTTCGACTGAGACTCCTGGACTTGAAATTATGGTTTTAGATTTGGGATTAGGAGTCTCGACGAGCTTTGGTACGGTTGGAGAAGTAGGTGCTTGGAGCTTCTTAGAAGTCTCATCCAACTCTGTCGTGGTTGATGGTTCAGGGGCTTTGAGATTTTCAGAAATGTCCTCTATTGTAGGATCCAGATCAGGTATCTCCAAAGGTTCCATCACTTCAGTAGAATACGTACCCGCTTTACATAATTGGTCAACATGCCTCCTCCAGATCTCATTCCCTACTTGAATACTGTAAGATAATAAAACCATCTTTATGAAGCACTGTTCCCAATTTCCATTTTCCCCTCCCGGAATAGTTTCTTGCTGCTACTTTATCTCCTTTAAATTCGCGACAATTGGGTTCCTTGTTAATTGATGCACTTTTCTTTTGTTGGACATTATCTCTTAAGTTAGGTTTTAATATGTCCAACCTAGTTCTAATGCACCTTTCTAAAATCAACATGCTAGGAGACAAATTTGTTACCGAATGAGGTGTAATTCAGTAGTGTAACAGAAATCTTTGTAATTTCGTGTTTAAATCGCCATGGTCGTCTAGGCTAGATTTTAAGGAATCTTTTAATAATTGCACTGCAATTTTAGCCTGATCATTGGTTGCTGGATGGTAGGGGGCAGATGCAATATGTTTAATATTATTCATCTTCATAAATTGACGATAGTCATAACTCACTAGCCCTATTATCATTGACTAGTGAATAAGGAATACCATATCTGGCAAAAAGTATTCGTAGTTGTACCATGGTTAGACTAGACTTAATATTTTTCATGAGAATTACTTCACTCCATTTTGAATAAGGATCGGAAATTATAGGAAACATTTTTCCTAAAAATGGTCCTGCATGATCTATATGGATTCTTTGCCAGGGCCCATTCGGCCAGTCTCATGGGCGTCGATACGATTTTAACGGTTCCTTTCTATTTTTCATGCATGCTGTGCAATTCATTACGCAGTTTTGAATATCTATATCTATTCCCTGCGAATAACACTAACTTCTAGCTATTTGTTTCATTTTTACAATACCTGGATGGCTTGTATGCAATTCTTCCAATACTTGCCTCCTATATTTTTGTGGAATGTAATCTCGATCTGAACGCATGATACAACCCTGTTGTAATGAAAATTCAGTTTCTTTCCCCTTCCAAGGAGGGGATAAATTTCTTCCAGTGTGTAAGCAATTGTACAATTGTATAAGATGAGGGTCAGATTTAGTGACTTTGGCAATATCTTTTGCCATTAGAAGAAATACTTCCAATTTGACTTATGTTAAAAACGTCGGCTTCTGTAAAATCATTTTCACAATCGGTTGAGTTCATCGAGATAAACCATCTACATTACCGTGATTCTTTGTATTACGATATTGTATGGTGTATTTAAAAGTCTGCAAGAATAATTCATGAGGCATCATACTGGTTACTGATAAAACTGGTAAGCTATGATCAAGTGCAAATATTGAAGTCAATGGTTTATGATTTGTAACAAGATGAAAATGTCGACCAAATAAATATAGATAAAATTTCTTTACTCCCCATACATTAATCCCCAAGCGCCTCTTTATCTATTTGGGAATACTTCTGTTCGGTCTTGTTTAAAGACTTTCATGCAAACAATATTGGTCTCTCAGTACCATCTGGTATAATATGACTCAAGATTGACGCGATCCCGACTGGAGATGTATTCGCTTGTAGTACTGAAGGTAATTTGGGATCATAATGTGCTAAAACCTTATCTGATGCAATTTCTTTTCTTATTGCAGTATATGCTTCCTTGCATGATTTTGTTCAGATGGATTTTTTTCCTTTTCGCAATAGATTATCCAGCGGAGCAGCTACAGTCGAGAGGTTTGAAAAGAACTTAGTATAATAAGTGATTAACCCCCCAAAATTCTTCAATTCGGAAACACTTTTGGGTTCTGGGGCTTTCAAAATGGCCTCTACTTTTTCTTTAGTTTTCTGAATTCCAAACTGATCAATTATATGCCCACAATATTGAATCGAATTATGAAAGAACTCATTTTTATCCTTATTTACTTTTAGGCCATACTTTTCTAATCTTTTACGTACTTTCCTTTCTCTAGACGGTTTAAATGTTCTTGCTCGTTTGTTCCAGTTATTTTAATATCATCTAAAAATACGTGAACTCCGTCTATCCCAGCTAAAATGTGTTTCATACTTCTTTGCCATATTGCTGGAGCCAAGGCTCTTCCATAATTCATTATTTTATACCTAAATAACCCCTTTATGAGTGTTTATGATTAGAAAGTGCCGATCCCGTTCATCTACATTCATTTGAAGATATGCTTCCGACAAATCAATTTTGATGAAATGGTTTCCTTCCGTTGATTGGGGTAAAATACCTTCAATTTTGGGCAAGGGATATTAGTCAGATTTCAATACGGAATTAACTGTAATACTGCAGTCCCCACAAATTCTTACTTTCCCATTAGATTTTACTACTGGAACTATAGGCGTATAGGCGTAGCCCAGTTGCTTTTAGTTATGAGTTCAATAATATCTTCTTTAACCAACCTGTCCAGTTCTTGTTCAATTCGTACTTTAGTGCGTTTGGAACTGATCTAGGTTTAAAAAAATTTCGGTTGAGAATTTTCTTGAACTTCTAATCGACATGTAAAATTTTGTAAGTATTCGATTTCTAACGTAAATACAACCGAATGCGAAACAGTGCTTTAAGCTTTTTCTTACGCGTACCATTACTACTCACACATTTAATTGCAGGACAATCTATTTGAAAATGTTGTAAACAATCTCTTCCGAAGACTGCAGTCACGTTTTCCCCAACTAAATAAATGCATTCTTTATTTTGTTGGTTCTTATACTGGACCTACACTATAGCTTGACCAACGGATACGATCAAGGATTGATAAAACTTGTGTAAAAGTAAATCGGTTTTTCTAAATGCTTTTATGAGGACATAGTTTGTTAAATTCCTGAATATTCATACAGAATACGGTTGCATCTGTGTCTAATTCTAACAAATATTTCCGATTTTCAATCTTTACATTTAGTAATAATTTCTTTGCGAATCGGGAAGTCGTTATTTTACTCATTTCTTTTATTTTAGAAGATACAATTTATAGTTTCTTTTCTTTTGGACATTTTCACATGCTGCAGCTAAATGACCTTTTTTAGAGTAGATTTTGCAAACATAATTTGAGAGTATTTACATTTGTGTGCTAAATGATTCGGATCCAGGCATTGATAGCAAAATCGCTATCCATGCCTGGATAGCGATTCCATGTATGGCCATGCCTGGGTTTTTTCAATCGGACTGGTTTCTTTCTTTGATTGTGCTTTACGTAATGTAGAACTAGTACTACTTAATTTATTAACAGAAAATGTTCGATGCATTTCATGCACATCCCGGTTGGCTGCTTCTAATCCTAAACCAGTGGATTTCGCTAACTCAAAAGTTAGATTTTGGATTATGAGTAGTTTTTTCTGTATGGTCTTGTCTTTAAGACCCATTACTAATCTATCTCTTAGCATAACTGATGAATTAGTAGCGAAATTACAATTTCTAAGGTGATTTTGTAATTCAGGTATATATTTTGAAACTGACTCACCTTCTAACTGGTTGCGTCCGTAGAATCTGTAACGTTCCGTCATTTCAAGTGGAGCTGGATTTAAACGGTCTCTAAGCAATTTCACTACTTTTTCAGACTTCCAATCTGAAGGTTTCCTCGGTGTGGCAAGGTTCTTCAGTATTTTATAAGTAGGGGCTCCGAACTGAGCAGCGCTACAACTTTGAATTCTTCTTTAACTTCCTTCACTCGGAACGACGCTTCCATATTCTCAATATACGATGGAACCATGGAGGTAAAAGAAAGGAGTTAAATCTTCATATTAAGAAAACGCCAATATTGTTTGAGACAATAATTCAGGTGGTCCTGGGATAAGATAAGTAGTCCTGTATTGTATGCATTTATATGGCGAAAGACCTAAAATATTTATTTAAACTGTCAATTTTGTAAAAATTAATCATTAGTACAACGCAAAGAATAACTGAAGCAATAAAGAATATTCCTACGTATTCAAAATTATTTTACTTTCCAATTCATTTTTATCTCCACATATTCTGTACTCTATCCCACAACTATAGAAACATACTGGTTAATTATACTCATAATTAAGGAATCCTTAATTTAAAAATTATTAAAAATACATATACTAAATACTACGCTTTTCTATAGTGTCAACTAACAATAGAAACTACGTTACAAACACTAGCGACACCTAGATATAATTCTCAAAGCATTATGGCATTTTCAAGCGTTTCATCCATAGGAGTTTTATCTCCTCCTTTCTAACTCCATGGATGGAATATTCTTCCTCTCGCGGAACATTACGTATCGAACTGGTCTGTGGCCTTTCTCGTCGCCACTGTTGTATATTTACACCGAGGAATAAGGCATAAAATACTCTCAGAACTCAACTACCTTCATTCACACACCTTACTTACAAGTTCAGCGTATTTATAGCTGCCTTCATAGAAGAGTTTTGTTCCGCATACTAGGTTGAAGTCATTTCGGTGACATAATAGATTTGCATATGCTACAATTAGGAAAGTGAATACGGTGAAGTTCATTTTTAAAAATTTCTCAGTAGTATCATTGTGATTTAATTCGAGTATTTAGAATAGCATTTACAAGGCATATTTGAATTTTAAGATTTTCAAAGCATTTTTTCTGATGTGAAAACGTGATAGTTGTCAGAGCAATGGTGGTAGTATATAAGACGTGATAATTGGTTTTAGTTTTAAATTTTTTGTCACTGGGTTTTTGTATTTTATCAGTCTACTGTCTCATAATAATGGCTAGAAGGCGATGACACTTAAAAATTTCATGTAAGTATCAATGCTGTAAAATAGGAGATGCAGCAAAGGGATGCTGTGAAATGCTAATGTATAGGATGCTGTAAAATAGGATGTATGTTAAACATTTTAGAGGGATAAGGTGCTGAATTAGGGTGTCCACTTCTTGTCTCTTTCCAAATGTGGTTCAACAATTTTCATTTTCAGAATTGGCTTTAGACAGAACCTAAAGGATGACTAATGCATTCAGCATCAAAATTTTGAGGGACTAGGGATATCCACACAGAAATTCAATTTCTTTTCCACTTTCGGTTAAAAAATGTCCTGTGAAACATTTATATTTTTCCTAATCGCTTATAGAAAGAGCTTAAATGAGGATTGATATAGATCTAGCATTAAATTGGGGGGGGGGGGGATAAGGTCTTATTAAGGATTTCTACTCTTGGCTCTAGAGTTCGGTTCTAGAGTTAGTCCCGATTAAAAAAAAGTTAAATTTTCTTTGAAACATCTATATCTCAGGAGCTCACATGATGACTGATAAGGATTTAGCACCGAACTTTGTGGGGGTTGGCTGGTTCACTAAAGAATTTTCTTTCCGGATCTGGAGCAGTCACTTCCGGTTTTTTCGAAAATTCTTATGACTGTACGAAATAAATATGCAAAAGAGCTTAATACTGCATAACAGTTTTTTCTAAAATAAAGTGTAAACACCATTTGCCACCATATAAGGGCTCCTACAGAAATTTCATGTTTGATCATAATATTTTCGGTTATTATTTTGTATTCCTGTAATGCATAAATTGTCTACTGTTGGACTCATCAGATTGTTCAAGGCATTAATAAAATATACCAACTTCTCCTCTTAAAAAGAGGCATAAAATATCACAAATGGACAAAAAAATATTTAAGAACGTGCTCTAAGACCTTTCAAAATGTATCCTTATGGTTGATATATGAGAAAAATTTAGGCTTAACTAGAGGAGAAATGTGTGTTCCAAAAGAAACTTTGCTATCATTAACTTATGATGAAGCACAGCAGTTTGAAGATTTGCATCGTTTTGAGTATTCACGAGAAATGATGTGTTTCTTGCACATAATTTGTTTTTTATACAAAACTAGCTGAATGTAAATCTTGTGTTACAAGCCATTTATTACGACATAATATAATTCTCTGCCAGGAGACATAAAGACATAAATAGAAATAGTTATTTCGAAGGATCTGTTTGGGTATTTTTGTGCTTAGAAATTATCATAGTAAATAGGGAGGGATTCGTTTATGTCTCTTGAGGTGTATATATATCAAGGAATGTTTTAATGACGGGGTGAATAAAATAAATATGAAACATAAATTTAATTTCAATATCTGAGTGTGAGGCTTTACTTAATATCTTCGTACATTAGTGATCCATGTATTGGTTAGGTGCATTTGTACCATTATTAGTATCAGAATGAAAAAAAAACCAAAAAAAAAACAAAAAACAATGCAATTTTTTTATGAGCTTTTGTGCGCAAGTTATTCTTTAGAAAATTTTCTCAATTCTTTAGAAATTTCTTTAAGTTGGCTTAGCGAAACCGTAAAAGTATGTGCCCTTGGCTGATTTTTGTTTATATATGGCATTTCATTAACATTAAAACATTTTGACAGCATTTACACCCATTGTGTAGTTGCGGAGTACTATCACGTTAAACATGTGGTTCCGAAAGTCCTTCCGAGAGGTTGGTGGTAGGGGAAGGAAGGTACGGTCCCTGTGGATGCTTCCCCCCCTGGGTTCCGGTCTGAATTGGGTGGCACTTCCCGGCCGTCCAAACGATTACCCTACACCTTTCTGGTAGGTCGGACGGTCTGGGTCTCAACAACGACAACCCATTGCGTAGTTGAAACTATTATTTCAGCTCATAAACTATGTAAGGTCGGAGGCCCGAATATGGCCAGGTTTTACAATACGGCTCATCGTTACAATTCCGGTAAGTAATCATGTTATCCACCATAAACCAGACCTATATGTCCATTGAGAACTATCATGTGCAGGCTAGTTGAATTTATTTTATGTTATCAATATTTTTATTACATTTGATTACTTTAGACTTATGTTTGAGTGAAAGCAAAGAAAGTCAGAAGTGCGCAATATGGCCATGTTCCTATTCCATCAACATCAAACACTTTTAGAAAAATATCAAGGATTATTTTCTTGCCTCATATGTGAAATTTCACATTATTACGCAGTTCAATTTATTAAAACTTTGAAGGTCCATATTACACGCATTTGTCTGAAACTTTTGGAGTGTGTTTGAAAGTTTGTAGCCATTTTGTGAATTAAAAATTTTTCGGGAATTTACATTTTTTTTATCGCCAGATTTTTCAGTTAATGTGTGTCTTTGGTTATTAAATATATATTTTTTTTGTGGTTTACTGTTACATCTGGGATATATTTTGCAGTTTTGAATAATTTACAAAGTGTTCCATATTGGGATAATTTGGTTTCAATTATGGCTTGCAAGTTACTTTTCATATTTTAGTTAATTTAATTTTTTAAGTGACAGTCACAAAAACCGGGTATTTGTTTAGTTGTCTACTTAACCTCTCTAACCAGTAGCTTAGTTATTTCTGATATATTTTATAATATATATTAATCGGTAAAAGAAAAACAGTCAAATATAAACCATAATGGGGCCTCCTACTTTTCTATCATTCAGTGGCTAAAAAGCTAAACCTCCCCAAGTTCAAAATCTAATTAAAAAAAATATTTAATCACATGTTTATTTTTAAGTAATTTTTCAAATATTTATGTATTCTTGAGAAACTTTCTATATTTTATGTGATTAAAATGACAAGTTTAAAAGTATTTTTCCTAAAAAAACACATCCTTCCCATTACATCCCAAACATCCTTCCCAAACACACCCTTCCAACTGGAAGCCAATCATGTTCAGTATTCAGCTTTTCTGTTGTATTATCAATACTATGGTACCAAAACTTTCTATCTCGTAAGTCCCCCCTTCGTGAACCAGGGCGCTTTAAAAAAGGCTAGCTTTAAAAAAGGTGTGGCTATTGATTTTAAGACAATGATTGTATGTTGAATGTGATGTTTCCTTAATGAGCGGGATGCACAGAAAATTTCTAGGGAAAGGCTAATGGATCCGCCATTTTGGGTCAAACGAGGTTCTATTAATTAATCTTCGAAAAAATAATAACGTTTAGTAATTCTAAGGAATATGAGGCATTTTTCACGAATAACTTGACAATCACCTAATTTTAAGAAAGATCAGGACGAAGTAATGCACTAATGACTACTGTTAAACTTAAGCAATTTGCGAAGTTGACGTCGTACCTGGGCATCAATATGGCGAGTATCCGCTTGCGTATTTAGGAGTTTTAGAAAGAATAAATCTGATTTCGTGAATAAAATCACACTTTACGTGAGAATCTCAGACAAAAGCGATTGATAATTTTCTAGCGGATTTTTAGTATAATGTTATTAGAATATAAGACATTTTTAAAATTTCACTGCATAGTACTTGCAAATAATGAAAATAGAAATTCTTTAAGTACATTGGTGAGTGCAGTGATTTTCAACAAAGTTTGCAAAAGTAAGTAAAATACACTTAGTGTGAAGAGTAAGGAAAACTTGAGCAATGTATATAAGCACAAATAACACAATAAGGCAGCGTTGCACTATTGTGTTATTTGTGCTTATATACGTTGCTCAAGTTTTCCTCAAGTTTGTTACGTTCAAGATTTATTTCTCATCAATTTTCAGTGTACTCTTTTGAATTGATTAATTTTGTTAGTTCCGTTTATATTACAAAACAAATTTCCTTTTTGTTTCTTACTAATATTTTAATATATATTTCGACTTCCTATTTAATATAAAGGTTATAAAAGTCCCTTTAACTTAGAAATAGGAAAATATTTAAAATGTTACATCTATTCAGTTCAAAATATTACAACTTTATGTATTCATCTTACATAGGTAACATATTTTAAAATCTCGTCAATTTCATGTACTCTGTATTTTTATGTTAAATTACTTTATTTTACTCACCAATGAAATAAAACTTATTGAAAGAGTGAATTCCAGTATAAAATTAACTTGTAATACCAAAATCTTATCCAATTAAAAATGTCAATTGCTCATCCAAAAATCTCACACTACTCTGCTGCTATCACTTTTGTTCAAGGAATTATTGTTTTTACCATAAGAAATAATTTAATGAACTTTTCATATTGGAATAAATTGAGCTCTAATGAGGAACATTATTAAAATTTCTATTTTCCCCTAGTTTTTATATAAAATATCAAAACATAAAATTTAGTAGCAATATGTGCATTCGTACTTAAGTTAAAGTGCTCACGTAGCATACGTACCTGGATTGAATACCCATATTGCGGGCATACTCATTGTCGGCGAATCTTCTCGATTGGTTCAGTGGAATTTTATTGAGTCTCACCTGTTCCGTTACACGAATCTACACCATTAATCATAGACACAGATACGTCTGAATAAACTTTATTTCCCGATGGCAGGCACAATTTACATAGAAACGGTTGGACGTGGCATGCTGGTTAACATCCAGCTTCTATAGCTTCAATTCCGTCTACAAATTGCTGATGTCTCACTTCTTATCTGTCTGGGACGTTACGACAGCGCCACCTGTCTTTCTGTTACAAATGAACATGCAAATTTCTCCCACAGCTCCCCACCTGTACTCCTTCTGAGAGTACACAATTTTTTCACTAATAATAATTTTACAAGTCGCTCGTAAAATCCTCCCCACCAAGGGGCACGTTCTACTATGAATTTCCATGACACACCTTGACTTGATATGAAATCTGCGAAATGCTAAAAGAAAGGAATTAGTTGTCATGTCTGATGACAATTCTAAATGCATAGCTCTGGTTGTAGCACACGTAAATAACACAATGTAGGAATTTGCAGTATTATTCTTGTATGATTTTACGATAATCGGCCCAGCGAAATCCAACCCGATAATGCTGAATGGGGGCGATTCCGAAATTCTGTCCTTCGGAAGTTGGCCTGTTAGTTGATTCGATGGTTGAGCATGCCGAACAATATTCGAAACAGTCCATCTCAGCTCCCACAGTGATTGAAAGATAATTTTTATAATGACCGTAAGTGGAGATAAGAATCCACCTGGGTCAAATTTTCTCCCAGCCGCTTTGATTACAGCTCTCTTAGTTTTTTCCTGGCAATTCACAAATTCGGAAAACTTACGATTATCTAATCTTAAAACATCCTTATCCGTGTCCCATATTAAACCCAAAAATTTAAATGGAGTTGCATTACCTGATGTGTCGGGAAGTATATCCACGTTCAAGGATTTTAAATATTCCTTTACAAGAACGGAATTACTTTGCCATTTACGTAGGGACATGTTAGCTTTTTGTAAAATATCTGTGGATTCTTTTGATAATTTCAAAATCTCTTCTACTGTAGATGAACCTGTTACCAAATCGCGAATCGGGTGATGTGGCAAATAATATGTCAAATTTCCATTAGTTGAAATTATGTTCTGCGATTTAACCATTTCTACTATTCCAGAAGACATATATTCGTCAATGACGGCCTTGTATTCTTTAAACAATATAGGTTTATTCTGAAATCGTTTAATCAAAATTTTAATTCTTCCTTTTGCGATCTCGTAATTGTTAGGAAGTTCAACTGTATCGGATACCTTAGGTAACTTCACTTCATATCTATCATTCTTAAATTCGATATTTCTTTCAAATTGTTCCAGTATTTGTTTGTCGCATGTTTTCAAATCTGAATCTGTAGGTTCGCCTCTAATCCCTAAAATTTCAAGTTCCCAAATTCTTTGAAGTTCAATCGACGCTTTATCTTCATTATTTTCGTCCCAAATAGAAACATGCATTGTCATACAGCTCAATAAATTATTCGAATTAATTACATTAGAGTATCTACCATGAATCATCCACCCAAGCTTAGTCTCATTCAAAACGACGGTTGGTGAAAGACGTTTAACTTTTCCCGTCATGATTGACCAATAATAATCACTCCCTACTAATATATCTATTTTATTTCCTTCATCCTTTAAACTATCAGAAACATCTGACAAATTAAACCCCAATAATTTAACTTCATCACACAATTCAGCGCTAGGTGCTCCTATTATATATGGACAAATGTTTTCCGTTTCTAATGCTTCCAAACTAACCACATAATCTGAGCTCATGTCTTTCAATAAAATGCGTACTCTATTTTGAGTGCTGACGGGAGGATCTTGACTTTCCGCAAACTTATGTATTTTGATCGACTCGTTTCCAATAACCTCCAATCCCACTCTTCGGGATAGATCCCGTTTTATAAAACTTCTCTGTGCGGCCGTATCAAATAATATACGAACTTTAACAATTTCATTTCTTCCAATCAATTTGCACCGCAAAGTCTGAAAATATACACCCGAAGTTCCAGATCCACATTTGCTTTGATTATTTTGTTCATGGATTAACGACGAAGGTTTTGTCTGGAATGCTTGCACACAGAGGGATTTCTGATGCCATTTTGACAAACAATTTAAGCATTTGATTTGATCTGCATTGGCTCTTACGATGGAATTTTTTATAACATCTGAAACATTTTGCTTGCTTACGTAAAGAATCTCTTCGCTGTTCTAAGTTTAAGTTGCAATCTTCGGAATTGTGTTTTTCATTGCAAAATGCACAATGAATTTCTGTTATAGTATTTAAACAAAATGCAGATGGGGTCTTACCTTTCATCGGACTGGAATATTTCGGGGTTTCCAATTTCATGTTACTTTCGTAAGATCTTGCATTTTCAAATTTGTAAGATGTTACGTTTTCAGCCCTTTCTCGCGCTTCTATTTCTCCCTTTAGATACATTAGTAACGCAGTTACATTAGTTTCCTTATTTTGCCTATGAAATTGTAACACAAATTCATTTGGAATGCATTTATATAATATGGGCAACAATAAACATCCATATGAGTCGGAATTGACTCCGAGTGATTCAAGGCTTCTGATTTGTACCGATATTTCATCGTGCAATCTTCTTAGCGCAAACACATCGTTTGACTTACGCACAGGTTCTAAACTTAACAAACGATCAGTGTGTTGAAGACCCAGACCGTCCGGCTCGTCCTGAGGACATGAGCAGCCATTAAACGATCAGTGTGTGCGGAAACTAAAACTTCCTTTTCCCCAAATCTATCTTCTAGAATTTCTACTGCCTTTCTGTAATTTTCAACTGTTAAAGGAAAACCTCTTATAGCGGCTGCTGCCGAATCACTAAGCAACGATTTTAGGTAATTAAATTTCTCGACTTCTTGAAGTGTTTCATTTTCGTGAATCGCGGCTTTATATTGAGGCCAAAATTCTTGAAATTTACAAATATCACCTTCAAATTTGCTTAGGGAGATACGTGGTAATTTAGTGTTTGTCTTCACTTTGATGTCCGAGCTCGGGTCTGCACTAAATTGATTTACCTTCGGATTTGCATTCAAGTTCCCCAAATATCTACTGGAACGCGATCTGCACAGCACTATTGACTGAGTGTATTCTAAGGAACCTTCTACTTCTTGTTCCAAATCCTCTGTTTCGATTTGCGTTTCAATTATTTCATTCAATTTTCCTAGCGCATCTTTATATTCTACCAGAACAGCTATGGAATCCTGAATTACTTCTGCCCGCGAATCTTCTTTTTTATTTATTTCATCCTCAATTTTCTTTATAATCTTTGTTATTGCACTACGAATTGTGCCTCGTTTCGCTTTACTACGCTTAACAGTATCTTCTACACTCATGTTTTCGTTTTGCCTTCAAATCTTCAACTCAACTATTCAATAAGCAAAATTTAGGTACTTACCCTTCTACGATTCATCAGCTTTTACGTGTATCGAAAATATGAACTACGGTGAGTCACAACTCGAAGTATTCCCGGCCGCTTTGCACCACTATGTCGGCGAATCTTCTCGATTGGTTCAGTGGAATTTTATTGAGTCTCACCTGTTCCGTTACACGAATCTACACCATTAATCATAGACACAGATACGTCTGAATAAACTCTATTTCCCGATGGCAGGCACAATTTACATAGAAACGGTTGGACGTGGCATGCTGGTTAACATCCAGCTTCTATAGCTTCAATTCCGTCTACAAATTGCTGATGTCTCACTTCTTATCTGTCTGGGACGTTACGACAGCGCCACCGGTCTTTCTGTTACAAATGAACATGCAAATTTCTCCCACACTCATTCGACATCTGCGTCTACGCTGTCGACAGATATTGCAAGAAAGTTATTGAAAGTTACGAGCTTTCTAATAAAGCTAAACTTGCAATCTTAAATTTCATTGTTTAAGCTTTCTAAAACTTATGCTTAAAATGGTCTAAGGTTAATGCTTTAATGGTTTATCTTAAGCTTTTTAAAACTTAAGTTTTCTAAAACTTAAGCTTTCTAAAACTTAAGCTTCTTAAAACTTTTTTATTTCACTAGCCGAGTTTTAGAAATATTTTGACACTCCAACTTGGAGTATAGACTACAAGAATAATAGATAGGTGATCAGTAAGTGTATTTGTATCCATTATATTTGTAACAAGAAAGATCAATCATGCTTAAAGCATTGATAATGAAACACTTTCCAACTTCAATGCAATTTTATTTAAACATGTCTAAAATGCAATACATTCCTCGGTAATATTTTAAAACTTATCACAATACTACATTAATTTATTATATTTGAAACCTTAAACCTTCATAAAAAAAATTAACTTCATTCAAATGACGGCATTAAAGTATAAATTGCCTGGTTTAAACATCTCTAAAATGTGATACATTCCTCGGTAATAATTTTAGAATTGTCATAATACTACGATAATTTATTATATTTGAAAACTTCATCGAAAACAACTGAAATCCATTCAAATGACGTCATAGAAAAATAACACGCCTGGCTCTCTCTATAAAAGCAACATTTCATTCATAAATAATTCCCCCATTCATGTAATTCATCACAATGCTATAATAATTTATTTTATTTAAAAATTAAGACCATGGAGCTACAAGTAATTAAACTATATGCGTAAAACTTCATCGAAAAATATCGTCCTTCTCTTTCTAAAATCAATGAATATTTCATTCATATCAGCTAAGCAGACTCCATGGACTAAATGATTTTGTGTTAAAGAATTACAGCAATTCTAATACAACTTATTCTACATATTTTGCTGTTTACATTTTACATGGGTGAAAAATAGGCTTAGTTGTAGAAATAATCAAATTTGGGATGAGCATTTAAACACAAATATATTGTCATTGCGTTGTTTCAGTATGTAGATGCACAGAATTTGGGCAAAAATAAAGTAGTTTTAGGACGGATACAACACTCAATATGAATTAAAAAGAACTTTAAAAATCATGATTTCGAGATAAGATGGATGCCATATATCATTTTGAAGTATGTCACGTGATCGTTTCATATCATGGTCACGTGATCGCTTCATATAAGAGGTGTTATTATTATTTTAATTTTTATTTAAAAAACTACTGAATATATTTCGTTGAGTTTTTTTTATATATTTTATGGAACAATTTGAATATTGCCTAAAAATTTCGAAGCAATTTATGAATTTTAAATCCGCTTAAAAAATGCTTGAAAAATTAGGTCCCATAGGGCTCAATGTATTTCATTTTTTCAACCCGGGTTCAATCCAAAACTAATTGGGTGATATTATTCATTTATATTCCCATAGGTCCTACAGACCGTCTGAACAACATACTAAAATTTCATTTTGATTAAGTCATTTTTACGGCAGTTATCGTGCTAACGGACAGGCAGGCAGACAGACAGACAGACAGACAGACAGGCAGACAGACAGACAGAATGAACAAAGTCATAAACACTTTTCAACTTTGTTGTAAAGTGTTAACAAAAATACAAGTGTAAGAGACTGAGAAAAATAGATAATATTTGTAAAGACAGATGTGTTAAATTAATAATGAATAACAGGGTATATTTTAATTTTCCTTTGTGTATTACGTTTTTATTAACTATTTTAATACTTATTTTAAAACTATTTTAACTATTTTAAAACTATTTTAATACTTATTTTCATTTTTAACACTTTAGAACATAGTTGAAAAGTATTTATGACTTTGTTCATTCTGCCTGTCTGTCTGTCTGTCTGTCCGTTAGCACGATAACTGCCGTAAAAATGACTTTATCAAAATGAAATGTTAGTATGTTTTTCAGACGGTCTGTGGGACCTATGGGAATATAAATAAATAATATCACCCAATTAGTTTTTCATTGAACCCGGGTTGAAAAAATGAAATACATTGAACCCTATGGGACCTAATTTTTTAAACAATGTTTAAGCAAATTTAAAATTCACAAATTGCTTCTAAATGTTTAGGAAATATTAACATTGTCCCATGAAATATATAAAAAAATTTCAGTAAAATATGTTAGGTAGTTTTTTAATTAAAAATTATTTAATATAGGGAGAAAAACAAATTCAATTAAATTCTGACTTTTGGGATATCCTCCATAAAGAAAAAAGATATATATTATATAATAAATATGTTTCCAAGAGTTTAATTGTTTTGTATATGAGAAAAGCTTCACATTTTAAAATAAATTTGGTAGATAACAATTTTTCAAATATTTTTAAATTTTATATAAGTCTTCATGATATACTTATTTGATGGCATTTTTAATGCATTTTCCTACGTCCTAGAGAGTTAAAATTAGGTACACAGCTTAAATTTGTAGAACATTTTATTCTACAAAAATTTGGTGGATCTTTAAATACAGATCCTACATTTTTTTCGAAATGGCCTGAAAATAATCCCTATTCACTTCCATAAATCATTGTTGTAATGTTGTTAAAAATTCTGATGTGGGCAGCACATGTTTTTCCCTGCAGACTCATATTCATGTTCTCTTTATTTCTTCAATAATAATTTCAGTCTATCTGCACAAAATAACATCCATAAGTATTTTAAATGACATTGAATTTGCACGTTAAACTTAAATTTGGTTCTCATTTGATAGCTGGACTTATTGTCAAAGATGGCGTAGCGAAAACGCGAAAAAACTAGAATATCTTAAGAACGGCTAGTCCTAGAGTAATGGGGTTAGCCTTATTCTTTTTATTGTCAAAAATTACGTATAAAATAGGAATTTAATTGATATAATTGAGCACACGTAGTCTTTTATTTTTAGATTTAACGGTTTTTGAGGGTCATTTCCCAAAAACAGCTCGTTCCTTTTTCCCGAATCATACTAGAATAACCTACAAGTGATTTATATACCAAATTTTGTTAAATTTGGTATATAAATCACTTGTAGGTTTTTGAAATATTATACACCAACTTTTGTTAAATTTGTTCCATTTGTTTTTAGCTAGAGTGGATAAAGGCAATTTCTGCCGGCCATTTCGCAAAGAAGGCAGATTCTTTTATTGCGAATTGTACTATAATCTAATGAACATCAGGGATTCCCACAAAAAACTTATCGACCAAATTTTATGAAATTCGGTCCATTAGTTTTTCAGTTAGAGTGGATGCAATATCCTCACAGACACACAGAAACACACACAGATACACCGTTACACACACAGACGTCTTCCTAAAAATAGTTTTTTCGTATTCTAGAAGTCCCAAAACGTGTAGATTCTTCGAAAATTCGAGTTCCGATCTTCGGCACGATTTCAATACTTTGAATATATACACACATACACACATATATTATCTTTGTATCTGTGTATTATCTGTGTATCTAAATTCCGTGCCTACGCAATTACAATAGTTGTGATTTTCAATGATCCCTAAACTTTTATTAATTCTTCAACGAAGCCCAATTTTAACTTATGCAGAATTCAAATATCGCAAGCGATTGTAAGGTGAGTTACATAAGAATTGCTGAATTTTTTTCACACGAAATTATTTAGCTCTGGAGTCTGGAATACAAGTTATATGAATGAAATATTTATTGATTTTGCATAGAGAATCAGATGATTTATATTTCGATACAGTTTTAAATTTTTAAGTATAATAAATTACTGTAGTACTGTGATAATGTAAAAGATATCACCACTGAATGTATCACATTTTAGAGATTTTTAAATGAATTTGCATTTCAGTTGGAAAGTGTTTCATAATCAATGCTTATGCATGATTGATCTTTCTTGTTAATTTATATTGAGAATTACTTTTTACATTTTATATGACTTGTGAAGCAAAATAACAGTAAAAACACTAGAAAATAAATTTAAAATTGAATTGCTTTTTGTGAACCCTAATATTTATTTTATAACCATGTGATACCAGACCCATGTGATACCTTTCATGCCAGATATTTGAAAAATTTATATTCTGAAATATACGTTAACTAGTCCTGCTCGTCCCTATTTTTAAAATACTTCTAAAATAGTCGAATATCACATGTGAAATGTCTAAATGATATTTAAAAAACTCTCTAAATGAGTAAGTTTTCTAAAATTGCATTTAAAAATTTTATCACCGCCCATACGCAGTTCAGGATACCTTAAGAAACAAATACCTGAAAATTCATATTTTGGGTAAGGTACACATAAGATTTGAATTCCAGCAAAATTTTACTTCCGTCCGTTACAAAATTAGTGCAAAGCGTTTTTTGTT
Source organism: Amaurobius ferox (assembly GCA_951213105.1). Taxonomy (NCBI): domain Eukaryota; kingdom Metazoa; phylum Arthropoda; class Arachnida; order Araneae; family Amaurobiidae; genus Amaurobius; species Amaurobius ferox. Next base: position 67,476,517 of record OX578139.1, read on the forward strand.
CTCAGAAGTAAATGGAATAGAACCCTGAAAAAAAAGGGTATACAATTTAATTTCCTCCCCCAGAAAATAGAACACTTTGATCATGCGACAGAATAAAGACTTGTATACACAAAATACAAAATGTTCATCTTCTACAATGGCGAATGAGTCCACACGTGTAATAAGTGTTTTCCAATGTCTCTGTGTTTAGACTGTTACATGGAGATTAAAATTGTCGCTTTTAAAATCATTAGTTAAATATTTTTATATCTTTTACGGGGGAGAGCAAAAATGCTTAGTACTCATTTTGCAACGTTCTACAACTTTTCCTATCTTAAACAGAAAGCAAGTTAGCCCCACCCCCCCATGTCCCATGAAAACGGGGTCAGCCCCGAAAGTTATCTCATCGTGTAGCGTTATAGGTGTTTCATATACACAACATGCATAATACGACAACCCTAATGCTTCTCGCTTTGTTTGTCTGGCCCTTGACTTTCCTTACTGCAGTATATTCCTTTAAAATTGCTGTTTGTTCTCTATAGATAAAGAAAACTCTAATAGTCGAAATCAATTTAAAAAAATCTGATGTGGGCAGCACATGACTTTCCTTATATAATGCAATGAATTTACTACTTTTACAACAAAAAAATAGGTTATTCTTATAGTAGATACTTATATTCTTTCCAAGATATCGAATTTTCGTCAATTAGTCATCATTTGCATTGATTTAGCGTCATTTTTATCCATTTCGCGAGATTTTTGTTAATTTGGCAACATTTACAAAAGTCGCCAAGTAGGCGACATTACGTCAAATTCGTCGCTAAAATCTCACCAAGCGTTATGGATGGAGAAATAAGTTATTCTTATAGCAGATAAAAGACTATTGGCGTTCAAATACAAAATTATTACTCAAAATATCTTTCCTCATGAATGGAACTAGCTAGATCCACGAAAATGGAGTCACCCAATTTATCGCATGATATTACATATGAAAAGTGAACATGTTTCTCAACAGTTAATATATTTCTTTAATTTATGGTATTTTTTGATACATTTATTTGGAAAATGTGCAATACCTCGAGAACGGTTCATGCTAGCGTTCTAAAGTTTATGTCAATCGTTTTCTAAGGGAAAATTACATAAGAAATATCTATTTGCGTAACTTTATTAAATGTTTTGATTTTTTGATGATTTTTTCAAAATTTCACTCGAAAATTTAGGGGGTTCTGAACATTCGATTGTGTTTAAAAACAATAGGTTTCAAGTATTCGCTGATTGTGATTTTTGTACCAAATTTCATTGGAATTGCTCCATTCGTTAGTGAGATATCGTCTCCACAGGCTCACTGACACACACCACACACATACTTTCTCACACACACACACACACACACACACACACACACACACAGACATTACCTCAAAAATGTTTGATTCGTGATCAGGGATGCTTGAAATGTGCTCTCCCGTCGAAAACTCAAATTCGAATTTTCGACCCCATCACAATACTTTCCTTATACATTATGTATATAAGGAAAGTAATAATTTTTCTACACTGAAATATTATTGTCATGCAATGGAGAAAATAAGTTTAAGAAGGAATTATAAATGCGTAAAATTACACAATATGTTCAATCATTTCATATATAAATTAGCATATAAGGTCTGAATATTTCAATATAAAATTATAACAACATGAAATTCTATAATTCCGCTTCAACAATTGCATTGTAAAAATTTGGAAAAAAGTATAAGGACAACATTAATTGTATGCTGTAAACACGTTAATAATCAATAAAATAAAACTTTTTTCGATGATCTCAATCATTCATGCTGTTATGGATTGAGAAATTCCAGTTAGAGTTGTAGGGATTTTCTTACAAGATTGGTGGCTAACATCAGATCATATTTGTGTTTATATTGTGTGCTATTTTTATATACGTCGTGGGCCGAAATACCTCACAGGTTTTTAGCAGGTTTCAAATTAGGAAATCTGTGTGGCCAGGTTAGCAATTCCATAGATTTGATTTGAAACCCTGATTTTGATGCAGCAGAGATATGAATTGAGACGTCCTGCTGGAAGAAATACTTAGCAGAGTTTCTAAGTAGCACCTTGGGCAGTGAGTTTTCAGGTAGCATGTCTCAAAATGGGTCTGAATTGGATTTACATTGCATGCAAACATTTTGAATGGTTCCTTTTGCTACAAAAGCACCTTACAACATCAAGGATACATCATGAAATGACGCTTCGAAAAACCTTTCTTGTTTTTACAGAAGCTGTGCCAGTAGTAACTTAAACCATTGAGTCCGTCAGAATGTAACTTTTTTTAGTCCGAAAATGCAACATCCTCCCACTTAGATCTTAAAGCAACGTTTTTCTGGGCAAATTCTATTATCTGACTCATGCTGTTTTGAAAGAAGATGATGTGACATTAATTTGTATACCGAACAGTTCGATTCTTTTGTAAAACATTGCGTATAGTTCGGATAGACCAAGGTAATTTTAATTTACGTCTACTTTAACTAGAAATTTCTCTTTTAGAACAAATTCTACCGATAATAGCTCTTTTTACTTTTCTTATATACATAATGTATAAGGAAAGTATTGTGACGGGGTCGAAAATTCGAATTCGAGTTTTCGACGGGAGATCACGTTTCAAGCATCCCTGATCACGAATCAAACATTTTTGAAGTGATGTCTGTATGTGTGTGTGTGTGTGTGTGAAAGTATGTGTGTGTGTGTGTGTGTGTGTGTGTGTGTGTGTGTGTCAGTGGGTCTGTGGAGACGATAACTGACGAACGAATGGACCGATTCGAACCAAATTTGGTACAAAAATTACAATCCGTAAACACTGGAAGCCTATTGTTTTTATACGTAATCGAATGTTCAGAACCCCCCTAAATTTTCGAATGAAATTTTGAAAAAATCGTCAAAAAATCAAAACCGCTAATAAAGTTACGCAAATAGACATTTCTTATGTAATTTTTCATTAGAAAACGATTGGCATAAATTTTAGAACGCTAACATGAACCGTTCTCGAGATATTGTACATTTTTCAAAAAAATTATGAAAAAGTAACATAAAAAAAATTCCTATTGATAAACATGTTCACTTTTCATATGTAATACCATGCGATAAATTGAGTGATATCATTCTCGTGGATCTAGCTCGTTCCATTCATGAAAAAATATACTTTAAATAATACTTTTGTATTTGAACGCCAATAGTCATTTATCAGCTGTAAGAATAACTTTTTTCTTAGTGCATAACGCTTGGCGAGATTTTGGCGACGAATTTGGGCGGAATGTCGCCAATTTGGCGACTTTTTTGAAATGTTGCCAAATTAATGAAAATCTCGCCAAATGGATAAAAATGATGCTAAATCAATGAAAATGACGACTAATTGTCGAAAATTCAATATCTTGGAAAGAATATTAGTATCTACTATAAGAAAAACCTAATTTTTTACTGTAAAAGTAGTAAATTCATTACATTATATAAGGAAAGTCATGTGTTGCCCACATCAGATTTTTTGAAGAGTGTTAAGAGAAGCTAGTCTACATGTGTATCTTTGTTGGGCGTATTTTACGGGATTCTTTTCATATAATTATAAACTATACAGTCATAGATCTGAAAATACTTTTAAATTTTATGTTTAGTCAATCAACAATTCTTAAAAGCAAGCATTTTGCCCATTTCAATCTCAGAAAATTGTGCTTTATCCGGCATTTTGAAAGTTTGAAAAATATCGAAGATTACGGCATAAAAGTATGTAAGACGTTAGAAGCTGCCATATAAAGGAAATAGAAGTTGAATATTTTTGGTGCGATGTCAGAAAAAAAAAGTTGTTTTTATATATTTTTCCAAGCTGTATTCCATTAAAAATTATAAAACAACGTATCTTAAACAATTTTAAAATTATTAAACTAAATTCTACCAAAAAATGTTCGTTTTCACCTTAAAGTTACTGTCATATGATAAGCATTATTTTATATCCTGAAATTTTCTAGAACTGGGGATTTTTCGGTTGTCCTTAAATATTTTCCCCACCGCTGTATCTGTTTTATTTTCTCCTTACATATTTTGTAAATTTCACTGATCGTGGAAAAATCTATATATATATTAGCCAATATTTTGTTATATTAGTATGACACTTGGGTAATTATAAGATAATGAAACTCTATCTTTGAAACTAATTAGCTGCGTTAAGTTAATGGCCTTTGAACAACGTTTGGTTAATGAACCTGCACCTATCAAATTTGGGTATTTTAGTCATCATGGTCTTAAAGTTGTTAGGTAGAAACTTTTGACACTTAATGATATGTATTTTCAAATGAATAAAAAAATTTAACATCTGCATGTACATCAAATTATTTTGAAACTAAAACGTCTACTCATTTAATATCTTTAATTTGAAAATAATGCAAGATTTATTTATTTATTTGTATTAACTTGCGTATCAAAAACGCTTATTTAGGGTGTATTGAAGGGGATTATTTAGGATGAATCAAAAGAGTTCAGTTATTGCGTATTAAAGAAGCTTATTTAAGGCGTATTAGAAGTACGCCTGCTCAGAGGGTTGAATACTATCGAACGAGTTCATTTAAGGCGTATCAAAAGTACGAGGACCAAATATTTTACCTATCAAAGAAGCTTATTTAGGGTGCATTAAGTTGAAGCTGAGGGCGAAAGACGTATTAGGGCATAATACGCAGTATTGTTAGTTGTATTAGTCGAATTAGTGTCGTACCCAAGGCGTATTAGGTGTCCCCGTAGCTGGTAAATTAAAATATGATGTAACATTATATGCGGATGCAAATTGTAATGATCAAATTCGCATATAATCTAACAATATTAATTGGAAAAATTGCAGCAAATTTAATTTATTTGCTTATTTTTTCAGAAATTTATAACACTTCATGGGAGAAAATGTAAAATTTCTGATATTTCGAAAACGGTTCATGCCAACTTTTAAAGAATGATATCCATTCATTTAAAGGTAGTTCGAAGATAGTTTAAACGTTACAAGATAGCTCGAAGATAGTTTGAACGTTAAAAGGTAGTTCGAGGATATTTCAAATGTTAAAAGATAGTTCAAAAGTTAAAAGATAGTTCAAACGTTAAAAGATAGTTCAAACGTTAAAAGATAGTTCAAAGATAATTTGAATATTAAAAGATTGTTTGAAGGTAATTGGAACGTTTAAAGATGGTTCAAAGATTGTTTAAACGCTAAAAATCAGTTTAAAGATAGTTTGATCGTTAAAAAATAGTTCGAACGTTAAATAATAGTTAGATAATTCGAACGTAAAACGTTTGAAGAAAACTTGAATGTCGAAAGATAGTTCGAACAATTAAAGATAGTTCGAAGATAGTTCGGACAATTAAAGATAGTTCGAAGATAGTTTAAACGTTAAAAGTCAGTTCAAAGATAGATCGAACGTTAAAAGATATTTTAAGGATAAGTTTGAACGCGTTAAAAGATAGTTCGAAAATAGATCAAACGTTAAAAGCTAGTTAAAACTTTGAGTAATTTCTTTAGAAATCCTGTCAGAAATGTGAACCGTCACACGTAACATAATAGTCGCAACGATGCACTGATTGAAATTATTCCGTATGATTTATTCCCAGAAATTAAATGAGCACTTTTGCTTAGTGTGCATGACATACATTATCGTGGAAGGGTATTGCAGCCGCTTCCTGCTGATTTGATACTTCGCTGTTCAGGATAATGTGATATTGCCTGACAATATAATTATGTCTGAGTGGGGGACGACGGAAGATAAGCAAATATCATGAGCTCGATATGAAAATATCGTGTAGTGTGATTAGTTACTACACGATTATATGAGGGAATTGCGCATTCCAGTCGTATTGTTTGGTTATAATAAATATGGCTAGACATAAAGGTGAAAACAATAATGTATCATGCGGGCAGAAAATATTTTCCCTACGTCATACAAAAAATCTGATGTGGGCAGCACATGGTTTTCTCTACATAATGCAAGTATTCTACTTTTTCAATGCAAAATGATAATAAAGGATGAGATCCACGGCACAATGTATTTAACATCGAAAAGCATACTGATATTTAGGGCTTTTTTGGATGAAAACATGTCAAACATTTTGAAGTACCAAATCTAACTTGACAGTTGGAAATATTGCTAACATCTGATACGCAATATATTCCATCACATTAAAATATGTTAATTATAATTTTATCAATTTCGCGTCATTTTTGTATGTTTAGTGCCATTTTAGTCAATTTGGCCCTACCTGAAAAAGTCGTCAAGTTGGCGATATTTCGCGAAATTAGTTGCCAATGCAGCTAAAATTTTTTTTCACCAAGTGTTACACATTTGATGATATTTACTACTGTTCATTTTTATGTATTTATTTAGATACATTTATTTGAAAAACGTGCAGTGCCCCAGGAGCGGTTCAAGCTATATAAGTTTCTGCCATTCGTGTTAGAATGAGAGAATGCATATAAAATGATTATTTATTTAACGTTATTGAATGTTCTGATTTTTTCAATTTATTCGAAAATGTGGGGCTTGCCAAACGCTCGATAACTTTTAAAATCAATAGGATTACTGTATTTACAGATCGTAATAATCGTACTAAATTATGTTCAAAACGCTGCATACTTTCGTGTGATATCGCATTCATAGACTCACGGACACACAAAGTAACACACACATACATAGAGAAACCACATCGAAAACGTTAAATTCGAGTTCAGGAATTCTTGACATATCCTATTCCACTGAGAACTTCAATTAGAATTTTCGAAATTTTCGACCCCGTCGCAATACTTTCCCTTATAGTATGTGAGGGAAGTAAAAATCTGATGTGGGCAATACATGACTTTCCCTATAGACTCAAATTCATTTTCTTTCTCATAATCCAATGAATTTAATTTAATTGCCCAAATTGACAAGGGCACTTATTTTATATTATATTCAATTTGCAGTTTTAATACTTCTTTTATTCATTTGAATATTACAGAAAATGTATTTTAAAATGACGTCAGATTCTCAAAATTCCCCAAAAATGTAATATCTCGAGAACGGTTCCTTTTGGAGTCATGGGGATTGGTCTTATTCATTTCGTCGTCAAAAATTATGTGGAATACGTATTTTTTTAATATATATGTAAGAATATTTTGTCTTTTATTTCAGATTTGCAAAATTTTGCGGGCCATATTGCAAAGAAGACCGGTTCTATTTTTCGTTATCGTGCCAAAATCTAATTAGCACCAGGGAACCTCCAAATGACTTTCCAAATAACAAGAAAGAAATAGAGAGGAAGAGAGAGAGAAATAGAGAAAGAAAGAGGCGAAAAAAGAAAGACATAAAGGGAGAGAAAAGAAAATGAAAGAGATGGAAAGAAAAGATAAAAAGAAAGGGAGAATAAAACATAAATGGAGGAATAAAGTGATGAAGAGAGAGAAAAGAGAAATAAATAAATAGAGTGAAAGAAAAAGTAAAGGGAGAGAAAAGAGAAAAATAAAGTGAGAGAAAAGAGAAAAAAAGGGATAGAACGAGAAAGAAATATAGAGAAAAGAGAAAGAAATATAGAAGAAAGAGAAAGAAATGTGAAGAAAAAAGAAAGAGAAGAAGACAGATTGTAAGATAGAGATAGGAAGAAAGAGGGAGAAAAGAAAGAGATGGAGATAGAGAAAGAAAGAGTGATTGAGAGAGAAATAAATAAATACGAAGAGAGAGAAATAAATAAATACGGAAAGAGAGAAATAAATAAATACGAAAAGAGAGAATAAAATAAATACGAAGAGAGAGAAATAAATAAATACGAAGAGAGAGAAAGAAAATATAGATATAAAAAGAGCAACGCAAAAAAAGTGTATAAAGATTAGAAAGAGAGAGAGAAAGACAAAAGTAGAGAAAAGTAGAGAGAAAGAAAGGAAAAGAGACCGAGAAGGAAATAGAAAAAGATAAAGGGAGAGAGATAGTCTGTAGACACGATATTTCAAAGAGAGATACTGATGAAATTTTGTACGATAATCATAATCTGTTTATTTTGTGACATTCTTGTTAATGCGTTATCAACCAATCGGAAGGCCTCTAAATATTCCAATTCTTTGAAAAATATTAAAATAACGACAGCCCAAATATTAAACAAAATAATTTTAAATTTTAGAATGTTGGCTCGAATCATTCGTGACGCATTGCATGCTTTCGAAAAGTTTGCCATTTTTTTTTAATAGTACAACATATTATATTAACGCAAGTTGGCGAATTGCCGATCAATATTTCTGTTACGAGGAACAGATATATTCGTCTGTTGCATTTCATTGAAACAAATTTCAGCTACTTGCATAAAAAATATTTTATATAATAATAACATAAAATAACTTAAAATATATATTCATGTAATTTTACTTGTTTATAGACAACAATTTGTTTCGGGGGTTGAATTTGCTAAAAATGACTAATAGATTTAATTTCGCATATGAAAAAATTTGAAACAACGCAATTAAACTCATTAGAATAAAAGTAGACTCCATTTTATTGTTATATTATTTATTGTAACAAGTTGAATGAGGGAAATGTCAAAAAACGGGCCAAAAGCGCCAAACACCAATTAGGAAAAATAATGAATAGTCCCTTTGTCTATCATTGCTGCACATGCATATAAATTAGTTCAGTTACTATACATTAGTCAAAGATGATTTAAGTACACTGTAGTTACGAAGATCGTTTTGACCAGTTGTGTTTATTCTTACACATATTTGGAGACTTTCTGTACGATCAATGATTTTACTTCAAAATCTAACCATGAGTGAAATATGACAGGAAATAAACAAATCAGCAATTCCAATTTTGTCTACAGATATGATATGCTTCCTACATAAAACTTATTGGCATCCATAATAATATGGCTGTTTTCCATAAGGATTTATTGGCAAGCACATGCAGTTTATGCATTCATATCAGCAAGGAGAGAAATAAAGAGGCACCAGGTGTTTTCCAGGGGATTGGGAAGGGCTGGAAAGTTCAGAATACAGATGAAATAAATGATATAAACAGCAGCATCTGAGTGTTTTGTATGTAGGACTAAGTTTGTCTAAAATTATGAATCGCACACACACACACACACATACACACACACACACACACACACACACATACACACACACACACACACACACACATATATTTAAGAAGTTTATTTACTCTTCCTTTTCTCATTATCTTGAGGAAACACACACACACACACACACACACACACACACATATATATATTTAAGAAGTTTATTTACTCTTCCTTTTCTCATTATCTTGAGGAAAAACACACACACACACACACACACATATATATTTAAGAAGTTTATTTACTCTTCCTTTTCACATTATCTTGAGAAATTCAAAATATTCTTGCCTACTTTCTTGAGTGATTGATACAATATTTTGAAAGCAGAAGCACCTTTTTACTTTCCTTACATACTTAATGTATAAGGAAAGTATTGTGACGGAGTCGAAAATTCGAATTCGAGTTTTCGATGGGAGAGCACGTTTCAAGCATCCCTGATCACGAATCAAATACTTTTGAGGTGATGTGTGTGTGTGTGTGAAAGTATGTGTTTGTGTGTGTGTGTCAGTGAGTCTTTGGAGACGATATCTCACGAACGAATGGAGGGATTCAAATGAAATTTGGTACAAAAATCACAATCCGTGAATACTGGAAGCCTATTGTTTTTAAACGCAATCGAATGCTCAGAACACCCTCCAATTTTCGAGTGAAATTTTGAAAAAATCATCAAAAATCAAAACCTTTAATAAAGTAACGCAAATAGACATGTCTTATGTAATTTTTCCTTACAAAACGATTGACATAAACTTCAGAATGCTAGCATGAACCGTTCTCGAGATATTGCACATTTTTCAGATAAATTATAAAAAAATCCCATAAATTAAAAAAATATATTAACTGTTGAGAAACATGTTCACTTTTTATATGTAATATCATGCGATAAATTTGGTGACATCATTCTCGTGGATCGTAGCTCGTTCCATTCATAAGAAATGATACTTTGAGTAATACGTTTGTATTTGAACGTCAATAGTCATTTATCTGCTATAAGAATAACTTATTTCTCCGTCCATAACGCTTGGCGAGATTTTGGCGACGAATTTGGCGGAATGTCGCCAACTTGGCGATTTTTTTTTAATGTTACCAATTAAAGAAAATCTCGCCAAATGGATAAAAATGACACTAAATCGATGAAAATGACGACTAATTAACGAAAGTTCAATATCTTGGAAAGAATATAAGTATCTACTATAAGAATAACCAATTTTTTTGTCTGTAAAAGAAGTAAATTCATTGCATTACATAAGGATAGTCATGTGCTGCCCACATCAGATTTTTTATAGCTAAATTGAGTATCAAATATCAGCCATGTAACATGCGCGCTTTTGAAATAGCACAGGCAGACGATAACTGGTTGTTGGAGTCAAAATGGCAGTTGCGTCAGCCTGTATATTTAGAAGCCTTAAGGGGCACTGTAATTCTTTTCTTTTGATCAGGGACCGTCACTTTACTGTGGATAAACTAATGTATACACTGATGGAAACTTTCCTTATAAGCTGCTTATAAGCTTACTCATAATATGCTTAAGGATTTAACAAGGAATACTATATATATGTAGATAGTTTAAAAATGCATTTAAGCAACGTATCCACAGATGTGCTGTTGAGTATTCCTGATTGTTCTTCGAAATCTTACATATGTGAATTATGACAGTAAATAAACAAATCAGTAAATTTTACGAATTCATTGGCGAATAGGGAATTTAAAAAAAAAGTATTTTATTTAAATAAATTAAATGTTCTATACTTATTTCTAAGTTTTAAATGCGTCGTGCTTCAGAAATGCAAATGCAAATACCAAATTTTAAAATTCAATGGTTATATCTGCTACCTAATATTATTGAACACCAAACATTAATTTTGGTGTCTTAATTAGAATTATTCTACATAAATATTATTTACTTTCAAACAATTTCAAAATTAATATTTATTAATAAAAATTACAAACTTCCCAAAAATATCAAGGTTCACTAAAACCCCCAAAATGCTATATGGAAATTATTAACTTTAAAATTAGGGAGTGAGCATTGTGTTGGCGCTGATATTAAATTCATTATCCTTTTGCCTTTATATACTTTAATATATTGTTCCTCATCGTAAGCAATAAATTGTATATCAGAGAATTTCTTAGTTGGTGTAGATATGGAGATGTGGACCTCTCATTCTGTAGGACACTTATCAAAAACATATTGGCTTGGAATACATTCGGGACATCCGGAACATGTTGGTCTGGTATCTTTTCTTCCTTCATACCGGACCACTCATAATTATCTCCTTTGAATAATCCAGACCTTTTCTTTTGAGTCTCAAGACATTCTCATCTTAGTTTTTCATCTTTTTCGACATAGGAGAGTATGAAGCTTCACCTACTTCTAGTCTAAAGATAGTGTTTTACCCTTACTGTTTTTCGCACAGTTTGGTTTGTTGAGTGCATAGGATGCCTTCTGGACCTCCTATGCAAACCTGTGTAAGCACACATGTTCATAGTTCTTTGGCATCCATTTTAAACTCTAACACTAGTCCCAGTGAGCAGAAAAAGGATAGTAAAGCACCAAAGTAACCCAATGCAGACCAATCGGAGAGTTGCAGGCATCGGCAGAGGAAAGTTTTTCTTCTTTTTCTTTTTTAAACAAGGAAAGTTTTATATCTTACATTGCATCTGGAATTTTTCATTCTACAAGATAGTTTGGCGCAAAATTTTTACTTTGCATTTCAATACCCAGTGTTTCCACTGGCTAGACAGAAATTCATTGTGTGATTCTTGACTGGGACTGACATCAGTCCTTTACAAACTCTATGCCTACAATCATAAATCTTATATTTCTACCCTCTCTAGTATTATTTTCATTGTAGTTATGCCCTAAATCTTTATGTCAGACAAAAGAAACATCGAAAAGCTGTCATGAATTTGAGCAATTAAAATGGCAGTACCAGTGCATGGTAAAGAATAGAGGCTAAACGACATGGCACCTAAAGTTACATAAAATCAGACATTAGTTTATGAGCAATAAATAAAAATGGAACTCAACCGCTATCTTATGGGGTCAAACTTTGCTGTAGGCCAACCCGAAGAATCAACGTCACAAAGGGCGATGCAATTTTCCATCTATTCAGGACATACCCATAAACCACATGCACGGATGTGAGGGCAAGAATCACCAATTAGATTCAAGGCTCTTGAAAGAAGGTGCTTCTCCTCGAAGCCGAGTTAAAAAGTTTATCCCAAAAAGGACAAGAAAAAATTTGGCAGTGGAGAAAGGGGATGATGAAAAGAGTAAGAATCTCCGAAATGTGAGTTACCTATAAATAACAGGATCAAAAGTTCCGGGTAAAAATCTCGAGAGTGTTCAATAGTTGTAACTGCAAGCCAGGCTAAGGTCCTGTCAATGCAGCAACGTGTCAACTTGTGTCCCCTGAAGAGGAGATATGCGCGCATTTCTATATGTTCATATGTCGAGAGTTTTAAAAACTGATTTTAGCCTGTTTATGCCTCGTTGGTCTCTCTCTCGCTCTTTAAGTCTTACATTGTTCTTGAGAAATATAAAAATTATTGTTGTAACTAATAACAATGCATGTTTTTTGTAATAATAAGGTAAATCTGCAAATAACAAAAATAAAAATGAATTTAAATATTACTAAAGACTCTTTAATGATTGTTTGAATTTACTTTACAGAAACGCAAAGTAGTCATATGGGAAACTGGTTAATTTGGAGGGTACGCAGCTTTTTAAGGAGCATTTGAAAACTAATTTATCACCACATATTACAAACAATTATTTATTTACGCCACACTCAAAAAGGGAATTTTTCAAATTTCATGACGTTATTTTGAACTGGAGGAAAATGTCAAGAGAATACTCCTAAGTCAACCGGAGGAGTCATATTTTTTTTTATTAGACTCAAAGAATACTTTTGAGATCCTATTTTCCCATATCTAAGTTTATTTCCACACAGTATGGGAGTTACTCTTAAAAAGTTCCCTAAACTTTTCTGAAATGTGTTTCCCAGGTTTAAAGTATCCCGCGACGTTTTCAATATATGAGTATCGAGGTTGCCCGGTGCTTTTTCATATTCTAATATTCTAGTAAAAGTTGAATTTGCTTCCTAAAGAAAATTACATTCTTTTAGGGCCCCTGAAGTGAAAATTGATTTTTAGGTCTAATATTCAAACTTTAAATTGAATTGCAGTATTGAAATATTGGTTTCGTATCACCATTTGAATCTGAGATTTAGACTGACGGAAATAGTTTGTTAAATGGAAAATGTTAGTATATAATACTATGGAAAATTTCAGGAGTGTATTGAAGAACAAATAAGATAATAATACACCATGCAGCTGTCTCGAGAATATGCTGTATGCCTTTTGCCAGTGCAAGAGTACCGACAGACCTGAAGTCAAAAAGATGAAATAAGCGTAAATAGAAGAAGCAGAAGGAGTTATATACTCAAGATCTCGATTAAGACTCCATTTGAGAGAGCCAATTAGAAATCTGAATAAAGAAAGGTTCAGAAAATACGAAAGTAACACACAAGACTGGCGTGCGCCAAAACACAACAGAAATGTTCCTGCCGGACGACTCAAGTCTGAAAAAGAATAAATGAGACACAACCAACAAGACGGCAAAGCGACACAAAAGAGACACAAAAGAAATGGAGTAATGAAAATGAAAAAACAAGAAAGATTATTCATACATAAAGCATTGATTATGAAACACTTTCCAACTTCAATGCAATTTCATTTAAACATCTCTAAAATGCGATACATTCCTTGGTAATATTTTAAAAATTATCACAATACTACATTAATTTATTATATTTGAAAACTTAAAACTTCATCGAAAAAAATGAACTTCATTCAAATGACGGCATTGAAATGTAAATTGCTTGGTTTAAACATCTCTATAATACATTCCTCGGTAAAGTTTTTAAAATTATCGTAATACTACAATAATTTATTATATTTTAAAACTTCATCGAAAACAACTGAAATTTATTCAAATGACGCCATCGAAATATAACATGTCTGACTATCTCTATAAAAACAGCATTTCATTCACAAACATTTTTCCATTCATTTCATTCATCACAATACTATAATAATTTATTTTATGTAAAAACTTAAGACCATGGGGGTACAAGTAATTAAACTCTGTGCTTAAAACGAAAAAATCGTCCTTCTCTCTGTAAGATCAATGAATATTTTATTCATATCAGCTATATGGCAGACTCCATGAGCTAAATAATTTTGCGTTAAAGAAATACAGCAATTCTTATACAACTCATTCTACATATTTTGCTGTTTACATTTTAAGTGAAAAATAGGCTTCGTTGTAGAAATAATCAAATTTGGGTGAGCATTTAAACTCAAATATGTTATAATTGCGTTGTTTCAGTATGTAGATGCACATAATTTATGCAAAAATAAAGCGGTTTTAGGACGTATACAACACTTAATATGAATTAAAAAGAACTTTAAAAATCACGATTTTGACACAAGATGGATGCCATATTTTATTTTGAAGTGGGTCACGTGATCTCTTCATATAAGGGTCACGTGATCGCTTCATATAAGAGGTGTAATTATTATATTAATTTTTATTTAAAAAACTACTGAATATATTTTGCTGAAATTTTTTTTTATATATTTTATGGAATAATTTGAATATTTCCCAAAACTTTTGAATTAGCAATTTGCGAATTTCAAATTCGCCTAAAAATGTTTGAAAAATTAGGTCCCATAGGGTTCCATGTATTTCATTTTTTCAACCCGGGTTCAATCCAAAACTAATTGTGTGATATTATTCATTTATATTCCCATAGGTCCCACAGACCGTCTGAACAACATACTAAAATTTTATTTTGATAAAGTCATTTGTACGGCAATTTTCGTGCTAACGGACAGACAGACAGAATGAACAAAGTCATAAACACTTTTTAATTTTGTTGTAAAGTTTTAAAAAAATACAGTGCACTCAGTCAGAAAGAGGACAAAAATGGAGTACTGGAAAAGTCTTTGGCTAAATTACTAGAATTTGTATGCATAGTAAAGGCTTCAAAAAAGTAAAGTTCATAAAGTAACATATTCATCGTAAAGTTGATGTGCATTTTTGTACGATCCTTGCTGAAAATAAAATCAAAACGATGGTCAAAATTATAGCGCTGTTGAGAAATTGAAAACTTATTAAATATCTGTTTTTTGACATGGTTTCCATGTTCCTTAATACGAAATTTTAAAGCAAGTTTACGTTCTATTAATTCAGAATTTCCGGTTATTATCCATATGATATGCATACTAATCAACTTAGGCAAAATTTAATTTAATGTCTTTAAAAAAAAAGAAGAAAATGGTTTCGTTCTTTGATTTACTATGTGCCCTAAGTTTAACATAATAATACTGATGATTGTCTATTTTAATTTTTTGCTTGGAATTCCATATACCTGTTATCATACTAGAAAAAATAATATTTCATAATACAACTATTAAACAGAATTACATTATAAGTATTTCTGTCTATAGATTTGTTGATCTTTATATTTCGCTGATATTGGTATTTTTATTCTGACTCCTACTAATTTTAAAAAAGACTGTTTTAATGCATTTGACATGTTTACGGTTTAGTATTCTTGTATTTTCTGTTCTTATGTTTTGTGGTTACTGTATATACGATGCTGGATGTTAGCTGTAGTTCCAACGTAAATTAAATAAATAAGCAACACACACACACACACACACACACACACACATATATATATAAAGTATATTTTGTTTATATATTAAGTATATATTTTAGTATATATATTATAAAATGTATATGATATGATCACCACTGCTGTTTGACAAATTGAAAATTTTTTCATTCCTCGAGTTTGTCTGCTTCGTATACCGCAAAAGTTATAGCATACAAAAATATAAAATTTGACACACTTGAAAAGAAATGTTTGCAGACCACGCTGAAATAAATCGACTTCGATTTAAACTTTAGTTTATGAAATATTCACTGTAAAATTCAAAGACAAAATAGTATTTGGTAGCAAAACCGCACTAATTTTTGCAGGCCTGTTACTTATATAGTTGCATTTTTTAATACCCATCCCTCTGAGTCTAGGTATTCAATTTAGAGAATATTTGCTGGGAATATTTGCTGGGAACAAAATTTAAGATCTTGACGGATTGTTGAGGGTTTCAGGTACAATGGTCCAAATGAATTGATGCCGAAAATAGTGAGATGGGCCTTATTTTCAGAAGAGTATGACTACGAAACAGTGCACCGCCCAGGAGTTCAGATGAAACATGAAGATGGGATGAGTCGAAATGCAGTGTTGGTAGTGACAAGGTGAAATGACAGAGAAAATGGCAGCATCATAAAAGGAAGATGAATTTATAACGACTATAAAGAACTTATTTGAAAAAGGCGATAAAATATATTATAAGTTAATTTTATTTTAGATATATTTAATGTTTAATTTTAGTCGGAATCTTGTTCATGATCTCTTCAGACCTACTTCTGAGATAAACGAAGCGAATAGGATTTTGCAACATAATCAACTGATCCGTGGCCAAATAAAAGCTCGTTAATGCTTATAATAATTTATTTCTCAATTGGTGTTTAAATTTAAATCTTCGAGAGAGTAAAATTGTGTCACAACACTTATAACTTATTGCATAAAATACAAAATTCTTATTCACTATTTTCTAAAAACTTTCTGCCGGCGATCTTTCTCAATAGCGTTTCTTTCACAATTCATAACATATTTTTCGAAAACTTTTCATGGACGTAGTATTTTTGTCCTTTCCAAAGGAATAGATTGCAGTCAACCTTATCCCATATTTTTGTTTGGAGGGTCGAGATATACTTTACATTTTAAAAACTCTTGAGACTTCAGAAAATTCTTTTGCATGTTGACCGTTCTTTTCCTTCCCTGCTTCATTTTTCTGATACATCTGCGAATATATCGTGCTTGTAATATTTTTCTTTAGGTTAGTTTAAAACATTCACGTTCGAAAAAATGACACGAGAAAGCAAGTTTTGAAATGTTGTTTTAAATTCGTATTTAACTTAAGGTTCTTATTTATGCGATAAACATCTGATAAATTTAAAAATTGCTTTCTTAGAGGACAATGATCAGGTTTAACATAAACATATTTTTATTTTTTTCCGATCCTGACATAACGTCTGTAACGCATTAATATTATAATGATCCAGGTCCATCTATCAATCAATCTCGCTGTAGCGGAACACGTGACGAAAAATTTGGCAAAACATTGGTGATTTTGGCGATGAATTGCGCGATTTTGTGTAATGCCACGAAATAGACGAAAATGATGCTCAGTTGATAAAATTTAAAATCAAAGTAATTAAACAACATCATTTAAATCAGGATTTTGATTTTAAATTTAAGGGATGGATCGGAATTCGAACTGATAAATAAACGAAAGATATATTAGTTATATTTTAATGGAGTCTGTCTGTTCGCCCCACTTGTTGACAAATTTGACAACTTTGGCTACAAACTTGGCGACTTTTGAAAAAATGTGGCATGATTTACAAAACATTGCCAAATTGTAGAACATTTAATTATTCAGAAAATTTACACCATTAATTAATTTCAATTTCTTTGATAATTTCTGTCGCCTTGAGTTGAAAGATTGACGTGCGTCAAAACACAGCAGGAATATCCCGACAAAACGAATCAAACCCGAACAAGAATAAATGAGACCCAACAAGACAAGAAATAGGTTAAAACGACACATATGAACTCGAAAGGAATAGAAAGAAGTGTATGGATAATGGACCATTGTCCTAGCACCAGCAGGAAAAGACTTTGGAAAAGCCGCATGAAAATAAATTATTATTTTAATTTACAATTTTAAGAAATTAATTGATAATCGATTGATAAAATATTTCCAGTGTTTTCCATTGTTTCTTTATGAGTACAGATTTGTTAGATTGTAATGATGTCTTGTTTAGTGTATTACGTTACGACATATTGCTACGACGGAATGCTATGGCTTATCCTCTTAATTTAAGGGCTACGGATACATGAGTGAGTGCGAGTATCTGTATATCTAAAGTTTTATTTCAAATTAACAATAAATGTAAAGAGGAATAAGATATGGTTATTAAATCTCTATCAGCAAAGACGCAAATACAACCACCAGTTACAATAATACAAGAATTTAATGCTCGCATAATTTACAAAACAGGAAGATGATATTCTTCAACCACTGAAAAATTTACAACTTACCTCCACTAGAATCATGTTGTTATTGTTGAGACCCAGACCGTCCGACCTACCAGAAATGTGTAAGGTAACCGTCCACTAGAATCATGCATCAATGCTGTCTGAATAGTAAGCAGTCTTTTATACAGTGGCGGCTCGTGATCAATACGTAGAGAGGGCTTTTGATTAAAGCATGTTTTAAATATATCTATGTAAATAAATTGAAATATGTTTGAATATGTGTTTGTGTATAATGATAATTGGCTGCTAAAACTTGAATTTATAATAAAACTTTAAAATGTCTTGAAATTTTATTATAAATTCAAGACTTTGAAACATTTTGCTGTAAGAGTAATTCTTACTATATATATTAAATGTCTTTGGAAATTATTGTTTCTCAGTTTTACAGTTAAATTTGATAGTTTTTATTTTTAAGATTTAATAGTTGAATATTGTACTGCACTGCAGAAAGAAATGTTGAATCATATTAAATTTATAGGCATCTATGAAATATGTACCGTTTTTCGTAATATTTTACATTCAGGAGTCAAAACCATATGAAGTGGACAGCATATAAATTTATTTCATTCCGAGGTAATTTCTGTAACAATATAATAATCATGTGTAAAAAGTTTTGAAAAATGTTATTCACGTTGAATCAATCGCATTTATATTAAAATTTGTATATTATATTGACTTCGTATTACTTTGATTGGTGTTTGGCATATTTGGCTACATTGATGGCTTAGCTATTCATCGTTGTTTCTAAATGCGCTATAATGCGAAAATGCTGCATAAGAAAGGAGTTCACCAATTTATTTTGCAATTTTTGTATGAAAAGTTTATTATGCGAGTATAAGTCGTTTTATGAATTAACTACCAACATCTCAAAATCGGAGCATGCCAAGGTTTTAAAATCGGTATTATTTCTTTCCCACTGATAAAAAGATTACTGTATAATTTGGTTTCTGATGATTATAAAATACCTTTTATAAAATGATCATGTATATCGATTATGAAATGATTTTATATGATTGACTGTCAGTTATTTATTTTATATTAAAAAAAAAAGCTTTATATTAAAATAGTTTTCATAAAATGATCATATATTTTAATTATCAAAATATTTTACACGATTGACTGCCATTTATTTATTTTATATTAAAAAACGTAAATATGGGTGCTTTCTGTATGTTTGTACTCGCTAAAAGTACATGGTATTTCATACTTCATAGACAATATAATTGTACAAAATATTATTCAAATCGTTCCATTCGTTATTTGGATATCGCGTCCACAGACTCTTACATGCATAAAGAGCCATTCACGAACATAGAAAGTGTTAATTTCGAGTTGAAGAATGTTTTCAATATTTAAATACGTCAAAAAGACAAATTTAACCATTCAACTCGTCACATTGTCCCTTTATATACATAAATGTAGAGAATGGAGAAAATTTCTGATCGGACTTATATATGAACAATTATATTTTAAAAATATAAACTGTTGTAAAATTTACAATAGAATTGCTTATATAACTTCAAAAATACACTAAATTATGCTTGTATGAGCAGTAATTTTATGAAAGGATTTATTTAAAAATACCAAAACTATATTTGAAAACAACAGAAACCGTCAAATTCATATTTTTAAACACAGGCACAATTGCGAAATAATGCAAATTCTAGAAGATCGACCTAGATAAATTGGCTCATTTTCTGACGACGGGCGCTCAATGATGCGCTGCAGACAATGCTTTGAAAATAGCTAATGTGCATATTCGTTCATTCAAATTCACAATATAGTATTTAAAAATACGTATCTTCGTTCTATCTGGGTCATTCTGAATTCGCGATCCTACCACGAAACCAAAGTGTAGACAAATTTTGTAGTTCTGCCACCTTATAACGCATTCACCAACTAAACACTCGATTTTAGTTTCTGAATGCGTTACAAGACGGCAGCACTACACGTTTATGCAAGGACATTTTGCAAAATTTTCAAAATTTTTTATAAATTTTTTTAATACACTTATATGGATAAAAATAATACTGTAGGGATTTTTTTGAGGAGGTCGCGCGCCGTGTGCCCTCTGGGCACAAGCCGCCACTGCTTTTGTACTTTCTATGGAAAACCTACAAAGTCGTGAAATTTTTGACCAATCCATTCGATGCGCTAACTTTCCCGAACTCGCTAAATTTATTGTCAAAGTTTAAAGACTCATATTTTCCATAATAACATATGATAACTGTAAAAGCTTTATTTTCCTAAACATTTGATATATTTAAGAAGTAAGAGATATCTGATATAACACCTCACTCAATAAGTCTCTGGTCTGACAGATATATGGCAACACTGTTGACAGACCCATATAATTTCTGGATAGTACCAACCTTCAAACGGCACGTGTCAAAATTTCATGCCATTCTGACAATTAGTTTATAGGTTACAGTGGTTTTAGTGACCCCAGTTTTGTAATTTTCAAAATAATGGATAAAAAATAATTCCGTGTGTTGATTAAACATTGTTTTTTGGAAAAATGCTGTTGAAACCAAACAGTGGCTTGATAAGCGTTATGGAGATTCTGCACCAGGGAAATTAACTATTATTGACTGGTATGCTGAATTTAAACGCGGTCGTACAAACACCGATGATGCTGAACGCTCTGGTCGCCCAAAATTGGCAGTTGTTCCGGAAAACATAAAAAAGTCCACAAAATAGTTTTGAAAGACCGTAAAGTGAAGTTGCGTGAGATAGCTGATACCTTAAAGATATCAGAAGGTAGTGTGTTTACAATTTTAAACGAAAATTGGAGTATGCGTAAGTTGCTTTCGAAGTGGATGCTGCGTTTGCTCACACCGGACTAAAAACAACAACGCGTCGACGATTCAGAGCGCTGTTTGGAGCTGTTCAAGCGAAATAAGAAGGATTTTCTGCGTCGGTATGTGACAATGGATGAAACATGGATCCATTATTACACACCTGAATCACAAAGATCGTCAGTTGAGTGGACAGCAGCCGGTGAAAGTCGTCCAAAGCGACCCAAAATCCAAAAGTCAGCTGGCAAGGTTATGGCATCCGTATTTTGGAATGCGGATGGTATTTTGTTCATCGACTATCTTGAGAAAGGTAAAACTATCAATAGCGAATATTACATGGCATTATTGGATCGATTGAGTGCAGAAATCAAGAAAAAACGGCCTCACATGCGAAGGAAAAAAGTGCTGTTCCACCAAGACAATGCCCCGTGTCACAAGTCGATGAAAACGTTGATTGAATTATATGAATTACGCTTCTAATTGCTTCCTCACCCACCGTACTCTCCAGATCTGGCCCCCAGCGACTACTGGCTTTTTGCAGATATCAAAAAGATGCTCCAGGGAAAGAAATTTGGTTCAAACGAAGAAGTGATTGCCGAAACTGGGGCCTATTTTGAGAGCAAAGACAAATCGGTTCTACAAAAAAGGCATCGAAAAGTTAGAGGAGAGTTGGAATGAATGCATCACTCTTGAAGGAGAGTATGTTGATGAATAAAGTCGAATTTCTAAAGAAAAAATTGTTTTTCTTAGTTAGACCGGAGACTTATTGTGTCTGATATGTATGTAACAATATAATGTCTTTTACAAACCTTTATGCAAAAGATGATCCGATAATAAATAAACCACGAAAAAGAACCAAGCTCTTCTGCTTTACAAAAGTGTACAGTCATAAGAATGAAAGGAACGAAGAACTATTACCAAGTTTATCGCAGTCATAAAGATAAAAGCGTATAGTGGAAAAGTTATTGGACGTACTTCGTAATAACTTGGCAAATTTGCCTATCCGATATGTAGAGATGCGATATATATGCAATTCAAGTTTCAGTACCCCTTTCTTCTTCAAATAATCTAAGTTCATTCCAGCAAGTTTATTTCGACTTCTTTCAATTAATCTAAGTTCATTCCAGCAAGAAACTGTTTTGGATTAAAGAAGTAAACTCGCCAAATTTATTACGAAGTACATCCAATAATTTTTGCCCACTATATTTTGTATTCATGAAGTGTGCTAAATATGGAACTAGATCGTAATCATTTATATGTCTGATACTTTTACATAAAGTTGAAGAACTTGGCTTTGTCCTTCAAGTTTGTTTTTTATTCATCAGAAATCAGTTCTGTTTGTAGATTTCAAATGAAACATTTGAGAGGTTTAGAAAAGTGACCAAGGTTCCTTAAAATTGGAACATTTTGAATTTTATAAGGTTTCCTTTATAGATTGCCGCAGTATGCCCAACATACCGAATTTGAAGTATGTATTTGAAACAGATGTTCTGTAAAATTTTGCTTAAAGTCATCCTATGTGAGAAAAGTTAAAATAATTGATAAATACGATATTTGAGATATTTTGAATAGTCATTACGGTTACTTAAAATTTGACAAGTGGGAAATTCATTTTTTTTTTCTGAAGAGTAGCAGTTGAATACTCAACATGCCAAATATCAAGCTAGCTTACAACTACAGTCGACTTTAGTGCAAAAGCAAGCTTAGGTGCAAAAATGTACATTTCGTAGAAAAACAAAGTGTACAATTATTGACACATTGATACAGAAAATTCTGGATCAAAACAAACCTAATTGATAACGCTTTGGCTTGTCACGCCTGCAGTCATAAAATTTATAAACAAACATTGTACTTTTTTTAGTTTCTGAGATTCACGGATTTTGTGAAAACAGCCACTTTTGTGAAAACAGGCTCGTACAAAAGTTGTACGTGAGAGCCTTTAACATTGTACGTTAAAGTTGTGAACAGAATTTAGCCGGTAGTCCGCGTGCACATTAATACATCTTTCTATAGTTTATTGTTTTGTAGAAAATAAATTTGGCAACATTATATACATTTTATTTAAAAGAATTTCTAAAAAAATATTAATACTTACAAACTGTAAAATCTCTTGGGAAAATAACGGCTTGTTTTGTATTAAGGTTTTATGTCCCGGCTATTTAATCCCGTGAATGGTAATTTCAATTACCCTTAATCTTAACGTCCCAAAGAGAAGTTTTTTCGTTTATTATGGATTGTAAATTGCTTGAAATGCATGCACACAGAGAGATCCCAATCTAATTACAATATAATAGAAACATTTAAAAATTTTAGTGATTTCTCTAAGGGATTTAATTTTTTGGAAGTGTTAATTGAAAGTATTCCAACTAGACACAAAATCTTTGAAAGGACGTTGGAATTGCGTAATTGGGAAAACAGGCGAGTTTACGCTTTGAGTAATCCTTGAAGAAGCATCTCCCCCTTTAAAAAATCACGATATAAAAGATGATCTTAAAATAATAAAAATCTACGAACAAGTATGGCATGGCTTACTCTTATTACCCCTATAAAATTCCAAATTATGTTTATAAACTTGAAAATAAATTGAAATTGAAAGTAGCTGCTGTTCTGGATTGTATAATATCTAAATATGAGCAAATTTTAAGCTTCCCATCAACTACATAATCCAGGACATATGACATACTTCCAAGTTTAATTACTTTATTTGATGAGCGATGATAGATAAGCTAACTTTGATTGAGGTCAAACTAGATTGTGCTCAAGATGAAGTTAAAGCAATACACTTATGAATTGATTAGACGGAATGAATTATGAATTAAAGACTATTTAAGACTCTTTTAAGTTTACATATCCTTTTCCGATACATGGATTAGCATTTTAAAGAAACATCATATTTAGATTGTAAACAATTTGTTCATACACCTTTTATTAACTTCAAGTGGATTATTTTTCTCACTGCATGTAATATCTTTTACGGGCTCATTCTCTGCTCCTAGCCTACGTAGAGAGCTGAAACTCGGCACATAGTTTCATACCGCTAAACATTTCCACCTACAAAATTTTCACGTCACTAAGTTTTGTCGTTTCGTCATTTATGTGCGATAATTCTAATGGTTTAGTTCTCGATTCCATATATATATATACACTCTTTTGCAAAAAAAAAAAAAAACGAAGCACCACGAAGAAAGTGGCTGCTCTTATTGAAATTAAATATGCGTGCAGCTCATACACAGCTAATGAAATGATTCCAAAATCAAGGCCGCAGGGACCCATATGGTTAGCAATTGCACATTGAATTTTCAAAATTGGTGAAATCCAGCTTAATTGGTGAAATCCAGCTTAGCGGCAAAGCATGCTTGTATAGTCTATGTAAGGAGTTTTAAAGTTTCCTATTGTTATCCTGTGAAACATTCTGCCAGGCATTCTTCAATTGTTGCTCCAGATCTGCTATATTTCGGGGTACCTGAATCTGACGGCCTAGCATGTCCCATACATGCTCGATTGGCAAAAGGTCTGGTGATCTTTCTGGCCAAGTAGCAGTATCAAGAGCACGGAGCTAGTCCACAGATATGCGAGCCGTATGTGGCGTGGCAATATCTTGTTGGAAAATGGTCCCAGAATGACGTGCCATGAAGGATAACGCAAATGGCTGCAGGATTTCATCAACATATCGTGGAGTTGTTAAAGTTGTACGCAGGATGATTTGGAGCGGCCTGTTGTAAGAGATAACACCACACACCAGGGGTAATGGCTGTGTGCCTGTGTAAATCAGAGGCTGATTGCGACCGCTGGCTCTGGAGCCTCCACATAAGTACCCGCTGGTCATCTGCTGAAAAACTGAAGTGTGATTCATCTCTGAACGCTATGCGATACCAGTCTGCTGGCAGCCATGATGCTCGGCTACGATACCACTCCAAACGATTCTATCGATATTGTGGGGTTATGGGAAAACATCTTAAAAGCCTCCATGAGCGTAACCCCACCTCTGCCAAGCACCGTGAGACGTGGAAGATACCACGGGTGATATGAAAGAGACTGTAGCACGTTGGATGGCGGACAATGATGCCGTTGGACCAGTTCGGGCCTCTCGCACAATCATCCGATCTTGCCTCGCATTTGTGCACTTTGAACTTCCAGAGCCTTCATACCGCCTATGAGTTTCTTTGCAGCAACCATTGCTGTCAGCACTTTTCCACAGCTGTGTCCGTTCGGTGCAGGTGGCGGCTTATTGTTCGGTATGACTAGCCAGCTTTACTCATCCTGACTATACGACCCCGTTCGAACTCGTTTAATTGCTTATAAGGTTTTCGGTGACGTCGTAACGGCATTATTGGTTGTGTCTCCACGGAACTGCAACGCCGATAACGAGCAAAAATAAACCGTCCACATGTTTAACCTGTTTTATAGGATTCTAGATGCGCAGTAGAAACGCGCGTTGTGACCGAAGTTAACTCTCATTGGCCTTGCAAATTTAATCAATTGCACACTTGGTATAAGGGAACTTGCATTCGAAATTTCGAGATAATCGGATTAATTTTTAGGGGTGCCTCACTTTTTTGCAAAAGAGTGTATATACATACATATATATATATATAATTATATGTATTTATATATAATTATATATATTCCTCCCGCAAGGGACACTTCTATTTAAGGGAGAATTCCTGTGGCCCCAGCCGCTTTGAGTAGGGACCTTGATATATTTACCGCTGAGTAAGGGATACTGTGTACAGAAAGTGTCCAATTCTTTGTTATTGACCTGTTGAGGCTTCACGAGCAAGTTTGGGAATAAGTAGTGAAGGACAACTTTGTGAAAAGTGAACAATGAAGCGAAAAGTTAATCCCTCCTTTTTGAAAACAGTTGTTCAAAAAGGAGGGAGAGTACCTTGTGAGGGAAGGGGGAAACAGGATAAGGAAGAAACAGGAAGTGGTGCACACAATCACGACAGTGACCAATAGGGAAGAGTGGTGATAATTTGTATAATATTTAAATTCCAGTTGTTCTTAAGAAAATGTAGCGTAACACACTACAGCCTAACAAAATTCTATATTTCAAAGGAGAAAAGTGCTCTGGTGACAAATGTTCCTAAGAACGTCTCACTGTGTTACTTTGTTATAACCTGGAAGGAGAGTTTGAGGTACCACTTGTAATGGGGAAAGCCAAAAACCTAGATGCTTTAAAAATATCAATCCAAAAGCTTTGTCTGCCCATTGGTATTCCAACTAAAAGTCATAGATGACCCAAAGCATAATATGTCAATAATATATATATATATAATATGTCAGAATGGTTAATTTCTCTCGATGATAGAATGTGGAAAAAAATAGGAGGATTGTGCTGTTTCTTGACAATTGTACAGCTCACCCACAAAATTTAAAACTGAAATCTGTGAAGTTTGTGTTCTTCCTACCTAATTTAACATCAGCATTGTAGCCTTTGGATCAGGGCTTGAGGAGCTTCAAGGTTGCATAGAGAAAAATATTTTTTTACTACATGTTCTTTTTCAAGCTTCTTGCAGAAGCAGTGATTAGCTTGCAGAATGTGTCAATGTATTGAATGCAATTCAGTGGATAACTATGGCTGTTTAATCCATATCTTGAAGTTATGTTCAGCACTGTTTTAAGAATGCTGGATTCAAAATTCCAGGTACAATGGTGCTCAGTGAAAGCGTCGAAGAAAATCAATTACTTGAACTTTTAAAAATCAGTGGTAGTAATGTTCCAAATCAAGAATATGTGCCAATTGATGAAAACTTGTACACTGATGACACCAATGAGGATATCAGAGCTTTCATCTCTACTGTAGTTGATGATGCAGGTATAAGAGAAAAATGCTCGGAGGATCTTGAAATGAATGAGAAAGACCACAGATGGCGGAAGAAACGTCTGACATCAAAACACGGTACGCCTCGCCTGTCAAACGTTCGGGTAGCAAGTAAGGGCCAACCAGGCAATCACCTAGGATACCTACCCAGATGTTCACGGCAAATTTCTGTTGGTGTTTACGAGGAGCAGTGAAGTGGGGATTGTTTTCAGCCCAGATGTGCGCACTGCCAGTGTTGAAAATGCCTTCTCGGATAAACGAGACTTCATTACTGAATAACAGTAAAGCAGGACATTGCGGATTGTTAGTCATCATCTGGAGCATCCACATCACAAACTCTAGCCAGCGGGGATAGTCATCTGCGTTTAAAGATTGAACGATTTGCAAGTGGAAGGGGTGAATGCGTGCCTCATGTACAATATTCCACACCGTATTGTGACACACATCAATGTCGGCTGCAACCGCTTGTGCTTGTTTAAGGAGAAGATACAAATCTCTCCAAGATAAGCACTTCTGTTTCCGGCGTCTGCACACTTCGCGTACGTCCCGTATCTCTCTTGGAGATACGAACGAGCTGGTTTCCCGCAGTCGTCTATCAACACTGGCGAAGGTAGGATGGCTTGGCATACGACGCATCGGAAATCGTTCCTGGTACGATCTTTGTGCTTCACATCCGTTCCCATTTGCTTGACCGTACCTTAGATGCATATCTGCCAATTCCTCGTACGTGTAATCCGCCATGGCCTTTCCGAAGTCGTTTCGGACGTTGTTATCTCGGTAATAATTTGAAGTACTGAGGATGTGCCACTTTAAAGGACAACGTTTGCTTTGACTGGCTGTCTACTGAATCTTGATCAGCCAATCACCTGCAATTGTCGCTGCTGCTTCTTGTCACTGGAAATTTGCATACAGTACATGCTTGACGGCGATGTTCTGGAGATGTGATACTTCTCAGGCACGATAGCTACGACGTCCGAAGTGGCGACTTTTGCATGTTAGACATGCTTCGAGGTTACTTTTTTTTGACATTCAGAGTGGAATGCGACCCTAGTTTCTACAGTAAATATTGTTCATCTTGATGGATACTATCACCCCTCTTAGTTTGTCTACTATCACCCCTCTTAGTTTGTCTACTATCACTCCTCTCTTTTGTATATATATATATATATATATATATATATATATATAACCACAAAGGAATGAAAAGGAAATGAAAGCAAGGTACCAAAAGATGGTCGGGGTGTGTGTGACCCCCGCTCTCCGGTTAAGCAAGCTTCATGTTGCGACGACACTCCCGGTAGCCGGTACTTTGCCAGAGAATAGACTGCATAAGTATCAATATATACAAGGTGAATCAAAGTCGTATGATTATCCTGCTTTTGGGCGAATCATAGACAGAGAAAAATTGTTCTGTACTGGGACAAGCCAATTAATAATTAAATCAATACCTAACAATTCATCGCCATGAGACACAACATTAAACAAATGCACCACAATAAATAAAGCCACAATAACATTGCTGTACAATATATTAAAATACCTTATGTACGGTTGAAACGAAGTCCCACAAACTACACTGTATGTTCCACTTTCTTTACCAGAGCTCTAATGTCCAGAAAGTACCACAGAAATGCAACAATCATAGTCGGCCATGGCACAAAACTAGTAAATTTACTGTTCACCTGAACTTTTATCTAAGTACAAATTGTAACTTTCAGTTACGGTTATGCCAAAGAAACCGCAAATGATATCACACAGAAACTTTTTTGGAAATTCTTGTTTGATCGTTCCAGTCAGAAAGCTGTGGTCGCACACATAGCGATCACTTTCATTGCTATTCAGTCATTTGCTACGTAAAAGTTGATTAATAACGATGTTTATGAACACGTTTTTGAGAAGACTTAAATTCCATAATATAATATAGTTGATCCCAAATCCAAAATCCTTACGTTTATCGTATAATTGATAACCGGTTGTACCATTTTTATCCTTATAAATAGATAAATCGAGAAAATTTAAACTCTGATCTTGGTTAAAAGGAGTTTCAGATAATTTTAAACATTTGGTATAAAAACCAAAATCCATAACATATTCCTTACTGCAACATGCC
Source organism: Amaurobius ferox (assembly GCA_951213105.1). Classification (NCBI taxonomy): domain Eukaryota; kingdom Metazoa; phylum Arthropoda; class Arachnida; order Araneae; family Amaurobiidae; genus Amaurobius; species Amaurobius ferox. The sequence goes on from OX578139.1 coordinate 67,505,584, forward strand.
ACTAATATGTCGTCAACGTATCGTATGTACATTGATTAATTTAAAAGATTCTTTTTCGTATTTGTTTAAATAAATGTCTGCCAGAATGGAGGAACATTCTCCTCTCATTGGTATACCATATAGTTGTTTATAGAAAGGCCAATGAATTTCATATAGCACAAAATGCATGAAGTGAAAATGAATATAACGGGAACGATGAAATAATTGATATCCAATCAAAAAAATGTTATACTGTACAAAGGGTACAAATTGAAAATGTTCAAAGTGCGAATAAAAATATTCAACATAGAAGTAAAGATACGGGTATACAAGAAATGCAAAATCAAAAAGTTAATAAGGATTTTGAAATTAATGAGCATGAAAATATGCAAAATGAAATTTTAATTTTCAAGAAATTCAAACTGCAAATAATGAAAATGAAAACATTCAAAATTCAAATGAGAATAAAATAATGGCTATCATCGAAAAATGAAAATGAAAATGTTAATATTCAAGAAATTCAAAATGCAAGTAATAATAATGGAAACATTCGAAATTCAAATGAGAATAAAATAATGACTGTTATGGAAAAATGAAAATGAAATGTTAATTTTCAAGAAATTCAAAATGCAAGTAATAATAATGGAAACATTCGAAATTCAAATGAGAATAAAATAATGGCTATTATGGAAAAATGAAAATGAAAATGTTAGTATTCAAGAAATTCAAAATGCAAGTAATAATAATGGAAGCATTCGAAATTCAAATGCGAATAAAATAATGGCTGTTATGGAAAAATGAAAATGAAATGTTAATAATGAATTCTCATTTGAAAACATTCGAAATTCAAATGAGAATAAAATAATAGCTGTTATGGGAAATGAAAATGAAAATCTTAATTTTCAAGAAATTCAAAATGCAAATAATGATAGTGAAAATATTCAAAATGAAAATGAGAATATAATAAGGGATAATATCAAAATAATAATGAAATTAATGAGGGTAAAAAAATAGCTTCAGAAGTAGATGAAAACCAAAGCAAGTATAAAGAATATGTTATTCAAAAATTAAAGTTGTTAAATGAGATACAAATTCAAAACGCAAATGAAAGTAAACACATTTATGAACAAAATTAAGGAAAGCTAGATCAAAATTTTTTCATGAGATCAAAAATGTTTAGAAATTCAAAATTTTTTGATGATTGGTAGAATTGTAAAATGAGAGAGATATAAAAAAATAATACATCAATGAATTTCAAAGAAAATGATCTGGCAATGAATGAATTTATATAAATAAATACATGAATTTTTAAAAATGAGCAAGGAATGAAGTTCTAAAAATTAACAGTGGTTGTACAATTTTTTTTTTCAAAATAATATGATGTATATAAACAGTGATGAGTGCAAAATGTTACATATATTTAAGAATGTTAAGCAAAAATAATTTATGCAAATGATCTACTAAAATGAAAGGTAGAATCAAATATGTTTACCTAATTGTAAAGGGTTACAGGGTCTTTAAATAAGTTAATGCATGAAAATTGTGCTTTTATCCAGTCCAATTGGCTTGCTTTAATTTTCAAAGGTAGAGCTGTCATGCAATCAATGATTTGAAGCAATTCCAGCTATGATGAACTCGGACGAGAGTCTTGAGGCTTAAAAATTGTAAGACATGATTATGTAAAGAGAAAATATAGAAATGAACTGAAAATGAGATGCGTGTAGGTGGCTCTCTGCTAAGATTTGACGTTTGGACCAACCTGCTCTTCTGAGTCTGATCACCAAACCCCTCGTGAAATCGTCTGTCTGATGGGATTGCCTCGGTTGGCGGCGACCTGGCATTCTCTGCTACTACACGTTTCCTCTGAGACAAAAAAAAATGAAAAATGATTTCCCTAGCACATATAGCGGTGCGACTCTTGCCGATTCTGTAGGTTCCTTCCTTATATTTCACTCAATCTGCGCGGGACAGCTGCGTATTTCGCATCATTTACATAACTCGGTGAGCTGCGCCTACCCTGAAATCTGCATATTTTTCTGCCCACTCCTTCTTGGTGTCTCATTTTCACTGTCACGTAGTATATTAATAGAATATAATAAGAACAAATGAATATGATGAAATAATTAGAAATTTATGAAGTTGCCTTCATTTGGTAGCATGTGGTATGTTTGGTGTTGTATAGTTTATTACTTTAACTCACCAATTTAGAAATATGGTGTTAATTCTATTTTTGAACATAGACGTACGCATAGTTATTGCATTTAATTATCCACCAATTTATTTCTGCGCACATGCGTTTTACAATCCTTTAAAGAAAACATTAGAAAAGGCAGTGAAAACACAATTAGTTTTGTCTAATTATATTAACTCATTTGGGTCATTATTAACTGGTGTCCTTACCGCTCCGGGATTTGATCCTGAAACCATATCAATCATTATCTAAGCTCCATCAATAGGAAGACAAATAGATGTTTCAAAGATCATTTTTGAACCGAAAGTGAAAAAGGTAAGTGGAAAGGACGTGAAAATTCAAAATGTACCACCCCACTTCTTATAGAAATTAATGCTGAATTTATATCAGATGTCATGTATACTCTATATATATATCATATTGAGAAATAGATGTTTTAAGCAAAATGAAAAATTTTAACACCAAACAGACAAAGAACAGAAAGTGAAAATTTTTACGGGACATTCCATTCTCCTTCGAAATTTTTAATGCTGAATCCAAATCAGTCTTCATCTGAGCTCTATAAACACCAAATCCTGAGAAACAGATATTTTAAAGGAAATCTTTTAACAGTATGGAAAATTATTTGCCATCAATAAATTGTGTTTGCAATCATCATAACAGTCATTCTAGATTGTTATAACATTGATGACTTTCAATTCGCAAAAATATTCATTGCTTACTAAAAGCATGGATTATTTAAATAATGAATACAGTTCTCCATTAATCGATTTCTTATCTAAATGTAATCGGAATCGGGAATATATTTCCATACTTTAGAATATTTTGCTGCAGTGAATGTAAGTGATCGTTAAAATTTAAATAGAAATCTTGATTCTTTAAGAGATTGTGTAATTAAGAGTCTGAGATTCTAATTTAGAAGGAAAATGCTATAAATTATTGATGGAAGCATCTTTATGATGAGAAAGCAATGTATTTGTGTCCAAAGTTATGGAGAAAATCATTTTTGATTGCTTTTCACTTTTCTAATCTATTGCAATCCCCGTACTCTAATTTATTTCATCTCAAGTGCCTTAATAGGCAATACGGATATTTTAGCTTTGTTTAGCGAAAGTTCTTAAAATGTCAAAACATTTGATGGTATCTATATATACTAATTGCTAAGTGTCCCTTCCGTTAGCCTTTTTGTTTTGCACTTCTCGTAAAGATTGAGACTTGCAATTTGGTACACCGGTCGATCGTTCCATGAAACCCCATAGAAAGTTCAATGTTCTGCATAGGGGGGGGGGGGGCGCTCCATATCAAAACGTTCGAAAAGTAAAATGATAGAAAAACAAGCTTTATGGTGATACAGACACTTCAAATTCGATGTATGGGTAAATTGTTCGAAAGGAAGAATCTGTGCAATTTCCGATTTCCGATTTGCCATTTTAGAGGTTGCCGATCACCCAAATGTTCGATTTTTCTAATAAATAAGAAACGATTTTTCTAAAATTTACATAAGAGACTTGAAATTGGATAAGTTTTGATTAAAATACCCCAAGAAAAATAGAGTTTGTCAAAAATGGTTATTTAAAGGGTCGTTCCCCAGAAAACGTCCGAAAAGTGAAATTATAAAAAAAAACGTGTTTCTGGAAGAGATAGAGACTTTAAACTTGGCTTACGATAAGTAGATAGTTCGAGAGGAAGAAAGTGTGCCATTCCAGTTTTCTATTATTTTCTACTTTAAGGGGTGCAGCACACCAAAATGTTCAATTTTCCGAATAAAGGAAAAAGACCTTGTTTAAAATGTGATAGAGGCTAGACATTTGATGTATAGGATCAATCATCTGATAAAAACCCAAGAAAAATAGAGTTTTTAAAAATTGTTAATTTTAGCTGCTGGGTACTCCACACAAACACGTTTGAAAAGTGAAATTATAGATAAAGCATGCTTTGCGATAGTATAGAGACTTCAAATTTATCATATGGGCAGATAGTTCGAAAGAAAGAAAGTGTCCAAATGAAGTTTACAATTATTTGCTACTTTAGGGGGTTCTGCACATCAAAATGGTCGATTTGCAGAGTAAGTTAGAAACGCTTCCTTTAACATGCGATAGAGGCTTGAAATTTCGTACATGGATCAAACATTTAATAAAAAAGCCAAGAAGGACAGAGTCTTTCAAAAATTTCATTTAAGGAGGTGGGTTCTCCCCACAAAAATGTTAGAAAAGTGAAATGATAGAAAAATATACTTCTCGATGAGATAGAGACGTTAAATTTGATGTAATGGTAGATAGAAGGAAAAGAAATAAGGAAATAAGTGTAAAATTTCAGTTTTCCATAATTTGATACTTCAGGGTTGCTGTACGCTAAAATGTTTAATTTGCTGAACAAATGAAGAACAATTTTTCAAGTGAGATTAGAGACCTCCAATCTGGCGCACAGGTTAATCGTTAAAGAGATAGATACTTTAAAGATATAGAGATCTTAAAGAGATCTTAATTGTTCAATGTAAACTTCAAAAGGATTGATGCTTTGAATAAGACGGGAGAATGTATGTAAAAAGTTTTGCATCTTTTCTAAAGACACCATCTAAAATAAACTGTTTATGAGATATACTTACACAAAGATACTAAAAAACGGACTGAACGACATGAAACCAAATTGCCATGGTGTTGGTGAATTCAATAAAGCAAATCTAAATGGCTTTGTGATCATCATAATGTAATTGTAGATTATTATTTTAGGCACCATTGATGACTTTGAACTCGTAAAAATATTTATTCTTATTGAAAGTCGACACAAACACAAATGAGCATGGTGAATTCAATAAAGCAAATTTAAGTGGTTTTGCGATCACCACAACGTAACTGTAGATAATTAATTTAGGCATCATTGATAACTTTCAATTTGTAAAAATATTTATTCTTATTGAAAGTGTGGTTTAATTGAATGATAAATACATATATGGATTAATCGATTCTTTAAATAAATATAATCAGAATCCAAAATTTGTTTTGAGATATCAAAATATATTAAAATTTCTTTTATCCCTAGTTGCCTAGAAAAAGAATCTGAAAAGAAAATATAATTTGTTAATCAATAGCATGAAACGGTTGAAGGCGAAAAAGCCGAAAAGTTGTCTTCTTCGTCAGGATAAATCAGAACACTAGTACCAATGAGGGCAATGACACTTCTGTTAGTAAATCCCGTGACTCAGAATAGCAGTTGTTGCCAAATGAAAATATGAAACAAGAAAGATCAATCATGCTTAAAGCATTGATTATGAAACACTTTCCAACTTCAATGCAATTTTATTTAAACATGTCTAAAATGCAATACATTCCTCGGTAATATTTTAAAACTTATCACAATACTACATTAATTTATTATATTTGAAAACGTAAACCTTCATTGAAAAAAATTAACTGCATTCAAATGACGGCATTAAAGTATAAATTACCTGGTTTAAACATCTCTAAAATTTGATACATTCCTCGGTAATAATTTTAGAATTATAATAATACTACGATAATTTATTATATTTGAAAACTTCATCGAAAACAACTGAAATCCATTCAAATGACGTCATAAAAAAATAACACGCCTGGCTCTCTCTATAAAAGCAATATTTCATTCATAAATAATTCCCCCATTCATGTCATTCATCAGAATACTATAATAATTTATTTTATTTAAAAATTAAGACCATGGAGCTACAAATAAGTTAACTCTATGCTTAAAACTTCATCGAAAAATATCGTCCTTCTCTTTCTACAATCAATGAATACTTCATTCATATCAGCTAAGCAGACTCCATGGACTAAATGATTTTGTGTTAAAGAATTACAGCGATTCTAATACAACTCATTCTACATATTTTGCTGTTTACATTTTACATAGGTGAAAAATAGGCTTAATAGTAGAAATAATCATATTTGGATGAGCATTTAAACTGAAATAAATTGTCATTGCGTTGTTTCAGTATGTAGATGCACAGAATTTAGGCAGAAATAAAGTAGTTTTAGGATGGATACAACACTCAATATGAATTAAAAAGAACTTTAAAAATCACGATTTTGACACAAGATGGATGCCATATATCATTTTGAAGTGGGTCATGTGATCGTTTCATATCATGGACACGTGATCGCTTCATATAAAAGGTGTTATTATTATTTTAATTTTTATTTAAAAAACTACTGAATATATTTCGCTGAATTTTTTTTTATATATTTTATGGAACAATTTGAATACTGCCTAAAATTTTCGAAGCAATTTGTGAATTTTAAATCCGCTTAAAAAATGCTTGAAAAATTAGGTCCCATAGGGTTCAATGTATTCCATTTTTTCAACCCGGGTTCAATCCAAAACTAATTGGCTGATATTATTCATTTATATTCCCATAGGTCCTATAGACCGTCTGAACAACATACTAAAATTTCATTTTGATTAAGCCATTTTTACGGCAGTTATCGTGCTAACGGACAGACAGACAGACAGACAGACAGACAGACAGAATGAACAAAGTCATAAACACTTTTCAACTTTGTTGTAAAGTGTTAAAAATGAAAGGAAAAGCCAAAAGTGAAAAGATAAAGAACATAATCACTTTTATAGTGAACAAAACTGTGTGGGTTTTACTTTACAATTTTGTTCACTGAGCAAGTGTTCCTAATATTCTAAGAATGTGAAATTATTTATTCCGTAAATCAGTCATGTGCTTATTGATAACAAGCAATGCACAACTCGAACATAATACTTAAAATTTAATTATTATTGAAATAGTATTAACGTTAAATTTAATTATAACTCAATAAAAAAAAGTGCATTAAACGGGTTTTCGCAATTTATAATCCACTACATGGGTCTTCTGTGCCTTGAGTGTGTTTGATAATTAGATGCTAAAGCTAACTAAGGATTGTGGATATTCATTGTTTAGTGGTTTTTGAGATTATAGAAAGTTAGCGATATTAATTTCAGAGAAATAATAATTACAATTCTTCATGAATTAAACAATTTTTTTTTGTTTATTTATGTTGTTATCGAATGAAGGATTGATATATCGATTTTTCATATTTGATGTAATTCGATAGGCAAGGTCGTTAATTCAGGTTCAGTAGTTTCATGTTCAAGATTTTTTATTGCACTACGTGACAGTGAAAATGAGACATCAAGAGTGGGCAGAAAAATAGGCAAATTGCAGGGTAGACGCAGCTCACTGAGTTATGTAAATGACGCGAAATGCGCAGGTGTCCCGCGCACGTTGAGTGAGATATAAGGGAAGGAACCTGCAGAATCGGCAATAGTCAAGTCACTTTGTCTGCCAGGGAAATCATTTTGCAATTTTTTCGTCTTAGAGGAAACGTATAGTAGCAGATAATGCCGGGCCGCCGCCAACAGAGGCAGTTTCAGCAGACAGGCTATGGTGATCGGACTCAGGGCAGGTTGGTCCATACGTTAAATCTTAGCGGACAGCCACCTATATGCGTGCACGGGACACCAGTTGTGGCGAAGATGGTTGGAACAAGGGAATGTGGCACGTTTGAGGGGTGTCGGCATGGCCAGAGTGACGTCAGCATGCGTGGACACGACGCATCCCCCGGCAATCGTTGGTGGTCCCGCAGGCCACTTCCTCCGCCCTTTTGTAGCATGTGCAGGACATCCTTGGTGATCCCACATCGACCAGAACCATTATTCGCCGATTGGGCGCCGGCGACCTGCACTCAAGACTGCCATAAGAAGACTGCCATTGACCCAATAGCACAGACGCCTCCATTTGCAATGGGGTCGAGACAGAGCCACGTGGACGGTGGAATGTCACTGGGTCGTGTTCTCAGACGAATCACGCTTTTGTTTTAGCAATAACAGTCACGTGTACGAGTCTGACGCCGAAGTGGTGATAGATCCAATCCGTGGTGACAGGTCCAAGTGATCTGTGGAATGCGACAATGCGGCATCATGGTTTGGGGCGCCATCGCCTACGATAGTAGGGTCACTACTGGTCCGTACTGACGTCACTATGACGGCTCAACGATTCGTGGATGACATGCTGCGGCCGGTGACACTACTCTTATTTCAGGGGGTGTCCAATGCCATTTAGCAGCAGGATAACGTCCGACTACACAAGGCACGCATCAGCCAACATGCCCTGCAAGGTAGCCAAGTGCTTCTCTGGCCACCAGTCTCCCCTGATCGCTCACCAATCGAGCATGTCTGGGATATGATTGGACGTCGCTTGCGTGCGCTGCCATTGCCGCGCTTAGAAGACGAACTCTTTCAAATAGTTGAGAGGGATTGGGCAGCCATCCGTCAGGACACCATCCTGCATGCTCATTGACTCCGTACTTAGACGTGTTGCTGCCTGTATTGTCACCCGCGGTGGTCATACAACCTACTGATCAGACGGTTTTATCGCTCAGTGTATAGGTGTATCATGTTGTAATACACATCAAATATTGTTCGTTGCTGTCTCTCTCTGTTTGCCGATTTTCATCACTTTCTGCCCACTCTTTCTTGGTGTCTCATTTTCACCGTCACAAAGTATATTTTCTACAGTTAAAGCTGCTTCTTAACACTTTACAACATAGTTGAAAAGTGTTTATGGCTTTGTTCATTCTGTCTGTCTGTCTGTTTTTCCATTTGCACAATAACTGCCGTAATATCAAAATGAAATTTTAGTATGTTGTTCAGACGGTCTGTGGTACGTACCTATGGGAATATAAATGAATAATATCATCCAATTAGTTTCGGATTGAACCCGGGTTGAAGAAATGAAATACATTGAACCCCATGGAACCTAATTTTACAAACATTTTTTAAACGAATTTAAAATTCCCATATTGCTTCGAACGTTTTAGGAAATATTCAAATTATTCCATAAAAATGTGAAAAAAATTTCAGCAAAATGTATTCGGTAGTTTTAAAATAAAAATTAAAATAATGATTACACCCACATTGTATGCAGAGATCACGTGACCCACTTCAAAATGAAAAATGGCATCCATCTTGTGTCAGAATCGTGATTTTTAAAGTTCTTTTTAATTTACATTTAGTGTTGTATCAGTCCTAAAACCGCTTTATTTTTGAGTAATTTCTGTGCATCTATATTCTGAAACAGCGCAATTACAATGTATTTGAGTTTAAATTATTATCAAACTTTGATTATTCCTGCAACGAACCCTAATTTTCACCTTTGGAGAATGTAAACACATCAAGCTGTAAGATGAGATGTATAAGAATTGACGAATTTCTTTAACGCAAAATTATTTGGCTCTGGAGTCTGCAATATAGCTGATATGAATGAAACATTCATTGATTTTATATAGAGAAGCACACGATTTTGTAGCAGATTTTTTCGATGAAGTTTTGGGCATAGGGGTTAAATTACTTTTACCTGTATGGTTTTGAGTTAAGTAAAATAAATTATTGTAGTATTGTGATGAATGAAAGAAATGGAATAAAAGTGAATGAATGAAATATTTACTGTTTTACATAGAGAGCCAGGTGACTTATATTTCATTGACGTCATTTGAATAAATTTCATTTTTTTAGATGAAGTTTGAAGTTTTCAAATATAATAAATTATTGTAGTATTGTGTTAATTTAAAAAATATTTTAAAATCAAATATGTTTAACTAAAATTGCATTGCAGTTGGAAAGTGTTTCATAATCAATGCTTTATGCATGATTGAGGTCTCTCTTGTTTTATTTAAAGCGGTACTAAAACGAATCATTCGTAGTTGCTTTGGTCCTGAATGAGCGCATTCTATGTAAATAATAAAGATACAGATGACACTTGAAGTACTCATTAACCTTTCTCTATTCTTCTTCTTCGACCCAGACTGTCCGACCTACCCTATGGTTGTTGTTGAAACCCAGACCGTCCGACCTACCAGAAAGGTGTAAGGTAACTGTTTGGACGGTCGGGAAGTGCCACCCAATTTAGACCGGAACCCAGTAGGGGAGGTATCCACAGGGACCGTACCCTCCTTCCCCTACCACCAATCTCTCGGAAGGACTTTCGGACCCACATGTTTAACGTAATCGTACTCCGCATGGACACGGCGGCAGTTTTTGGCAGTGGCTGGAATCGAACCCGGGCCTACCGAGTGCAACTCCAGTGCGCTAACCAATGGGCTACCGCGCCCGACCTACCCTATGGTGTAAGATATCTTTTGGACGATCGGTAAGTGTCATCCAAATTAGGTCGGAACCCAGTGGGGGCGGTATACACAGGGACCGTACCATCCTTCCTCTACCACCAACTTCTTAGAAGAACTTACGGATCCACATATTTAATGTACTCGTACTCCTTGTGAACCCGGGGCACTTTGGGAAGAGCCACATTTCTCTATTATCCTTTCTCTGTGACTTTTAACCTACCTATTAGCAGTTACATGGATCTCAACAGGTAAAACATCCTATTGTACGCATTGCCGTGGCCAGGGATTTACTAGAAGGGGACATTTTGCTTAAGAGTCCTCCAGTAACCATTAGCGTAAATTTACGAGTTTGTCAAGTCGGATCCTTCTTCTAACCCCTACCTTTCATGTTATTTCTTCCTGATTTTATTTCCACATATTTGTGTTTATTTTTACGCCACTCCGTTCTTTTAGAATATGTTAATGTTTTATTAAATAGTTCAGACGTATGTCTTACAAAGATTTCAAGTTATTAAATGAGATCAAAAGGAACGATGTAAGACGTATTTTATATTTTGTTTATTTACATAAAAGGTGGTAACGACTGTAGGTAACTGCAATTTTTAAAACTGTGAGCGTTATTTGAATTAGTCAGTGCAAAGTTGGAGTTGGAGCACTTAAAAAAAAAAGAAATACTTGGATAGAATTAAATCATTTTTCATTTTAGTAGTTGAATTTAATATTAAACATTTTATTTACTTTCAAAATGCCAAAGAAATGTATATTAGTTTTCAAACTCTCTATCTCTCTCTTTTGATGAAAAGAATTTCTCTTGCCTTTCCTAAATTACTCACTCATTGAGAATTTTCTAATATGTGTAAGAAGCTTCTGAATTTTTAAAATTTCGCTCTCATCTTCAGCTCCTTAAATTTGGCGAGTTTTGAAGAGTGAATATGCTTTGATTGCTTTTGCTTTCGAATTCACGGTTTATTTTATGACAGAAAATTACTGGCAGCTTTTTCTTTTCCGATATTTTTAACTTCAAACGAGTAATTAAAATTAGATTATAAATTTGGATGATAGGTTGAAATATATTTTTTTATTGAAATAGTGATGTTAGGAATTGGAAGGTGATGAAGAAAACATACTGTTAGATAAATCATTAAAAATAGCCAGGTCATCTTTGTAGTGGAAAATATGATCCTGCTGGAAACTGGAGAAAACCATAGTTTTTTCGAAAGATTTTTATTTGGCTATTAAACGCACATATTTTGATTAGTATTGCCCATTACATGCATTTATCAATATTTGTTTAGTCCATTAACATTATCCAGGAGGAGGGTATTTTAATCTTGAGATTTTGTACTTGTCTTTAAAAAAATTTTATTTTATTGATTTTATATATTTGTAAAGTACTATTTTTACACGCAGCATCATGTAGGCCAACGGCCCTACCGTGCTGAAAACACCGGTTCTCGTTAGATCACCGAAGTCAAGCAGCATCGGGCGCGGTTATTACTTGGGTGTGTGACCACCTGGGAACACCGCGTGCTTTTGACACATTTCGGGCACGGTTGCCCGGTGGTTTGCAGGCTGGATTTGCACGCCCTGTGGATGCCCTGTAGATGCCTCCCCCACTGCGTTTCGATCTAATTTGGGTTGCACTTCCCGGCCGTCCAAACAGTTACCTTACACCTTTCTGGTAGGTCGGACGGTCTGGGTCTCAACAACAACAACGCAGTATGATGCACTTAAAGATACTGCCAAATCATCACAACAATCTTAAAATTTCGACAATATCGTAGATCTAACAGACATTTTTGTTATTTACTATCTCTCTTCCATAGCTATCTCTTAGGGCCTGTAGCTTTCTATGTATTCTCAACCGTTTTTTTGTTTCAAGGTCGTATTTTGTGGGCATTTTGGTGTTCAGCTTCTGTTGTAGTCCTTTCGGTTTCTTTCATGTAATCATTAGCTTTTCTATACATTGGTGGGTTAGCAAAAGGATCGAGCTATCGTTTTAGATGTGTTTGCTTTGGCCACCTTACATTCTTTTTCTTTTTCGTCTGGATGTAGTCCAGTCCGAATTTGGACTGGATTTTGCGGCATTTTGATATACAACATCTTCTGTAATTTTTTGAGTCTCGTTCGTGTAAACATTAGCTTTTCTATACATTGTTGTGTTAATAAAAGTATCGAACTAGGCCTTTGGATATGTTTGCTTTGTTCACCTTAGGTTTCTTTTTCTCTTTCGTCTGGGTCTAGTTCTTTTGGCCTGGCTCGTCTTGCTGATATCTTGAATAATTGTGTACACTCCGAATACCTCGGTTTAAGTTTTTCTCTGCTTTTTCTTTTTCAAATATGCATATGCTTTTGAGCCACCCAAACAGTATTTCAATCTATTAAATTTTATAGTGTTTACAATCTTACAATTAACACGTGAAAACCCATGCATTTTTATATCTTTGTATGTCGGTATGTCCTCCTTATGCCGAAGCTATTAATTAGCTTAGCAACTCGAGGTTTTTTCGATCTGAGAAGTTGCAGGCAACTTCCAAAAATGTGAAAAATTCAATAGATTTTTAAATATGCTCGAACGATCGCTAAAAACTAAGGGTAGCTGGGAATCGACACCCTAAAAATCGTATATGCATCCTGAAATTTTTGATTTGCGATCTCTAATTTATTTTAAAAGCGACATATATATATATAAATATATATATATATATAAATATATATATGCATATATATATATATATATATATATATATATATATATGTATATATATATATATATATATATATATATATATATATATATATATATATATATATATATATATATATATATATATATATATATATACATATATATAGATGAATGTAAGCAGATAAAGACGGGAGTGACCATATGAATTACATAAAAATGGCAGGGGTGGATTGCGACACCCCTTTCTCGCTTTAAGCAGCTTTTACAACCCGGGTAATGCTCACGGCACCAACATAATTCCATGGCCAGTCTCCCAAATGTGCGAAAACAAAAGCACCAGAACAGACTCAGAACCAAAGAAGAAAAAATCTGATGTGGGCAACACATGACTTTCCTTATATAATGTAATGAATTTACTACTTTTACAGTACAAAAAATAGGTTTTTCTTATAGTAGATACTAATATTCTTTCCAAGATATTGAATTTTCGACAATTAGTCGTCATTTTCATTGATTTAGTATCATTTTTATCCATTTGGCGAGATTTTCATTAATTTGGCAACATTTCAAAAAAGTCGCCAAGTTGGCGACATTCCGCCAAATTCGTCGCCAAAATCTCGCCAAGCGTTATGCACTAAGAAAAAAGTTATTTTTACAGCAGATAGATGACTATTGGCGTTCAAATACAAAAGTATTATTCAAAGTATATTTTTTCATGAATGGAACGAGCTAGATCCACGAGAATGATGTCACTCAATTTATCGCATGGTATTACATATGAAAAGTGAACATGTTTCTCAATAGGAATTTTTTTTTTTTTTATGTGACTTTTTCATAATTTTTTTGAAAAATGCACAATATCTCGAGAACGGTTCATGTTAGCGTTCTAAAATTTATGCCAATCGTTTTCTAATGAAAAATTACATAAGAAATGTCTATTTGCGTAACTTTATTAGCGGTTTTGATTTTTTGACGATTTTTTCAAAATTTCATTCGAAAATTTAGGGGGGTTTTGAACATTCGATTACGTATAAAAACAATAGGCTTCCAGTGTTTACGGATTGTGATCTTTGTACCAAATTTGGTTCGAATCGGTCCATTCGTTCGTCAGTTATCGTCTCCACAGACTCACTGACACACACACACACACACACACACATACTTTCACGCACACACACACACACACACACACACACACATACACACACACAGACATCACTTCAAAAATGTTTGATTCGTGATCAGGGATGCTTGAAACGTGCTCTCCCGTCGAAAACTCGAATTCGAATTTTCGACCCCGTCACAATACTTTCCTTATACATTATGTATATAAGGAAAGTAACAAACGAATTTTGAAAGAGAAACATCCGCCAGTCTAACCCAATGGAACATCTCCTTAAGGAGATGTTCCATTGACTAGAGTATAACGGAGCCGGAGATATAATAATAACCGGAATATTTTTAAAGTCTTTCCGGGGGGGGGGAGTGTATGAAAAGGGAGAAAGATAATGTCACTCAGCAACCTCCTGAAGCTCTTCTAGCCCTCCGTCGTGACTTTAAATGCTGAACTCGACTACTGGGCAGAATCTAATTGGACCAATTTTCGATGGAAAAAATATTTTCGTACAATGAAAGTTATTAAATGTTTTTTAATGAGTGTATGTTTTCAAATACTGGTTCTAATAAAGGTTAATAATATTCTATATTCAATCATTATATATATATATATATATATAATATTCTATTATTCAATCTGAAATTTGAAATGCAAATTTTTGCAAAAATATTATCAGCTGCTTGCACATGTATTTGATACATTTACTAACTACCGCCTTAAATAATTTCAATTTTAATGTTAAAATTCCTTAAATCTGAATGAAGGATTGCCATGATCTGCAAATGCTTTTATTGATGCTCTTTACACTTTTGTATTTAAAGGACCTGGTTCCTATCTTAAAAGTATAATGATTATATATAAATCCCATTGAGCGATTATTTGAGGACATTTAAGTAACGAGTAATAAATATTTTTAATAAAACATCCAGTTCTTTGTTATTAATTACCATATTCATTATTGAAAATGCACATGACTGTGAAAATAATTTCTGAAATCTAGTGTCTTTGTTTGATAACAGAAAAGTTTGATAAATGAAATAAGTTCTTTTTGATAGGGCAAGCAGCTAATGATACTTTATTCATTCCGAAGTTTATTTTGTAAAGAAAGTGATTTCGAATTTTTTAATTAATATGCAAGGCAAGTGAGGAAATAATGCACAAATTGAAAAAGTTCAGATCATTATTCAAAACGATCATTGAAACAAATACAATGGAAGCTGGATAAACAACTATCAGAATATAATTAATTTCTGAAATATGGAAAATTATTAATTTTGAAGAAGTATTGTTGTTTCTGAGTATTAAATTATTTTGTTCGAAATCGAAATTTTTTATCTTTGAATACTCTTTATATGTATACGATACATCTCGAATAGAAAACTTGAGTATACTATGCAAACTACAGGTGTCTTTTTACAGTGTTATTTGCAGGTGCTTATTATGCGTACATTAATTAGATAGATTGCCATTAGATGATTGCATTGTTATTTATCAGACTCTGCAGCGTCCACCTCGACGATAACAGTGTGAGTTTTGTTCCAGTTGCTCAAAGGTAGAGCATGGGATGGCCAGTACTTAGATTCATGGTTCGATTTCCGGTTGGGGCAGCAGGGATCTAACAGGAATAGAGCAAATCTATTGAACAAAGGTTCAAAGCGTGATGGACAAATGTACTGAAAGCAGTAATTTTCTGATAGGCGGATGGCAGGAATTTATATGTGTGGGGTAAAAAAGAGTAAGGACTACGGAAGATCACAGTGAAAAAAAAATCTGATGTGGGCTGCACATGACTTTCCCTGCAGACTCAAATTCATTTTTACTTTATTTCTTGAATAACGCATTAAATTTAGTTTAATTGCATAAAATAATACTAAATTTGTATTTTTAATTCAATTGCTACTTTTATTTGGCAATTGGACATTTTTCCAAAAACGGCATAACAAAAATGCGAAAAATCTCAAATATCTCTAGAACGGTTAGTCCTAGAGTAACAGAGTTGTTCTTATCCTTTTCCTCGTCAAAAATTAGGTATAAAACAAGCATTTAATTGATACATTTGAACATACGTAGTCTTTTTTTAGATATTGGCGATTTTTGCGGGCCATTTCATAAAAAATGGCAGGTTGTTCTTTTCCGAATCGTACCAAAATCTAATCAGCACCAGAGTATCTCACAAGGGATTTATCTACCAAATTTTGTGAAATTTGGTCAATTAGTATTTCAGCTAGACTGGATACATGAGATTTTTTCTGGCTATTTCGCAAAAAAAGGCGGGTTCTTCTTTTCCGAATTGTACCAAAAACTAATCAGCACCAGGGTCATACCCAAGAGTTGTACCTACCAAATTTTATGAAATTCGGTCCATTAGTTTTTGCGTTAGAGTGGATACATACACACAGACACACACACAGACAGACAGACAGACACACAAACAGACAGACAGACACATAGACAGACAGACACACAGACAGATGTCACGCTAAAAATAGTTTTTTCGTATTCTAGAGGTCTCGAAGCGAGTAGATCCGTCGTAAACTCGCGATTTTCGACATGATTCCAATACTTTCCCTATACATTACAATGTATTGCAGAGAAAGTAAAAATCTGATGTGGGCAGCACATGTATGTCTTTCTCTGCAGACTTAAATGCATATTTACTTTATTTCTTTAATAATTAATTAGATTGAGTTTAATTCCACAAAATAACATTAAATTTACCTTTTTAAATCAATTTTTATTTGGTAATTGGACATTTCTCCGATAGCGGAGTAACAAAAATGCAAGAAATCTCAAATATTTTGAGAACGAACGGTTAGTCCTAAAGTATAATGAAGTGTGTTATATTCTTTTCCTCGTCAAAAATTGCGTATAAAACAAGAATTTAATTGATACATCTCAGCATACGTAGTCTTTTTTTATAGATTTTGGCGATATTTGTGGGGCATTTCGTAAAAAGTGGCAGGTTGTTATTTTCCGAAACGTACCAAATTCAAATCAGCACCAGAGTGTCCCACAAGTAACTTATCTACCAACTATTGTGAAATTTGGTCAATTAGTATTTTAGCTAGGATGAATACATGAAATTTTTGCGAGCCATTCCTTAAAAAAGGCGGGTTCTTCTTTTCCGAAGCCTACCAAAATCTAATCAGCACCATGGTATCCAACCAGTAACTTATCTGTCAAATTTTGTGGAATTTGGTAAATTAGTATTTTAGCTAGTGCGGATAAATGAAATTTTTAAGTTCCATTTCGCAATAAAAGGCGGGTTCTGTCTTTACGAGTCGTACCAAAAACTAATCAGCACCACGGCCACATCCAAGTGACTTACCTATCAAGTTTTATGAAATTCGGTCCATTAGTTTTTGAGTTAGAATGTATACATACACACAGACAGACAGACAGACACACAGACAGACACATAGACAGACAGACACACAGACACACATACAGACGTCACACTAAAAATAGTTTTTTCGTATTCTAGAGGTCTTGAAGCGTCTAGATCCGTCGAAAACTCGAGTTGCGATTTTCGACATGATTCCAATACTTTCCCTATACCCCCCCCCCCATGTATTGCAGGGAAAGTAAAAATTCATCATTGTTGCGGATGACTAAAATATCCAAAAATGCAAGACGAATGTTCTTTTCCATTTCATTGATAAACTGAATGGAAGGATTAATGGAATTCAAAGTATTCAAAGTACCATTGATATCATTAAAAGTTCGATTCAGAAGAGAAACACTGTGTTATTAATATAATGAGTACAAACACAAACTGGATAATTTCAAGAAGCTTGACTTCGAAATAATGCATATAGATGTTACTGAGAATAGGACTGATAAGTGGATTACCCATAGCCAAGTCATAAGACATGCTGTAGAATTTATTATGAAAGACAAAAGAATTTTGGGCTAATAAAGTGCTGGTAAGAGAAACAAGTTCATCACTTTCAAATTCAAAGAAATGGAGTTCATTTATGGAGTTAATAATAATATTATGTAATTATAGCTTGGTTTGATATGACTATAAATGTTATTTCTTACTGTATCATTTCGTTCTTCGCTTTGATCTCTTGAAGCTAAATTCAATCAGACACGTACCCTATGAGGTAATCCTTTTAATCTAATAATTTTTCTCGCTGCAAAGGGAATGGCGTCTGATTGGAATCAACAAATGTGTGACGTTGCATTTTTTGAGATTAGATTTGGAAGCGAAAAGGTTATGTTCATTTGTATTCCACGAGCTTCTGAGCATATTTTCAGAGTTACACTAATATAAGTCGGAGAAAATATTTTTTTGTTACTTTTGGATCTGGTATATGATTCGTATTTGAATGCTGAGAAGAAAAACTGCTACTTTATGAGACAGCGTGTGTATTTGTGCATAATATTACATTCAGACTTTGATTCAGCTGTGTGTTATAAGGGATTTTAAGCTGGGATTTTGATATTTGAAATTATTTTTATCGAAGAATTTCGGATCTGAAGATACTATTCCATAAAACGGATGCATAAATTCTATGTTTATATATAATTTAAAGGAAGGGCTGGACAATCGAGTCACATTACTGTGACCACCAGCTTATATTCGGAGTGCATACCGTCTGCAGCACGGACATCAGATAGACGGACTGGGAGTGACTTGATAAGGTGGTGAAAAGTGTTCACACAGGTTCAAGTAGAGGCATTGCTGACAGATGCTGGAGAGTGCTTGGTGGTTAATCCATAGAGCAAAAAACCCAATCGAGGTGGTTTCACAGCTGCTTTATTGGGTTTAAGTTTGGAAAATCAAAGTGCCAGGGAAGTCCTTCGAAGTTTTCACAGTGCTCCAAGAACTCTCGGACAGTTCTCACTGTGTGGCATGTTGCATTGTCCTGCTGAATTAGAGTGACTCGATAGACTTTAGAGTGACTCGATAAGGTGGTGAAAAGTGTTCACAGGTAAGTAGAGGCATTGCTGACAGATGCTGGAGAGTGCTTGGTGATTAATCCATAGAGCGAACAACCCAATCGAGGTGGTTTCACAGCTGCTTTATTGGGTTTAAGTTTGGAAAATCAAAGTGCCAGGGAAGTCCTTCGAAGTTTTCATAGTGCTCCTCCAAGAACTCTCGGACAGTTCTCACTGTGTGGCATGTTGCATTGTCCTGCTGGTAGATCCCATACGCCCCAGGGAAGACAACCAGCATGTATGGATGTATGTCTGCAAGAATGGATTCATAACGAATTCCAACTCATGACAAACCAGCTCACGACAAGCAGCCACGAACCAACCCAATCGAGGTGGTTTCACAGCTGCTTTATTGGGTTTAAGTTTGGAAAATCAAAGTGCCAGGGAAGTCCTTCGAAGTTTCCACAGTGCTCCAAGAACTCTCGGACAGTTCTCACTGTGTGGCATGTTGCATTGTCCTGCTGAATTAGAGTAACTCGATAGACTTTAGAGTGACTCGATAAGGTGGTGAAAAGTGTTCACAGGTAAGTAGAGGCATTGCTGACAGATGCTGGAGAGTGCTTGGTGATTAATCCATAGAGCGAACAACCCAATCGAGGTGGTTTCACAGCTGCTTTATTGGGTTTAAGTTTGGAAAATCAAAGTGCCAGGGAAGTCCTTCGAAGTTTTCATAGTGCTCCTCCAAGAACTCTCGAACAGTTCTCACTGTGTGGCATGTTGCATTGTCCTGCTGGTAGATCCCATACGCCCCAGGGAAGACAACCAGCATGTATGGATGTATGTCTGCAAGAATGGATTCATAACGAATTCCAACTCATGACAAACCAGCTCACGACAAGTACCTTCTTTCATTAGCTACGCGCTTAGGAGATGGCCACAATAATGTGACCTGACCCTGTATATGGAAACCTTAAAAATTTTAAAATTTGAAATCCAATGATATTCAAAATTCGGAATTTTTGCATGAATGATATCTAAGGAGTTTATGGAAATCTCTGTCAATTTGACTTCATTCTTATCCAGTAGTCATATAAATGTATAATCGTATAAACATTATTAATCCTTACTATGTGTCTGCAAAATTCAAATCCTGATTAAATAGCTCTATAAATGCCTTTAGTCTATTAAGCAATAAGAATATGCCATATTTACTCATTAAGCCTTTACATATATGCCACATATACATCTCCACATGCATGTTTATCAAACATTGAAAGATGTACCAAGATAATCATGAAACTTACATATATTTCCAGTGTATCAAATATTGAATAATATGACCGAGTTATTCATTTAACATTCATATATAACTTTCAAGCATTGAAAGATATGCCGAGGTACTTATTAAACTTCTCAACATATGCTTTCAGTTTATTAAGTATTGAGAGATGTGATGTTATCTGCAATGTTGTTTGCTATGTGCAATGAGAGCGAGCCGTTCTTTGGGAATTCAATCTTAATTTATGTATTTGCAGATTATCGAGATAAAATATTTGCCACAAGTACCCATCGAAGGGTCAACAGTGACTATAAGAAATATCTCCCAGTGTGCACCCATTTGTGCCATCATCTGACCAGTTCAAAGATCCGGAATATGAATTGATTCTATGATTAGAGTGTTTTACACCATTAAACTTTGATATCAATCAATCCTCATATTAAGCTTTCAATAATATTCCAGAGATACCCATTAAACACACACATATACGATTTCTATCTATATCAGGCATTGAAAGATATGCTAGACATACACGTTAAACCTCCGCATATATATGTTATTACTTTATGAAATGCATAGAGATATGTCAGAGGTGTGAATCAATAAATAAAATCTATATTCTTATAAAATCATATGGATGGAGTAACTTGGATTTCCAACTTCAGAATCCTGATACCATATCTTGTGTCTTGGTGTATCTAACTCATATTTTTGCATTTACTGTTATACCTGTGAATGAAAAAGGACATAGTAAGAAGACCAGAGTAAAATGAAAACACAATGGTAACAATTGCTTTCCCAAGTATACATAGCCTCTTTTATCATCATAATTTATATAGAATAGTTAAACTAGTACTATCAAAACTGAATCTCTAAATCACCAATTGGATTTGCTATTGCAGATGTAACTGCCCTGACTTTATTATCTTAATGAAAGAAGCTTATTCTATCTCAAACGGAGTGAAATAGCGTTATATTTATTTTTTATTCTGCGTGGTCATGACAGTAGCGAAGCCTGATAAAATATATTGGGAAGACGAAACCGGGGACTTTGTAAATACAATTTTATGCTATATAT
Source organism: Amaurobius ferox (assembly GCA_951213105.1). Taxonomy (NCBI): domain Eukaryota; kingdom Metazoa; phylum Arthropoda; class Arachnida; order Araneae; family Amaurobiidae; genus Amaurobius; species Amaurobius ferox. The sequence continues at coordinate 67,526,951 of OX578139.1, forward strand.
TTTAGCCTGGCTACAAATAAAATAAAATATACAGTAAACATTCCGACAAACAGGCACGTTCAGAACTTCAGCTGTGCCGGATTAATAAATGTACCGAGTTATCACATGTCGAACTAAAATGGAGTAAAAAATAAGACACATTAATTTAAAACAAAATAATGTACAATAAATGTGGTATTTTTTTAACTAAACAGTTACACAGACTGAATTACACTGGAGTGAAAAAACGATTAAATTAATTTCAAAATTACAAGGTAAACTTCAACGAACATAAATCTGCATATTAAACATTTAGTCTACTACAGTAGATGTACCCCAACACAGCCGAATGAATCCGAATAGTGCCGCAGACAGAATTTCTGGATACGATATATACAAATGCACGCCACTACAACCCTCCATTTGAAAAATTATTGATCTTTTCTCGCAAACTATTTACACGACACGGGGCCGCAACCTTTTAAACCCTTTTGAAAGCTACTTGTAGGTGGCTATAGACCCGATTGCGGTTCGAAAGGCGTGCCAGGTAACTGGACGTTGCGAAACATTGGATGCCGGACAAACCATTGTTTATAATGTATGTTTACTGCAATAGCTAAATTACAGCAACAATAAATTAATGTAATTTTGCAATTTTATTACAGTGAAACCGATTAAAATACATTATATGCGAGAGAACACAATATACGGGAAGTTCCATTTTAATTAGAATATAAAAATTAAGGAAAACAAGAAAGATCAATCATGCTTAAAGCATTGATTATGAAACACTTTCCAACTTCAATGCAATTTTATTTAAACATGTCTAAAATGCAATACATTCCTCGGTAATATTTTAAAACTTATTACAATACTACATTAATTTATTATATTTGAAACCTTAAACCTTCATCGAAAAAAAATAACTTCATTCAAATGACGGCATTAAAGTATAAATTGCCTGGTTTAAACATCTCTAAAATGTAATACATTCCTCGGTAATAATTTTAGAATTATCATAATACTACGATAATTTATTATATTTGAAAACTTCATCGAAAACAAATGAAATTCATTCAAATGACGTCATAAAAAATAACACGCATGGCTCTCTCTATAAAAGCAACATTTCATTCATAAATAATTCCCCCATTCATGTCATTCATCACAATACTATAATAATTTATTTTATTAAAAAATTAAGACCATTGAGCTACAAGTAAGTAAACTCTATGCGTAAAATTTCATCGCAAAATATCGTCTGTCTCTTTCTAAAATCAATGAATATTTCAATCACATCAGCTAAGCAGACTCCATGGACTAAATGATTTTGTGTTAAAGAATTACAGCGATTCTAATACAACTCATTCTACATATTTTGCTGTTTACATTTTACATAGGTGAAAAATAGGCTTAATAGTAGAAATAATCAAATTTGAAAGAGCATTTAAACTGAAATATATTGTCATTGCGTTGTTTCAGTATGTAGATGCACAGAATTTAGGCAAAAATAGAATTGTTTTAGGACGGATACAACACTCAATATGAATTAAAAAGAACTTTAAAAATCACGATTTTGACACAAGATGGATGCCATATATCATTTTGAAGTGGGTCATGTGATCGTTTCATATCATGGACACGTGATCGCTTCATATAAGAGGTGTTATTATTATTTTAATTTTTATTTAAAAAACAACTGAATATATTTCGGTGAATTTTTTCTTATATACGAGTATTTTATGGAACAATTTGAATATTGCCTAAAATTTTCGAAGCAATTTGTGAATTTTAAATCCGCTTAAAAATTGCTTGAAAAATTAGGTCCCATAGGGCTCAATGTATTCCATTTTTTCAACCCGGGTTCAATCCAAAACTAATTGGGTGATATTATTCATTTATATTCCCATAGGTCCTATAGACCGTCTGAACAACATACTAAAATTTCATTTTGATTAAGTCATTTTTACGGCAGTTATCGTGCTAACGGACAGACAGACAGACAGACAGACAGACAGACAGAATGAACAAAGTCATAAACACTTTTCAACTTTGTTGTAAAGTGTTAAAAACATGTAAGAAAATAAACAGATCACTCGCCAAGTTTTACTTTTTCACTTTTTGCATTCCCTGCAATACATGGTAATGTATAGGGAAAGTATTGGAATCATGCCGAAAATCGCAACTCGAGTTTTCGACGGATCTTCACATTTCGAGACCTCTAGAACATAAAAAAACTATTTTTAGCGTGATGTCTGTATGTGTGTGTGTGTGTGTGTATGTGTGTGTGTGTGTGTGTGTGTGTGTGTCTGTTTGTCTGTCTGTCTGTTTGTCTGTCTGTCTGTCTGTCTGTCTGTGTGTCTGTCTGTCTGTGCAATATATGTGTACACTCTAACTCAAAAACTTATGGATCGAATTTCATAAAATTTGGTAGGTAAGTCACTTCGGTATGACCCTGGTGCTGATTAGTTTTTGGTACGATTCGTAAAAACGGAACCAGCCTTTTTTTGCAAAATGGGCCGTAAAAATGTCATGTATCCACTCTAGCTAAAATATTAATTGACCAAATTTCACAAAATTTGGTATATAAGTTACTCGTAATACTCTGGTGCTTATTAGATTTTGGTATTATTCGGAAAAGAACAACCTGCCTTTTTTTACGAAATGGCCCTGAAAAATCGCCAAAATCTAAAAAGAAAAGCTACGTATGTTCAAATATATCAATTAAATGCTTGTTTTACACGTAATTTTTGATGAGGAAAAGAATAATAACGACTCTATTACTCTAGGACTAACCGTTCTCGAGATATGTAAGATTTTTCGCATTTAATTATGCCGCTTTTGGAAAAATGTCCATTTACCAAATAAAAACATAAATTGAATTAAAAATGCAAATTTAGTGCTATTTGGTGCAATTAAACTCAATTATTAAAGAAATAAAGAAAAATGAATTTGAGTCTGCAGGGAAAGTCATGTGCTGCCCACATCAGATTTTTAAATTTAATTTCTGATTCGCATAGAAAAATTCCAAACGTATTAAAAACGTGTATTTGCATATTATATTCACTATTCACGATTGATTCGGTTTAGATAAAAAAATTGTTTCTTTGCCATTAATACTCAGACTTGTGAATTTCTGTGCTATAGCTATGCCACATTTAATGTATGAAAAAATTGAAGCAAATAGTAAATGAAAATCAAAGAATGTAAGTCGAAATCTGCTAAATTTAAACATCTGGGTATTTGAGAATAACTCAATTTTTTTAAAAATATCGATTCCATATGTCGAGTATTTAACTCTAAAACAATATCGAATCCCTATAATTTTAAAACTCCTATAATTTAGCAATTTTCTAAATCAAAATTCCTATGAACTTTTAAAATGATTTTCCAGATGACTCAGACAATAAATACTATATTTGCGAGAAAGAAAACTAAAATAAAACAGTTTCTTCTTTCTGGTTAGACATGTCTATCAAAGAATTGTTGTTGCCTTACCCATAGTAGTTGCGGGCGCAACTTTTTTCGGTTATATTTTCAATGGAATAATCCTTATATTCTTTGATATGGTTAAACGCAGAGCGATCCATCTTTTATGAACGTCAGACGGAGAAAAAGTACTTGTTTATTTACACAGAAAATATTTCAAAAATTATTTTAGATAACATATATATAATTAAAGTAAAAGTTACTTGCTAGTAAATTATTTGGATAAACACCGTCTTCCTTGACTCCCCTGATGTTTCGCCTTTTCTACCATGTTTTCCAAATTGGTAAATAATAATCCTGTGAAATTTTCGGCGAGATGGAACCAGAAGGTTCCCATCTTCTTCGTTGGGGGGCGAGCTTTTGGAGCACCTAGCCAAAGAGGCGGTATCTCCAGGATGAGAATTGTGAATTTGTGCTCTGAAATTACTGAAATGCTCCATAAACAGGGGGATGAGATTTAGAACTTTGAAGTTTCATGTAGGCAAAGTACTTGATTCGTCAGAGGAAATTCAGTTCAAGCCTCCATGTCGCTGGATTACAGGACCACGCCACGAGTCCCAGCATGAAGGCTCCCATGTTTTCCTGTCGAAAAATATTTTATTAACTGTACTTGTTTTAGCAAGATTTTGAATTCTTAGTTTTAGTTTTAGATTTAGAATTAATCCCCTGAAAAATTTACATTTATCAGAATGAAACATTCCGTAAAATGAGCACGATATATTCTAAGGTAAACTCTAAAACAATTTTTGGCACATAATTTCATCAAATATTCAGCTTTCTATACATACAACCTTTGTAGTGACACTTTAGATGAAGGCAACGCAACGTACTATTTTGAAATATGAAAATTGACTGGTTCTAGCGTCCTGTTCCGACGTTGACATCCGGAATTAGTTTCAACTCAAGTTATAAATATCTGATGAAGTGTCCATTTAACGGCGGCAAACGACAGGAAGGAAGCATCGAATGAAATCGCTGAGTTCCGAATGCAACTCAAGATTATTTTTATAATGTTGATTATGTTCTGATAATGTTTATTTGAGAAACTTTGCTTTCGTTATATCAAATGATTTCCCGATTTTTGCTAAATTTGGATTTTGGCGATAACCTATACCATAAATTTTCGCTCGATCATGAAATACATCTTTATTAAGCGAATTACAAAACTATTACTTTGCCTAGAACAGGGGTGGGAAACCCTTATATGTTTGAAGGTCACATGTAAATAACCCGCCAAAAAGGCTGCATACAATCATTTTTAACACTTTCCAATTAAAGACTTTGCTCATTCTGTCTGTCTGTTTGCACGACAACTGCTGTAAAAAGAACTTTAACCATGTTTTCTAAATTAGTTAATAATAATCCTGTGAGATTTTCGGCGAGATGGAACCAGAAGGCTCCCATCATCTTCTTCACTGGAGGGCGAACTTTTAGAGCACCTGGCCAAAGAGGCCGTATCTCCAGGATGAGAATTGTGAATTTGTGCTCTGAAATTTCTGAAATACTCCATAAACAGGGGGATGAGATTTAGTACTTTAAAGTTTCATGTAGGCAAAGTACTTGATTCGTCAGAGGAAATTCAGTTCAAGCCTCCATGTCGCTGGATTCCAGGACCACGCCACGAGTCTCAGCATAAAGGCTCCCATGTTTCCCTGTCGAAAAATATTTTATTAACTGTATTTGTTTTAGCAAGATTTTGAATTCTTAGTTTTAGTTTTAGATTTAGAATTAATTAATCCCCTGAGAAATTTACATTTCTCAGAATGAAAAATTCCATAAAAAGTGCATGATACATTTTAAGAAAAATTCTAAAACAATTTTTGGCGCATAATTTCATCAAATATTCAGCTTTCTAAACATACAACCTCTGCAGTGACACTTTAGATGAAGACAATGCAACGTACTCTTTTGAAATATGCAAATTGACTGGTTCTAGCGCCCTGTTCCGACGTTGACATCCGGAATTAGTTTCAACTCAAGTTATAAATATCTGATGAAGTGTCCATTTAACGGCGGCATACAACAGGAAGGAAGCATTGAATGTAATCACTGAGTTCCGAATGTAACTCAAGATTATTTTTATAATGTTGATTATGTTCTGATAACGTTTATTTGAGAAACTTTGCTGTCGTTATATCAAATTATTTCCTGATTTTTGCTGAAATTGGATTTTGACGATAATCTATACCAGAAATTTTCGCTGGTCATTCTGTCTGTCTGTTCGCACGAAAACTGCTGTAAAAAGAACTTTAACAAAATTAAATTTTAGTATGTTGTTAGGACTTTCTGTGGCACATGTGCAAATTAAATTGATTAACCAATTAGTTTTGGATTTAACCTGCATTGAAAAAATGAAATACATGCAACCCTATGAGACCTAATTTTTCAAACATTTTTGAAGAGGATTTAAAATTCACAAATTACTTCGAAAATTTTAGAACATATTCAAATTATCAAGCAAAACATGGAGATAAAATTCCAGCGACATGTGCTGGGTAGTTTCATAAATAAAAATTAAAATAATATTTGCACCCATATTATATGAAAAGATCACTGACTCATGTCAAAATAAAATATGACATCCGTTTTTTTCCCGTGTAAAAATTGTGATGGTTGAAGATCTTTTAAATTTATATTTAGTGTTGCATCCGTCATAAAACTGTATTTTTGCATATTATCTATGCATATACATTCTGTGCCAACGCAATTACAGTATTTTTGATTTTAAATTATTAATAAATTTTGATTATTCCTACAACGAAGCCTAATTTCTATAGCATGCAGAATGTAAAAAATCACGCGATTGTAAAATGAGTTGCACAATAATTGCTGATATTTTTCATGCAAAATTATTTAGCTCTGGAGTCTGAAATATAAGTGATATGAATGAAATATTCATTGCTTTTGAATAGAGAAGCAGATATAGCATTGGCTTTTTTGATGAAGTTTTAAGTTTTCAAGTTTAATAAATTATTGTAATACTGTCATAATTTAAAAATTATCAGTCCTGAATATATCGCATTTCAGAGCTGTTAAAATAAAATTGCATTTCAATTGTAAAGTGTTTCGTAATCAATGCTTTAAGCATGATTGATCTTTTTTGTTAGTGCATATATTGCAAAATGAAAATTTTAGCAGAAAATCTAATTAATATTTACAACTTAAAATAGAGATAGAACTATCCCCGGAATATATTTTCACCTGCCCAGCCATTATAGTGACTTTGCAGAATATTGACGAATTTCCATTGATAAAACTATACTCAGATTTTTTATTCATTAAAATTGTAGAGACTGTCATATCTGCTCACCTGACTTAAATGGACACGACACCAACCAACTTAAAATGAATGAAGGTTCTTTGAGAAATAGATGTAAATTCACTCTCTAGGAATTCCTTATTTTTTAGGTCCAAACCAAGTAGAGAATGTTCGGTAGAATGTCGCGCACACAGGAACTTACAGCCACTTAGGAGTTATAAGTTTCTTCTACTTACAGCCACCCCGTGCCAGGATAGAAAGAGAATATGAAATATTTTCCCTTTAACCCTCTGTAATGACTTCAGCCTGCAAGAAATGGTGGCTTTAAGATCGTATTTGGTGACATGTGGTTAAGTTAACTCAATCGTTTTTGAAATAAAAGCGTTGAAATAAAATTTTTGAAGGCACATAATTCGATATACTTCAAATTTTTTTATAAGCCAATTTATAGTTTTTCCATTTTGTGACATATTTAGAACTTCTATTGAGATATTTTTCAGCGGATAAAATTTCAGTCATAAATGAAATCTGTGAACAAAATTGTGGTAATAAAATTGTGGTAATGTTAAATAATTTTATTTTGTAGTTTTCTCATTTTTGGCAATATTAATATTTTTATTACAAAATTTGTAAAGATAAATTTGTAAAGATTTGTAAAAAAAGTAAAAATAAATTTTTTTTCTATACACCACGCGAAATAAAAAAAACAACAAAAACATTTCGAAATATTCCAGAACTGCCCTCAAAATCATAGCACCGATTTTCCATCTAGGATTTGGAGTATTGATAAGAGATATAATCCTTGAGATAAGATCTTTCAGATCAATCATCACGGGAAATATCATGCAATTTAATGTAACATGCAAAATATTTCCATTAATTAGTACAAAGGCATCAAATCATCATCAGAGGGAAGTTTGGAGTGGTATTTGATTTATTGACAACAATGGATCCACAATTCACGATTACAGATTCCGTAATTCAATAAGTTGGATAAGACGTTCGAAACAATATTTATGAATTAATGTTGGCTTCAGTGCTTTAAGTGTCTCTAAGAATAATTAGATACAGGAGTTTAGATAACGCAGTAACATGTTTTGCAGAGTTGATGGATATTAGGGGGTTTCAATGCGAGACTTTAATGGTATTATAATATATTATTAATTCGTTTTTTTGACTATGTCTGTTGAGGTCTGTTTGTTTGTCTGTTTTGTATGTTATTCGGCAGTTTTTTAAAAGGATATTTTATATATATATTTGATATGGTTATGATCTCTACTACACACTGTGGACAACTCCGTATATGTATCGAATTTGTAAGCTCAGTCGGTATCGAGAACGTTTCCACAGAAATATTAAAGTGCAGGTGATTATTTTTTAAAACTTTATTTGAAGAAAGTAATATCATATTGCTAAGCAATGGAATTAATTCAAATGTGCTTATATGGCAGACGATTTTCATTCAATCTATCCAGTTTAAAAGAAATTGATAAAAGATTCCAGGATTTTTTTGGATTTTCAATTTCTTATGTCACCTGTTTTATGTAGGCAAATATTTTTCGAATTCATATATTTTCCATTGTGTTTAACCGATTGTTGTAAGAGGATAAAAATGGCGCGGTATTTTAGCGTGTTCATTTGGGAGTATGTACAGGGTGTTTTATAAAGGACTCCCTAACTTTGAAATGAAAAAACTCGGAAATGGTGATCGATAGGAGACTGAAACAAGTGATATGTTTATTGAGAAAGCCGTTAAAAACTGATACAAAAGTTTCAAAATTAGTTACAGATGTTGCTGACAGATGAAATTGTACGCTGTAGTCGCAGTATGGATCCCTATAAAGAGTGCTCTGAATCACAGAGAGATCAATCTTTGGACGGCTGTTGAGACATAAAAGGATGTTAGCATACTGAAGGAAGTGGAGGAAGTCATGTATTCCGTGAAGCAACGTGTTTTTCTAGTACTCGAGTATCACTGGTTAAATTGCAGTCCTACAACAACAAGGCGAAGTTTTTAATCCAGATTTAACGTTGCCAAGGGTCCTGATCTGAAAACAATTCGCCAGCTTTTCGACAAATTTCAAAGGACAGGCAGCTTTGCTGATGAGTTAGTAGGACATGTTGGTCCCAGGCAATCTGCAGTTACGCCTGAAAATGTCGCTACAAATGCTGCAGTAATGCAGTCTAATCCGAGGAAATCCATCCGAAGAGTTGCAGCTGAATTCAGATTATCGCTATCCAGCACGTACAGAATCTTGAGGAACACCCTAGACATGCTTCAGTTCAAGATCTAATGTCACTAAGCCATAACAGTTTCAGCTGTGCGTTAAAGAGAAGAGTTCGCGAAAGATATGCTCGCTATGATTGATGGTGATGAATTTGATGTTGGCTGCATATGGTTAACAGATGGGGCCCATTTTCAGCTGGATGGTGTCGTGTACAGACAAAACTAGCGTTTTGGGGTATCGAAACCCCGTATTTATGTCAAGCACGACCACTCTATTCCCCAAAATTTACCATTTGGACTGCAGTATAGAGCAAGGGCATCATAGGTCCTTTTCTCTTGCGAGAAACGATTACTACCGAACGGTACATTGCGGTTTTGGAATAATTTGTCGCCACACTATAAGCGTTGGAGGATCGCCCAGGTTCATGCAAGACGGGACCCGACCACACCGTACCTCAGCCATTTTTGCCTTTCTTGAGGAATACTTCGGTAATAGAGTCATTGCTTTGAACTATTCCACATTTACTGAAATAGGCATGGATTGGCCTACATATTCATCCGATCTTACGCCCTGCGACTACTTTCTGTGGAGCACATTGAAGGCTACTGTTATTCGCAACAATCTTGCAACACTGGATAAGCTTGAAGAGTTGATCTGTCAGGCATGTGAGTCCATTTCTGTTGACACACTACAGAGGGTGACTGCCAATTTCATTCGTCGTTTGCGCTATCTCTGTGCTGTGAAAGGTACACATTTTGAATCGATTTTGATGTGATTGTAACGACTGCTTTACCACGGACAGTCTTACCACTATTTATGTCCTACTTCTCGGACTCCGTATTGAGACTACAGCGTATAGCGCCATCTGTCAGCAACATTTGTAACTAATTTTGACACTTTTGTATGAAATGTTTCTGGCTTTCCCAATAAACATATAACTTGTTTCAGTCTTCTATCGATCACCGTTTTCTAGTTGTTTCATTTCAAAGTTAGGGGGTCCTTTGTGAAACACCCTGTATGAACAAACTTTCAATTCTTACTTTCCCTATATGCACAGTATAATAGTGTATTGAAGACATTGTAACGGGGTCGAAAATTATTAAAATTTGAGTTTTCGACGGGAGAGCACGTTTCAAGCATCCATAAACTCGAAAGTTTTTTAGGTGGTTTTTGTGTTTTGTGTGCATGTGCCTGTATGTGAATACGTGTGTGCGTGCTTGGGTGTGTGTGTGCGTGTGTGTGTGCTTGCTTGCGTGTGTATATGTGGAAGACCCAGGCCACCCGACTCACCCTATAGGGTATGAGCAGCTGGTTGAGTGCCCTGGCGTGTGTATGTGTGTGGGTCCGTGAATCTTTGGAAGGGATATCTCACGAACAAATTAAGCGTTTCGTAAGAAATTTGGTACAAATATTACAACCGGGGAATATTGAAAGGCTATTGATTATAAATGCAATCGAATGTTCGGAAAGATCACCAAATTTTTGAATCAAATTTTGAAAAAATCAGAATTTTTAATGCTGCGTAAATGATTAATGCTTATGTATTTTTTCATTTAAAAAACAAATGACACATGCTTTAGAACGTAAGCATATGCTGTTCAAGATGTTGCACGGTTTAAGATGTTTTCAAGATGTTTTCTAAAAAATGTATAAAAAATATTAGATAAAATAAAAAGTATTAACGATTCGGAAATATGCTCGCTTTTCATGCAATATTATGAGACGTATTTGTTAGTATTATTTTCTTGGACCTTGTTCGTTCCATTCACAGGGAAATTTACTTGCGTAATAGTTTTTTGTATTTCCACAACCAACAATACGCCAATGGTTATTTATATATAAGAAAAGCTTTTCTTTGGGTCTGTATGTAATGCTTGGTGATAAACTTTACGAACCTGGTTACTAATTTGAAGAAATATCGCCAACTTGATGATATGTCGACCTAAATTGATAAAAATATGTTCAAAATTGTAAAACTGACGATAAATTAACGGAAATGACGCCAAAGGGATGAATTAATTATTAAAATATTTTAATATATGGATTATATTGCTTCTTGTGGATGCTACCAATATTGATAACTGTAGAGTTGCGCGAAATACAAGTTAATTTGGTAGTTCGAAATAGTTTTACACGTTGTCATTCGGAAGAGAGTCAAATATACAATTCAATATTAAAAAAAAATGCGTTTATATTATACATTATTTTTAACTGTGAAAGAAGCAAATTAATTGCATTATATAGGAAAAGTCAGGTGCTACCTACGTCAAATTATTTATAAATTAGTTTGCAAATGGGTCCAGGATGTCTTATTTTTAAGATTTTCTAGTGATAATAATTTGTATAGGGTTTCATGTTCAGTTTGTATAAGATAATCAAGTTAGATATTTTAATTAAAATTTTTTAAGAACAACATATAATTTAGAATACTACTAGAATTTACATATTTTTAATAACGAGCAACGGAATACCTGCAACTAAATTTGCAAAATTGGTAGACTGTCATGAAAAAATACTGCAGTTTTTTAGAAAATAAAAAATTCAAAAATTTTCGCTAATTTATTAGCAATAATACACTGCAGGTATCATTTTAAAATGCTTTAGAATGGAAATATTTTAGATAAAAAAAATCTATTCTTGTGGGGATCATAAATAAAATGCAGCCATGAGATGTTTGTGTATGCGAAATAAGATCATTATTAATCATCTTACCGGTCAGCACATTCTCCTGAATAAAATATTTCTGTAAAAACCAGTCTCCAAGTTCAAAGAATATTAAAAAATTAATTCTGGGGAGATTCATAAATTAGTTAAGTGTTTTGGGAAATAGGATCTCTGTAAAAAATGTATTCTTTTTTATTTAAAGATAAGTATTTTCCTTCGAAAAAAAAAGAGGAATCCGATTTAAAAACCTTTTGCTGTCATTACGGATTAATAGCAAACCGCAAAAAATTACCATAAATAACAAGAATTTGACACTTAATTTAACGACGATCAAGAATAATATAAGCTGACATTTTATTTTATACGATTTTAGAGTACGTTGCTTTTTCTGTTATGATTCTGATATAAAATTAAGCATTAATCAATCCAAACCACGATATTATGTACTGCAAAATATATCTAACCAGCTGTCCCCTAGAATGAAGCAATTCAACGGGTCTGTAGGAAGAAGAAATTTTTATCTAAAAATGAAAGAATTAAAAATGAAAACGTTTCGAAGTCGATGGTTGTAGCTCTCAGGTTAAACTGTAGATTATTTTGGAGCCCTAATATTATTTTTATGTAGAATATATTTAATTTTAGCAGGCATTACAATTTAAACAGGATTTTAAACCACTAATAGCATGTATGCGTATACCAGAGATCATTACGCTAGGACCCGTACTCACAAATACATATACAGGTACATACACAGATCGACAGAGACACACAGAAACACAAACGTAAAGACAGACACACACAAACAGATGCACATATGTAGACAAACACATACAGACACAGGCACTTATACACACATTGAGACACCACTTATACACACATACATATATACGACAGGCAGACATAGACATACATAGAAAATCACACACAGGTATATTCACAAATCACATGCACAGACACACACGTACACATACCGATTGCATAGGGCCAACGGCCCTACCGTACTGAAAACACCGGTTTCCGTTAGATCACCGAAGTCAGGCAGCATCGGGCGCGGTTAGTACTTGGGTGGGTGACCATCTGGGAACACCGCGTGCTTTTGGCACATTTCGGGCGCGGTAGCCCGGTGGTTTGCGCGCTGAATTTGCACGCTGCCACAACTGCCGCCGTGTTCATGCGGAGTGCGATCACTTTAAACATGTGGGTCCGTAAGCCCTTCTGAGAGGTTGGTGGTAGGGGAAGGAGGGTACGGTCCCTGTGGAAGCCTCCCCACTGGGTTCCGGTCTAAATTGGGTGGCACTTTCCGGCCGTCCAAACAGTTACCCTACACTTTTCTGGTAGGTCGGACGGTCTGGGTCTCAACAACAACAATAAAAACATACCGATAGCACCACACACATTTACAGACACACGCATAGAAATATACACACTAACACAGTGATGCACACATGCATACAGACACACACATATACGGATAGACACACACGATATACAGAACGACTGACACACATATAGACATACGTACACACACAAACAAAGACGTAAAGACAGACAATCACAGACGGATGCAGACTCGTAGACAGACACATGCACTCTTACACACATATAGATATACGACAGGCAGACATAGATATGCATAAATAAACGCACACAGGCACATACAATACACAGATCCACATGCACAGATCAACATGTACAGATGCACATGCACAGAGCACATACACAGCACATACACAAGCATAGCTTTTTACCCAAAATGACTTTCCTTGTTTTAACAGAATATAAAACGTAAAGTAGATTTACGAGGGAAACGAAAAAAAATCTGATGTGGGCAACACATGACTGTCCTTATATAATGCAATGAATTTACTACGTTTACAGTTTAAAAAAATGTTATTATTATAGTAGATACTTATATTCTTTCCAAGATATTGAATTTTCTTCAATTAGTCGTCATTTTAATTGATTTAGCGTCATTTTTATCAATTTGGCAAGATTTTTGTTAATTTGGCAACACTTAAGAATGTCGCCAAGTTGGCGACATTCCGCCAAATTTGTCGCCAAAATCCCGCCAAGCGTTATGGACGGCAAAATAAGTTATTCTTACAGCAGAAAAATGACTATTGGCATTCAAATACAAAAGTATTTTTCAAAGTATCTTTTTTCATGAATGGAACGAGCTAGTTCCACGAAAATGATGTCACCCAATTTATCGCATGGTATTACATATGAAAAGTGAACATGTTTCTCAATAGGAAATATATATATTTTTTATTTTATATAATTCTTTTATAATTTTTTTTTAAAATGTGCAATATCTCGAGAACGGTTCATGTTAGCGTTCTAAAATTTATGTCAATCGTTTTCTAATAAAAAATTACATAAGAAATATTCATTTGGGTAACTTTATTAGCGGTTTTGATTTTTTGACGATTTTTTCAAAATTTCACTCGAAAATTTAGGGGGGGTTCTGAACATTCGATAGAGTATAAAAGCAATAGGCTTCTAGTGTTTACGGATTGTGATTTTTGTACCAAATTTCGTTCGAATCGGTCCATTCGTTCGTCAGTTATCGTCTCCAAAGACTCACTGACACACACACACACATACTTTCACACACACACACATACTTTCACACACACACACATACTTTCACACACACACACTTCAAAAATGTTTGACTCGTGATCAGAGATGCTTGAACCGTGCTCTCCCGTCGAAAACTCGAATTCGAATTTTCAACCCCGTCACAATACTTTCCTTATACATTGTGTATATAAGGAAAGTAAAAATAATTTCATTTCATTTTTATTTGCTACAAGGTAATAATTGCACGTGATATTTGAAAAATATATCAGTTAACATACATATTGGTATTTCTTAACGTAATATTAATATAAGAAAATGAAGACTATGCATCTTTCCTCTGATTTAGGCTATCACAGCACGATGAATCGTAAACTTAACGTTACGATCTTTCGAAGTTTAATGTGTAATGAAATAATCATTTAATCGTGGTCGTAAATATCTAGAATCGAAATAAAGGTTCTGGACGGCGTATTTCTGACAAGAATTCGATGAAGTTCTTGTCATTATTCTTTTCGAATTCCGTTTGAAATCTAGAGACAGCCGAGAAATCTTTTGCAATGAACAAAGATATAAATGGATGTTTCCAATTAATAGAAAATTGAATAAAAATAGAAAATAGGACATTTCCAGTTAATAGAAAGTTAGAAAACATAGAAAATAGGACGTTTCCAATTAATAGAAAATTAGAACAGAAAATAAAATAGGATGTTTAATATTAACAGAAAATTAGGAAGAATAGAAAATAGGACATTTCCAATTAATAGAAAATTAGAAAAAAAAATAGAAAATAGAAGGTTTCCAATTAATAGAAAAGCCACAATTTTGTTCGATAGACTAAGAATGTTTCTTGATTTGGTTTAAAAAGAGCATAAATAATAAGAAGAATAAGTTTGTAACTATATAATACACTCATAGCCATAAAAATTTGCGCACCAAGAAGTAATTGTGGGATAGTAACTAAACTTGGCATGAAGGTACGTATCAGACAGATATGCAAATGATTAGAAATACAGACAGATATGTAAATGATTAGATTGCGCATTGCATAATACCGCCAGAGGGCGTTGAACTTCGTTTTCCCTGGCGAAGGAAAAAGGTTCGCAGTGGTTTTTTGCCTATATTAAATCTGTTGCAGAAGGACGCTTTTTCATTAGGGATTTCGTTGCGCTGCCATCTAAGAAAATATGATCAGCTGCCAGAGTTTGAGAGGGGAAGAATCATCGGTATGATGGAAGTCGTGTAGTCAGCTTGGTCAGTAGCCCGCCACCTAGGTTGTTCTGACTTTACAGTGAGGAGGTTTTGGGACCAGTGGACGAGAGAGATGTCGCATACACGGCGGCGGAGCCCAGGACGCCCTCGGCAGACCAATAGCCGAGAAGACAGTCACATCACTCGGCACGCACACACAGCGCCAACTGCATCATTGTCCACCATCCGAACACAGGCAGCACTTTCACTAAGGGTCCCTGTGTTTGACCGTACCATCGTGAGTCGCCTGGCTGAAGGTATGGCGGTATTTGGTATAGCGGCGCCCAGTACGTGTGCTGCCAATGACAACCACCCACCGTCGCCTCCGTTTGGAGTGGTGTCGTGTTCGATGGGATTAGACCACAACCGAATGGAACTAAGTCGTCTTGAGCGACGAATCGATATTCAATTTGGGCAGTGATGACAACCGTGTACGTGTGTGGAGACCCTGTGGTGAACTCCTCAATTCTGCCTTCACTTTACAGCGGCACACAGCTCCCACAGCTGGTGTGATGGTATGGGGTGCCATCGCATACGACACCCGGTCACCTCTAATATTGATCCACGGAACAATGACTGTCCAGCGGTACGTTCTTGACATCCTGCAGCCATATACATCTGTTGCCACTCATGACAGGGCTCCCAGGAGGCATTTTTCAACAAGACAATGCCCGGCAACACACAGTAAGGGTGTCACAGGAATTCCTTCGTCCCATTACCACCTTTCTCTGTCCTGCCCGATCCCCAGATTTGTTATCGATCGAGCCTGTCTGGCATCACTTGGGACGGCAAGTTGGATAGCCTACGAGTTTGGTCGAACCAGAGGCGCGCTTATAACAACTGTGGAATGAGTTGACACAGGACACCATGCGGGACCTGTATGCTTCAATCCCCGTCCTTATCGCATCGTGTATGCTCGCTAGAGTTGACCCAACAGGGTACTAGAACCTCCATTCATTTGTAGTTTTTCCTGTAATAAACGATCCTTTTGATTTGGTTTTGTAATAACTTATATCAACGTTGCACTCACGTATATAACATTTCGTTTGATTCTGACAACTTTTTCTTGGTGCGCAAATTTTTATGGCAATGAGTGTGCATTGTTTGCAATCCTGCAATATTGATTAATATTGATTGAAAGGTGCATTAAGATTTTCTGGAACTATAATTAAAGCCTTTTTAACTGTCACAGCATCAGGAATGTGTTAAATAGTACGGGGAATCACGAATATACATTTTTAGTGTACGTAGATTTTTTGCTTGGTTCGAATTGAATATAATGAGTAAATAAGACTCTTAAGAGAAGACTCAAGAAATAAGGTCATGGTTTTTGCAACATTCATTCATTCAACTTGCAGCGCTGTGGGTACGAGAGTTGCCTTGAAATGTATTAGCATATATGTAATTCAGAAAAACATTCTGTGTTTAATTTGTAAGTAATAAAGTAAAAAAAAATATGATGTGGGCAGCACATGACTTTCCTTATATAATGCAATGAATTTACTACTTTTACAGTAAAAAAAAATAGATTATTTTTATAGTAGTTATTTATATTCTTTCCAAGATATTGAATTTTCGTCAATGAGTCCGTCATTTTCCATGTCGTCTTCATCAATGAGTTGTCATTGATTTAGCGCCATTTTTATCCATTTGGCGAGTTATTCGCTAATTTAGCAACATTTAAAAAAGTTGCCAAGTTGGCGACATTCCACCAAATTAGTCGCCAAAATATCGCCAAGCGTTAAGGACGAAGAAATAAGTTATTCTTACAGCAGATAAATGACTATTGGCAGTCAAATACAAAAGTATTACACAAAGTATCTTTTTTCATGAATGGAACGAGCTAGATCCACGAGAATAATGTCATCCAATTTATCGCAAGGTATTACATATGAAAAGTGAACATGTTTCTCAATAGGAATTTTTTTTTATTTTATATGACTTTTTGATAATTTTTTTGAAAAAATGTGCGATATCTCGAGAATGGTTCATGTTAGCGTTCTAAAATTTATGTCAATAGTTTTCTAATGAAAAATTACATAAAAAATGTCTATTTGCGTAACTTTATTAGCGGTTTTCATTTTTTGACGATTTTTTCAAAATTTCACTCGAAAATTCAGGGGGGGGGGGTCTGAACATTCGATTGCGTATAAAAACAACAATAGGCTTCCAGTGTTTACGGATTGCGATTCTTGTACCAAATTTCGTTTGTATTGCTCCATTCGTTCGTCAGTTATCGTCTTCACAGACTCTCTGACACACACACACACATACTTTCGCGCGCGCACACACACACAGGCATCACTTCAAAAATGTTTGATTCGTGATCAGGCATGCTTGAAACGTGCTCTCCCGTCGAAAACTCGAATTCGAATTTTCGACCCCATCACAATACTGTCCTTATACATTATGTATATAAGGAAAGTAATAAATGTGAAGCCTAAGAGAAATTGTTTTAATGATATGAATGTTCATCGAGGTCTATGACGCTTGATGTTTTTACTAATGAGTCTGACTACATACATTTTACCCTTTACTTCAGTATTATATTCATTCTGAAATTTTTCTCCAGGTGTATCATTAGGCATCTAATTTTATGCATGGAATCATTATTTATACTAGTACTTTCGGATATATAATTTACTCCATTTAATCCCATTTAACGAAAATATTAACTTTTCTTATTAGATGTAGTGGATAGCAGAGGATTGTACAATACCGCAATTAGCAATTGGAACAACTTTTAACAATTGGAACACATTTGGGGAACATGACGTAATATCGCCAAAATAGCGGTTTATCAGAAATATGAAGAAGCTTATGATAGTTCAATATCTATGCAAGATAAGTTTAATTTCTTTGATAATACCTGAAAACCCTTTGATAACACCATATTGTCTTTTAGACAAGAGTAGCTATATTTCACTAAACATGCTGAATACGAATGTAAACTTAATTAAATAGAGTGAGGCTCCATACCACTTTCTCATACCATAATCTATTTTTCAGTAATTTGTGATTTTTTATTTCTCTATGTATTTTATTTCGCAAATTTAACATGAAAATATATGAAATATCTGTGCCGTTGGTCAAAGTAATCACAATTATAGCGTGTTACCCTTCATTTCAAAAGTCTTGAAAAATCTTATGGTTAATACCAAGTTTGACAATGCACATTCCAGGGGTTAATCCCCCCCCCCCCCCAAGAGTGCTAATAAAGTCACGAACACAAAAATTGTATCGAGGTTATTTTTCTGAGCAATGAATCAAACAGCTATTAAGTTTCGTAATTATTCATCCATAAAAAAACCATTTTATGCCTGATCATGTCAAATTTCGAATAAATTTTGAAGTTTCTGCTCAAATTCATAAAAAATCAAATTAAAAAATATCAAATTTATAAAATATATTAGTTCTAAAAATTTTGTTATCAAAGTCGAATATGAAGTTTTGAGAGAACTAAAGTGAGAAAGCGAGCGGACGTGTGTGTGTGTACGAGAGAAAACGAGCGGACGTGTGTATGTCATAGAGAAAGAGAGAGGACGTGTGTGTGACATAGAGAAAGAGAGAGGACGTGTGTGTGACATAGAGGAAGAGAGAGGACGTGTGTGTGTCATAGAGGAAGTGAGAGGACGTGTGTGTGTCATAGAGAAAGAGAGAGGACTCGTGTGTGTGTCAGAGAGACAGCGAGAGGACGTGTGTGTGTGTGCCAGAGAAAAAGATAGAGGACGTGTTTGTGTGTCAGTGAGAAAGAGAGAGGACATGCGTGTGTCAGAGAGAAAGAGGTAGGATGTGTGTGTGTCAAAGAGAAAGAGTGTGTGTGTCAGAAAGAAAGAAAGAGGACATGTGTGTTTGTCAAAGAGAAATATAGAGGACGTGCGTGTGTCAGAGAGAAAAAGGGAGGATGTGTGTGTGTCAGAAAGAAAGAAAGAGGACATGTGTGTTTGTCAAAGAGAAATATAGAGGACGTGCGTGTGTCAGAGAGAAAAAGGGAGGATGTGTGTGTGCCAGAAAGAAAGAGAGAGGACATGCTTGTTTGTCAGAGAGAAAGATAGAAGACGTGTGTGTCAGAGAGAAAGAAAGAGGACGTGCGTGTGTCAGAGAGAAAGTGAGAGGACGTGTGTGTGTGTGGAAGACCCAGACCGTTCGACTCATCCAAGGATTCAAGTAGCTGGTTAGACGCTGGAAGGGGTTGCGTGTGTCAAAGAGAAAGAGCGAAGGCGTGTGTGTGTCAGAGAGAGAAAGAGAGGGACGTGTGTGTGTCAGATAGAAAGAAAGAGGACGTGTGTGCCAGAGAGGAAAGAGAGAGGACGTCTGTGTGTGCCAGAAAAAAAAGAGATGACGTGAGTGTGTCTCAGAGAGAAAGAGAGAGGACGTGTGTGTGTCAGGGAGAAAAAGAGAGGGCGTGTGTGCGTCAGGGAGAAAGAGAGAGGACGTGTGTGTGTGCCGGTGAGAGGGTGGTAACGATATTTCACTAATGAATGGATTGTTTCGAACGAAATTTTGTACAAAAATTATAGTCGGTGAATACTAATCGAGACCACCCGTCTCGCCATAGGGCACGAGCAGCAATTTGAGTGGCCGGAGTCGGTGAATACTGGAACCCTATTCATTTTGAACAATCAAATGTTTGGAAGATCCCTCAAATTTTCGTATAAAATTTTAATAAAAACTATTGAAATTCAGAGCTATTGTACAAAAATGATAATGAAAGATCATTTCTTATGTAATTTCTCATTAGAAAAGGAGGGACACAAAATTTAGAACGCTAACATGATCTGTTCTAGAGATACTGAACGGTAATTGAATAAATTTATAAAAAAATCACATACAATTTAAAAAGTATTTACTGTTGTAAAATATGCCCACTTTCATGTGTAATATTATGCGACAAATTGTTAAAATCATTCTCGTCGATATAGTTCGTTCTATTCACGAGTGAAGATACTTTGGATAATAGTCGTGTATTTTGACAATTTTCGTGAATAGTCATTTATATATAAAAATGCTCTTCTGCTTGTCTCTCTGTAAAGCTTGGTGATAAATTTGGCAAACTGGGTGATTAATTTAGGTAAATATCGCCAACATGGCGATTTTTCGCCCCTGATTGATGAAATTAATTTTGACAATAATTTTGCAAAAATAACGCTGAGTTAACGAAAATAACACTAAATTGATAAATTAATCAGTTAAATATTTTAATATATGGATTCTATCGCTTATTGCAGGCGATATCAATATTGATAATTTCCAGTTTAGCGTTGTGCAATACATAAGTTAATTGCCTTAGTAGTAGTTAATATTGGTTCACTATTGTATATCTTGGCATTGCATTGAAATATTTCTAATGTAATTCCAATATTGCGAAAATATTAGGATTTCATGGGCCTCCTATATGGCTAATATTTTCATATCAATATTGCGCCAATATTGGTGCTACATTGGAAATATTGGCGTAATATTGTCCTGATATTTTAAGCCAATATTAGGTCAATTCCGTCAAAATGTCCATTTTACTTTCTCTGCAATACATGGTAATCAGGGCCCCCACAAAGGGGGGGTCAGTTGGGGTTGTTGTACCGGGGCCCGGCGAACGATAGGGGCCCGTGAAAAAATATTTTTTCAACATTATTTGTGCATATGAATTTGTAATAAAAAATATTTTATGATACAATATCGCATATTTTACGCAAGTTCTTTAAAACAATAAAAAAAAATCCAAAGAATTGTACAAATTAAGCACATGATACGTTAAGCAACATGTGACACGTTTTATTTCTTTGATTCCATGTGTTTCAAAAAAAGGGTAAAAAAGACATCGTCCGTAACGTACAAAGAATACGCTATCCCATCAACAAAGGATCAGCAAATCCGGTAAGAAAATGATAGATAATAGTACTCCACATAAATTGCCCAGCTTTGAAGGGTTGGCTACAAAGCATTTCCCAGGGTAATAAAAGTAACTTTTTTCTATTTAGCTTCGAAAATTTGCAAGCATTGAACTGATAAAATAAATGCCTTTACAACAAGAAAAGAAAAGCCTTCCACATCTCCTTGTGCAGAGGGAGTCTTTTTCACTCCCATACAGATGAGATAAGATCATGTGAATGGCCAGTTGACCTAAAGCAATTAACACATCAGGGGGTCCAGGTCTAGTCTACAGTCTACCGACAATATCCGCGCTCTTTTGTAGCAGAAAATTCTGGGTATTTGGCAATGGATCGGATGACCCTATTTCCAACTCTCAAGTTCTGTAGTAGATGCCTGAAGGAAGAGTGTTGTATTTCATCCTGGGGAAACCAAGTGGTTAGCATTGAAGACCTTTTGTCTAGCAAAATGTCCCTAAGCAATGTAGCAATGTTCATCTGAGTGGATCCTCTAGAAACGAATAGATACCTCGGCCTAATCCGATGAAACTGTGTTTTCATTTGAAGATTTTGTAACTCGTATAAATTCTTCAATATTTGTAATTAATGGAAAAAAATTTTGCACAGGGGTCTGATATTAAGGTTTGTTTGAATTCTTATATTTTTTTCAATATTAGTTTTAATTGCCTTAAAAATATTGATCTTAGAATTAATGTTATTTATTTTATCAGAATACTATATAGTTCTGTAAAATTAATCTATACATTTAAAATTTGTATAAAACTTTTAGATGAATTTACTCATTGAGAATATCCCTGAAAACGTACAAACCAGTAATTTATTAATATATATGAGTACAACACGGATTGAAATAATGAAACAGAATGTCGTAGGATTATTTCAATCGTGTAAATAATCAGAATCCTATTAATTTTCAGTGAGGTCGGACCGGGAGAAGGCTTTTTCAATTATTTATTCTTAAAATTGAAAAGACATGCAAAATATTCATGTTACCAATATATGTACAGAAAGGGCCGTTTAATATGGAATTTATTTTTATATAAAAATGCAAATGACATCATTTATAGGATGTTCCATCATCCATATATTGCATGTTTTCTTTATCTAAGTTTAAAAAATTATAAAAATGTTAAATATGGTATTTATTACCAATTGGGTGGTTAATTTAAGTACTTTTAACCAGAAATGAATTGAAAATATATTTAGGATTTATCCTAAACCACTTTTGAGGTATTAGAAATATTACTTTTTCTACAACGAGCGTGATATCTCTCAAAATAATTAAATAATTCCCATGCAATTAGGTATACTTATTTTAATCAGTGTCAGCATAAGACCTATTTATTTTCAACGAGTTTGCGTCATAAAGAAGTGCTGTTTTTTTATTGTTTATGGATATCATAATATTTTCATTTGCTGAGAAGTTTTTTGTTAGATACATCAGATGTTTTAGTTACTGGGGCTGTGCATAATTTTTTTGTTCTCTGAGTAGTAAATAATACAATTAAAATTTACAGAAAATTTGTAGATTCTTTCAAATTATCAAATAACTCAAATTTTTTGCAACTGATGTATTGTTGAACCTATCATACTACTGTAGAGGGCAGGAATAATGAAAATTAATCATACCAGAAGGCCGTAAGATGCAGATAGGTCACTTTTCTTTGCCCATGCACATTTATATAGTACTACAAATAATTACTCAGAGTTGCCCGGGTCCTAGATAAGCTTCCGCTAGTTAAATAATACATGCAGATAAAAACCACTCAATTTGCAAATCGCTTCCTTCTTTTGTTCCGCAACCGTGGAAAGCAGAAAAAATAAATAAATAAAAGAAACAAAATGAAATCATTTCTCTAGGCGAGAAGACTTAAACATCGTGAGTTCCAAGGCTTTGAGGGGCATGCTCACAAATGTCCACCGGGGAGAAAAATAGTATACACATTTCATTAACGATATCTACAATTTCAAATTTTATGCGTTTGTAAAAACTCACAGCAAATAAAATAATGTAGTAATTAAAAATATTTCCGTTAGAATACGAGGATATACACACATATTTAAGTATCAAATATTCTAAAATATACAAATTTTGATGTATTTATAAAAAATCCAATGTGGGCAGCACATGAATTTCCTTATATAATGCAATGAATTTACTACTTTTACA
This sequence comes from Amaurobius ferox, assembly GCA_951213105.1. NCBI lineage: Eukaryota > Metazoa > Arthropoda > Arachnida > Araneae > Amaurobiidae > Amaurobius > Amaurobius ferox. Next base: position 67,550,462 of record OX578139.1, read on the forward strand.
GTTAAAAAAAAATAGATTATTATTATAGTAGATATTTATATTCTTTCCAAGATATTGAATTTTCGTCAATGAGTCATCATTTTCATTGATTTAGTGTCATTTTTATCCATTTGGCAAGTTTTTCGTTAATTTAGCAACATTGAAGAAAGTCGCCAAGTTAGCGACATCTCACCAATTCGTCGCCAAGGTCTTTCCAAGCGTTATGGACAGATAAATAAGTTATTCTTACAACAGATAAATGACGATTGGCGTTCAAATACAAAAGTATTACTCAAAGTATCTTTTTTCATGAATAAAAAGAGCTAGATCCACGAGAATGATGTCACAAATTTATCGCATGCTATTACATATGAAAAGTGAGCATGTTTCTCAATAAGAAATATTTTGTTTTTATTTTATATGATTTTTTGATATTTTTTTTGAAAAATCTGCAATATCTCGAGAACGGTTCATGTTAGCGTTCTAAAATTTATGTCAATCGTTTTCTAATGAAAAATTACATACGAAATGTTTCTTTGCGTAACTTTATTAGAGGATTTGAGTTTTTGACTATTTTTTTAATATTTCACTCGAAAATTTAGGGGGTTCTGAATATTCAATTGCGTATAAAAACTATAGATTTCCAGTGTTTAGGGATTGTAATTTTTGTACCAAATTTCATTCGAATCGGTTCATTCGTTCGTCAGTTATCATCTCCACAGACTCACTGACACACACACACACATCACTTCAAAAATGTTCGATTCGTGATAAGGGATGCTTGAAACGTGCTCTTCCGTTGAAAACTCGAATTCGGATTTTCGACCCCGTCACAATACTTTCCTTATATAGTATTGTATATAAGGAAAGTAATAAAATAAATTTAAAGGAATTGTCCTACGGATTCGGTTCAAACATTGTTAGAAAAAAGGTTTTGCGATCTTTCCGATGGTGTCAAAATAGAAATTCTGCAATAACATTTTCGATCGCTAAGAAACTGATTTTTGTGAAAATCGCGATTCAATATAAAATAACTAAAAACTAATATAAATTAAAAACAATTCATTGAGTAGAATTCGTCGAAACGTCCTGAAGCGCCTCTGTACCATATTCCATCGCTGTGCGCAGCTTAGATTTCTCGCTACAGACTACACACATGCTTTCTTATATTAAGTAAACTTAATTTTTTCGTACCCTATGGAGTGCTGATTTGAAGAAAATTAGAGATCAACTGATTTAGAAGATCCAAGCTACTATTACACATTATTAAAAAATCATTTATTGCAACAAGTATATTTGCATATATGAGATTTTGATATGAAAAATCGATTGATACAGAAGATCAAGAGTGTTTTATCTGCATATCCTGCTTTGTTAAGAGTGTGGCAATAGGAACAGAAGTTGATCAAATAACGATTATGGAAGTTATTTTGGATAGATCTTTTTTTACTTTATTGATGAATATATATTTACATTTCCACTTCACTACATGATTGTATTTATTACTTTCCTTATATACATAATGTATAAGGAAAGTATTGTGATGAGATCGAAAATTCGAATTCGAGTTTTTGACGGGAGAGTACGTTTCAAGCATCCCTGATCACGAATCGAACATTTTTGAACTGATGTCTGTGTGTGTGTGTGTCAGTGAGTCTGTGGAGACGATAACTGACGAACGAATGGACCAATTCGAACAAAATTTGGTACAAAACTCACAATCCGTAAACACTGGAAGCCAATTGTTTTTATACGCAATCGAATGTTCAGAACCCCCTAAATTTTCGAATGAAATTTTGAAAAAATCGTCAAAAAATCAAAATCGCTAATAAAGTTACGCAAATAGACATTTCTTATGTAATTTTTCATTAGAAAACGATTGACATAAATTTTAGAATGCTAACATGAATCGTTCTCGAGATATTGTACATTTTTAAAAAAAAATTATCAAAAAGTCATATAAAATAAAAAAAAATACTTCTTATTGAAAAACATGTTCACTTTTCATATGTAATACCATGCGATAAATTGGGTGACATCATTCTCGTGGATCTAGCTCGTTCCATTCATGAAAAAAGATACTTTGAGTAATACTTTTGTATTTGAAAGCCAATAGTCATTTATCTGCTGTAAGAATAACTTATTTCTTCGTCCATAACGCTTGGCGAGATTTTGGCGACGAATTCGCCGGAATGTCGCCAACTTGGCGACTTTTTAAATGTTGCCAAATTAACAAAAATCTCACCAAATGGATAAAAATGACGCTAAATCAATGAAAATGACGACTAATTGTTGAAAATTCAATATCTTGGAAAGAATATTGGTATCTACTAAACCTATTTTTTTTTTTACTGTAAAAGTAGTAAATTCATTACATTATATAAGGAAAGTCATGTTTTGCCTACATCAGATTTTTTCTACTGTGTTTTACTATTTTGTAACTAAAGAATTCAACTTTAAATTATTTACAAAGACTGAGCAAAAATTACTTTAAAGTTAACTTTGGCGAAAATATGTTGGATACATGGAAGGGGGGGGGGTGGAATCACTCCCTTCATATACATGGGGCCCGCGTCACTACTTGGTACCCTGTCTCACAATTTGATGTGGGGGGCCTGATGGTAATGTATAGGGAAAGTATTGGAATCATGCCGAAAATCGTAACTCGAGTTTTCGACGGATCTACACGTTTCGAGACCTCTAGAATACGAAAAAACTATATTTAGCGTGGCGTCTGTGTGTGTGTCTCTGCGTCTGTCTGTCTGTGTGTCTGTGCAATGTATGTATCCACTCTAACTCAAAAACTTAAGGACCGAATTTCATAAAATTTGGTAGGTAAGTCATTTGGGTATGACCTTGGTGCTGGTTAGTTTTTGATGCGATTCGTAAAACAGAACCCGCCTTTTTTGCGAAATGGCCCGTAAAAATTTAATGTATCCACTGTAGCTGAAATACTAATTGACCAAATTTCACAAAATTTGGTAGATAAGTTACTTGTACGATATTCTGGTGCTGCTTAGATTTTGCCATTACTCGGAAAAGAACAGCCTGCCTGTTTTTACGAAATGGCCTGAAAGAATCGCCAATATCTAAAAAAAAAAGACTATGCATGCTGAAATGTATTTGTGAGACCAGAAATAGATCTCACACTTGTTATGGTGAGACAGTTTTATGCCAGTAATTTATTGTGGCTGAAACATCGGACAATACCTCCAGTCTGAATGACGTCAAGGTTTACAGTGCGCTGATCCAAGGGTCAACCAAAATCATAAATTTTGGGTGTCAAGACAGAGGGGTCGAACCAACTCTTAAGAAAATATGAATTAATGACATTGGATAAAAAGCCTGACCAACTGAGGATATGCTTGTGGCGTCGCCATGAATGCGGCCAATAGAAGCAAAAAGGGGAGTGACAGTCCTGAGGCAAAAGAGCCACAACCTGTGACATAAGAACAACGATAAAAACATATAGAAGAACGATGATACTTGGTGAATACAGAACGACGACTAGAGATGTAGAGTGTTCCGTAGATGTTCCAAAATAATGGCTAGATCTATTGATTTGTGCAGCGCAATCAGAAGTACGAGACGGAGCGAAACACGTAGAGTTACGGTCAGTACGAGTTACTGATGCAAGCATTAGGGTCTATGGTCAAAGCCGAAAGTGAAGGTATGTGCCCATTAAAAACGACAGGTCTAAAAACATTTAGGCATTTTAATACTGGTCTCACATGGTCTCTTTACGCCGTAACAATTAACGAGAAGAATAATTGTTGTAATTAATTAATTTAGTATTTTATGTTTTTAATAAATATTTTATTGTTAAAGTTAAAATGGTGCAATCAATTTAGTAATATAATAATTAATATTATTTTACAGAACTCGCGCGAAAGATAAATAATTGGAGGATTAATAGCAGCACACATCGTAATGTACAATTTAATAATGAGTTCCACGCATACGAGCAATTTACGGCCATGATATTATATGCTAATTATCGTTAACCTAAGAGGTTAACTTTAAGTTTCTTTTTGTTTTAGCGCACCACATTTGGTTTCCGACAGTATCAATTAAATTCTTATTTTATACGCAATTTTTGACGAGGAAATGACTATAACACACTCCATTATACTTTAGGATTAACCGTTCTCAAGATATTTGAGATTTCTTGCATTTTTGTTACGTCGCTATCGAAAAAATGTCCAATTACCAAATAAACACAAAAATAGAATTTAAAATGCAAATTTTGTGTTATTTGGTGTAATTAAACTCAATCTAATGAATTATTAAAGAAATTAAGAATATCTGAATTTGAGTCTGCAGGGAAAGTCTTGTGCTGCCTACATCAGATTTTTTTACTTTCCCTGCAATACATGGTAATGTATATGGAAAGTATTGGAATCATGTCGTAACTCGAGTTTCAAATCGCAACTCGAGTTTTCGACGGATCTACACGTTTCGAGACCTCTAAAATACGAAAAAACTATTTATAGCGTGACGTCTGTGTGTGTGTCTGTCTGTCTATGTGTCTGTCTGTCTGTGGTTCTGTGTAATGTATGTATCCACTCTAACTTAAAAACTAATGGACCGAATTTCATAAAATTTTGTAGGTAAGTCACTTGGATGTGACACTGGTGCTGATTAGTTTTTGGTACGATTCGTAAAAACAGAACCCGCCTTTTTTTCAACTCAAATTCGCAAAAATTTCATTTATCCGCTCTAGTTAAAATACTAATTGACCAAATTTCACAAAATTTGGTAGATAAGTTACTTATTAGATACTCTGGTGCTGATTAGAATTTGGTATACGATTCGGAAAAGAAAAACCCGCTTTTTTTACGAAATGGCCAGCAAAAATTTCATGTATCCACCCTAGCTAAAATAGTAATTAACCAAATTTCAGAATATTTTGTAGATAAGTTACTTATGGCACACTCTGGTGTTGATTAGATTTTGGTACGATTCGGAAAGAACAACCTGCCTTCTTTTACGAAATGGTCCGCAAAAATCGTTAAAATCTAAAAAGAAAGACTACGTATGCTGAAATGTATCAACTAAATTCTTGTTTTATACGCAATTTTTGACGAGGAAAAGAATATAACCACACTCCATTATACTTTAGGGCTAACCGTTCTCAAGATATTTGAGATTTCTGGCATTTTTGTTACGCCGCTATCGGAAAAATGTTCAATTACCAAATAAAAACAAAAATTGAATTAAAAATGCAAATTTAGTGTTATTTGGTGCAATTGAATTCAATCTAAAGACTTATTAAAGAAATAAAGAAAAAATAAATTTTAGTCTCCAGGGAAAGTCATGTGTTGCTCACATCAGATTTTTCATATTGGCCCAAAATTGGAGCAAATAAACAGCTAATATCGGACCAATATTGGATTAATACTAGAGTGGGTACTTTGAAATAGATTAAATTGTTTTGAATGTAACCTTGGAACACAAAGCTCCAAATGTACAATTTAACGTTAAAAAAATTGTTCCGTGGACCTTATATATCATATTACTTTCCTTATATACATAATGTATAAGGAAAGTATTGTGACGGGGTTGAAAATTCGAATTCGAGTTTTCGACGGGAGAGCACGTTTCAAGCATCCTTGATCACGAATCAAACATTTTTGAAGTGATGTCGCTGTGTGTGTGAGTGTGTATGTGTGTGTGAAAGTATGTGTGTGTGTGCGAAAGTACGTGTGAGTGTGTGTGTGTGTCAGTGAGTCTGTGGAGACGATAACTGACGAAGGAATGGAACGATTCGAATGAAATTTGGTATAAAATTCGCAATCCATAAACACTGGAAGCCTATTGATTTTATACGCAATCGAATGTTTAGAACCCCCTAAATTTTCGAGTGAAATTTTGAAAAAGTCGTCAAAAAATCAAAATTGCTAATAAAGTTACGGAAATAGACATTTCTTATGTAATTTTTTATTAGAAAACGATTGACATAAATTTTTAGAACGCTAACATGAACCGTTCTCGAGATATTGCACATTTTTCAAAAAATTTTTCAAAAAATTATATAAAATAAAAGTTTTAAAAAACTTTCCATATGTAATACCATGCGATAAATTGGGTGACATCATTCTCGTGGATCTAGCTCGTTCCATTCATGAAAAAGATACTTGGAGTAATACTTTTGTATTTGAACGCCAATAGTCATTTATCTGCTGTAAGACTAACTTATTTCTCCGTTCATAACGCTTGGCGAGATTTTGGCGACGAATTTGGCGGAATGTCGCCAACTTGGTGACATTTTTAATTGTTGCCAAATTAACAAAAATCTCGCCAAATTAATAAAAATGACGCTAAATCGACGAAAATCGATGAATTCATCAATGAACTCATTGAAGAAAATTCAATATCTTGGAAAGAATATAAGTATCTACTATAAGAATAACATTATTTTAACTGTAAAATTAATAAATTCGTTGCATTATATAAGGAAAGTCATGTGTTGCCCACATCAGATTTTTTTCACTCTGAAAAAATAAATTCATTGCATTATATAAGGTATGTCATAGCTTCTCACATCGCATTTTTCACATCAGTGGTGTTGGTAGAGAAATATTTTGTTCAGGGAATTACGAACTAGGGCTTTGATGTCATATATCTGACGTCGTATATACTATTTTTTTTAATTTACAAATTTAAATTTAAAGGAATATGTTCAGTATTTGGGAAATTCTCTATCGCATCCACTACATATACATGTCCAATAATGCATTTAAAGGAAAATTCAAATAGTGTCATCTTTAGATATTATGAGCCATATAAGGGAATATAAGGAATATTTAAGGAAAATTTAGCACTCATAATGCTGAAATCTCTCATTAAAATTAAAGTCCTACTTTCTGTGAATCAATTATGTTACATCACAATTCTTGCCAATAGAATTTGTTGTTAAAATATTTACATTTTATAAGAATACGAGCGAGAATTCTGTAATTCTGTATCTAATGAGATAGCCTGAGCTTTCATAATATAGAATGTAATATTTAAAAAGGCAGAGTAATAGTCAATGTAATTAAAAAAATGTCATCTCTTTTATATGTGAATAAATATTTCTACCTTTTCGAAATGTAATCTCATGGAAAAGCGTGATAGAATTTCCATCGTGAAGTTCAAAGATGAACAGAGAATTTAATTATTATGTATTTCTAACTAGCTGTACATATGTTTTTTGTGCGAAATATATAATGTAAAAACTGGTTGTATGTAAAACTAACGTATAAGTCTAATGTAAAAGTCTAATGTAAAAACTAAAAACTTAAAAATTCACAATTTGTAGTGAATTTTTAATATTTGGAGTCTTCATTTTCGAAATTCTATAATACTTTTCTCAAAATGGAAGGAAGTGGTTTTTTTCGTGTTAAGCTACTAAATAAACAGACAGAAAGCCCACTTTACAATTTTATTTATATAGGTAATAATAATATTATACAAATAAATAAAATTATCTTTGTATGCAGAGATATCTTTTATTTATGGTCTTTGCAGGGCCCACTCCGACAATAAAAGTTTGCAAATTCGTCCCAGTAGCTCAAAGGTAGATAGATCATCGGCTGGCCAGTTCCAGGGTTCGATTCCTGGTTGGGGCAGTACGGTTCTTTTCAATGATGCCCAAACAAATCAACCCTGTAAGTTGGTGAAAATATCTCGGAGCTCTGAATGTGACCCTCATATGACTAGCACGGATTCAGTGGACTCTGGGATATTGAGCACCGATTTCAAATCGAGAGGATAACGGACCTCGTAGAAAGCTAACCTGGAGGATAAAATGTGCATCAAAAGACTAATCAATAATGGCATCAGAAGACCGATAATGTCGAGATGGAAATTCTATGATACTATTTTCGATCACTAAGCGAACGATTTGTGCAAATATCGTTCAAAATCGTGTGTCAACATAGAATAACTAAAAACCTAATCCGAATGAATAAAAATAAATATTGCTGAGGATGTTGTACTAGGAGTTCAGCTAATCCAGTACAAAATATTGTGGCTATCTGAAGCTTATACAGTCTGCTACAGACATACATCTTTTTTTCTATCGTTTTTATTAATGATTAACATTTGAAATAAAATGGAAGAAAACAAAAAATAAAAGATATATAAGCTGAAAATAAGTCAATATACAGTGATCGGACATAAAATATTGTTTTATATACCGCAATTTGCTAGTTAAAAAGCCACCCCAACAATAATCTTGCAATTCCAATTCAGTAGCTCAGAGACAGAGCGTCAAATGGTTATTACGAAGATTAGTGGTTCGATTCCCGGTTTGGGCAGTAAGGTTTTTTACAAGGTATACATATTATGATACTTGTTAAAACGTTTTACGAGAAAGAAAACCTGTATCAACCAAACCATGTAACAAACAGTATTTTTTTATAATATTAATAGAAAAAAATAAAGTTATAAAATTCTACTTCACATAGAAGAAGAATCACAGCACTATAAATCACATATATAACTCTACGATTTCTCGCAGTTTAAGATGTAATAAAGGTAGAATTTGTTCCCGCCAATAAATTTAAAGACGTGGAAAGATTTGAACGGAATCCGTTTCAAAACGGCTTGATAAAGTTCTGATATATATCTGTTTAAAATTATATTTTAAGCCCAGAGGCAAGTAAGAAAACTACCACAGTTAACCAAAACATGGCTGACATTTTTTTAATGTATCTGAATCTGAGATACAAAATATTTATTCTATTTTCTACTAAATCTATTTTATTTAATCTTTCTATTTGTTTAGTAGTTGAAATGTTAAAGAAATCTGGTTTAAAAATGATTTTTTTATTAACTTTTATGGCACATTATTTAGTTTAGCGAAATAATAAATCTCGTAACTTCAACTGCATGACAAGTTAGGTGTTTCTCAACGTGTTATATAGACCAATTTGAACACGGAATATTCATAGTAACCCATCTTTTTGCAGTTGACTGCATCGTTGGGATTGGTGTTCGTAATGTTAATATTAAAAATTGAAGAAAAAAATCACTGCAACGCGGTGAAGGACGGGTCACAGCTCGACGAATCGTAAACACAAGTTTACGATCTTCCGTACTTTGATACGTAATAAAAATAGTATTCAATCTCGGTCGTAAATATCCAGATGTAGAAAAATGGTTTTATACGGAATCTGTTTGAAAGGAATTTATAAAAATACTGATTAGTTTTGGTAAGGATTCTGTTTGATCTCTGTCGAGAATAAACGTGTAATTTAACGTAAATTGCGCAGTTAACAACGATACTGAATTTCATCAAATACCAGACAACTATTGATAAACGCACTGGGATTTTTACTTACGCTAACATGGAAAAGAAACTCAACGTGGGCGGAACTTAACAGACTTTTTCTAACGGACTTCTAATCGTTTATCTTCCTATATTTTCAAATGCATTAATGTAAGTTTGATCCCAGAAAATATTACATAAAATGGATATTTGAAATGATATCCCATTTACAGTTATAATGTAATTTCATAAGGCAGTAATAAATGTCTTGAGATCACGACGCTTTTGTCTGAAAGCTATTATGCTCGCTCATCCCGTTTTAACCATGAGATCAAATTACGACACCTCCAAGTTGGTGATTTTGTGTTCTCTTTACATTGGTGACCTCGGACGAGGACATGACTCTTGAATGTACAGGTTGACGCATTCATCATTTTGACTTAAACCAGCTATTTCAATGGCGCGTGCATGTCAAATGGCTGATATTTGATACGCAATTTAGCTGTAAAATAGGTGCTTCTGCTTTAAAGAAATGTACCAATTATTCAAGAAAGTAGCCTAGAATGTTATAATTTTCTCGAGATCTTTAGAAAAGGAAGAGAAGTAACCCTCTTTACGCTATATAAAGCCATTTCTTCAACCAGGAGTCAAGATGGTCGTTGCTGAGCCAGCCTGTATGTTTAAGAGCCTTAGGCGAGGACGAAGTATATTATTTTCGTTATCTTCAATTATTTAGCTTTTTGAAAAGTTGTTGTTGTTATTGTTGTTGTACGGATGACCTCCTGTTTCGGAGGAGCCGATTCAGGACCAGTGATGCAGGAAGCAGGAAAGAATGAAGAAAGACACAAGACGAGAGAACAAAGTTTATTACAAGACCGCATCACTGACTAAGGTCGGAGGGGGTGCAGCTTCACATTTTGACGAGGACCCAGAAGGAGGAAGACGGACTTTATCCTCAAGAAACATCCATGCCTTATTCGGGATTCGAACCCGAGCCCTTAAGACAGCAGCCGATGACGCTATCCACTTCACCGCCTGCGCGGCTTTTGAAAAGTACATATGCATTATAAAACTGAACCTTCTTTACTGCCCATGAGATAATAAATATTAAATTTCCTGACCCTCATTAAAAAATTTCCTGGCTTTCTTCACAGACTATGTGGTTGACAATACGTTTTTTCATCGCAAGCACACCTCATAACCGTTTTTTTCCCTCAGCATATGGATTGCAAGGCCTTCATCTGCTTTCTCGATTAAATATGGTTTATTAACATAAAATATTTCAATTCCAACAACTGTGAACAAAGACTGATTTAAGACATTACTCCAATGCACAGTCACAGAACCCGCATGTAAGGAAGTTCACAAAAATGTGGAAAATACTACCACTGAAGGTAAAATATCCATGAAGCGCTATTTTAGATCGGCAGCGTAGTATATTGGATTTGTTAGACAATATTGCCGCAAATGTTACGAGAATTATTATTTTTTTTCCGTCGGAAATATTACTTTGAAAATCTAAAATTTTGAATCCTGATTTCCAAAATTTTAAGGGAAAACAATACTTTTTCTATATTATATTACATAGTATGAAAAATCAGAAATAGGCTATCAACTGTTTAGATTAAATATGTAGATGTCACATCTAATGGCCACTAGCCAGTGGGAACGAGCTAAGCGAAGGTGAAATGGTTAGTACCAAAACATGGTAAACTTCGTATTTTAAGCTTGAAATAAATAACTCAAGGTGTTTGTTCAGGATTCGAAGGACAAGATTCAAAATACGCTCTTAAACTGCTGTTAAAACTTTGCATACATACAGCATACAAAAAAATATGTGAAAGAAACATCCTTTTTATTTGGTACAAGCAAAAAGTGCAATTCGATCAGAAATGCCGATTTTGCTTGAATAAGTCAGATTGTGCTTCTTGAATGTTCTGTTGAAGGCTATTTCTTGCCTTAACAACCGATTGACTCCAATTTTTTTATGCTGCATATATACGAATATGTTTATTATTTTAGGATTTATTTAATATTTTAATTAATTTATTTATTTAGTATTTTTATTAATTTAATATTTATTTAATATTTTTATTAATTTAGTATTTACTTAATATTTTTATTCATTTAATAATTTTATATAGTATTTTTATTAATTCAGTTTTCTTCGAAGTATTATCTAAAATACTCTGGTGTCTCTGATTTATAGATTTCCTTAGGAATTAACAAATTTCGATTTTTACTAAAATTTTAAAAATAAGAATTTTCGTATAATTATATGTAATTGAATATCCAAACTTTTATTGTGTTATGAATAAAAGTAAGAGTATATATATATATATACACATATATATCGACTTTCATAAAAATCTCATAATCATTTTGAGAGAAATAATGCTGTTTGTGAGGAAAATAAAATTTATGATATCTCTGTGATGTAATATCTCTATAAATAGCGATACATATTAAGTAACAGTATTCCTGATTTAAATTACCCATAATGCAGCTATCTGCTCGTGATAAAAGAGAACACATTTTATAGTTTATGGATTATTTTCTTTTTACTTTCCTTATATACATAATGTATAAGGAAAGTATTGTGACGGGGTCGAAAATTCGAATTCGAGTATTCGACGGGAGAGCACGTTTCAAGCATCCCTGATCACGAATCAAACATTTTTGAAGTGATGTGTGTGTGTGTGTGTGAAAGTATGTGTGTGTGCGTCTGTGTGTGTGTCAGTGAGTCTGTGGAGACGATAACTGACGAATGAATGGACCGATTCGAACGAAATTTGGTACAAAAATCACAATACATAAACACTGTAAGTCTATTGTTTTTATACGCAATCGAATGTTCAGAACGCCCCTAAATTTTCGAGTGAAATTTTGAAAAAATCGTGCAAAAATCAAAATCGCTAATAAAGTTACGCAAATAGAGATTTCTTGTGTAATTTTTTATTAGAAACGATTAGCATAAATTTTAGAACGCTAACATGAACGGTTCTCGAGATATTGTACATTTTTCAAAAAATTATCAAAAAGTCATATAAATTAAAATAAAAATATTTCCTATAGAAAAACATGTTCACTTTTCATATGTAATACCATGTGATAAATTTGGTGACACCATTCTCTTGGATCTAGCTCGTTCCACTTATGAAAAATGTACTTTGAGTAATACTTTTGTGTTTGAACGCCAATAGTCATTTATCTGTTGTAAGAATAACTTATTTCTTCGTCCATGACGCTTGGCGAGATTTTGGCGACGAATTTGGTGGAATGTCGCCAACTTGGCGACTTTTTAAAATGTTGCTAAATTAACGAAAAACTCGCCAAATAGATAAAAATGACGCGAAATCAATGACGCCTCATTGATGATGACGACATGGAAAATGACGACTCATTAACGAAAATTCAATATCTTGGAAAGAATATAAATAACTACTATAAAAATAATGTATTTTTTTACTGTAAATGTAGTAAATTCATTGCACTATATAAGGAAAGTTATGTGCTGCTCACATCAGATTTTTTAGATCTATAATGCGAAATAATTGAAGGAGAATGTTAGTCTACTTTAAATGACTCGTTTTTAAATGGAAAATTACATAAAAATGTCTATTTGCATATAATTTTGTATCATAATTAATTAATTTTTTATATTGTTTTCCAATGTTCGTATAATGCTCCAATGAATTTATTTTGGTACAAGTCATCTAAAATTAAATAGACGTTTGACGTTAAGCGTATGTCAGCGTTCTATAAATGATGTCATCCGCTTATTAAATAAAAATATTTCTTTGCCATATCTCGATATTATTATTTTTATAACGTTTCTTCTATTTTCGAAAGAAAAGGTTTGAGAAATTAATGACCTTCTCGTAGTTCTTTATCTCGTTAAAAATCAATTGTTTTTTTACGTTTTTAAGTAATCGTATAAAATTGAACCGCACAACGTGTTCGAAATATGTCCTGCTAATAAAGGCAGAGAGACACGCATAGTTTGAAAAATGATTTATTTGTATTTCAGGGATTTTCGGGGCATGAAATTCCATTCAAATCCAATATTTTGGTTTTTGACAACATTACGATGCTTTTCTTTTGTTAAAACATCGTAATGATGTCAAATGTTGTATTGTTGCAGCGTACTATTGCTGCAGCGTACTATTGTGGGCATCGTACTATTGTTGCGGAGTATATCCAAAATGCTTTTACGGCGTGTTGTCTGTTCACGGGAAAAACAACATTTAGAAGCAACTATTGCTATTACGTAAAGGTCCGGGTCGCTCGACTTTGACAAATAAGTTTTGTGACCACAGTGACTAGTTTGGTGAAATACCGCCAACTGGCGACTTTTGGAAACTACTCGACTTTTCTAAATATCTTAAAAACTTCCTATTTTACGCCCCCTTTCTAGATATTTGTATGGAGGGTATGTGAACGAGTCATCGTTCAGTTGCGCTGAGTTGACTTGAAACGATAAAAGTGAATTGTTTAAATACGTGAGGGTTTTGAGAACATACCCTGGCTATTTTGCAAATGATTTAAACATTTAATCGATGTTTTTATTGTACCCGATTGTTTTGCGTGATATCGTAAGATAGTGATGTAAGCTGTAAAAAGTTCCTGTTTGCACTTATTGGTGCTTTTAAATAAAAGCTTGAGTTATTTAAAAAATTAGAATCACTTTGTATTCTGAGAACGCACCAGAGGATACGTTGTAACAGTATCTTCTGGATGAAAAGCGCCGGAATTTGTGGTTAACTTCAGCTTCATTCCACAGTAGAAATAGCCTTAAATAGGAGCAAAATATAGTGAATAGCTCTCTAAGTATATAACAGAGTTACAAAACAATTATTATTATAGCAGTAAATCCAACATGACTTAAGAGATTTTGCTTTATTGACGCCAAATTTCCCAAGAAAGTAGTCAATTAAGTAATTTTATAATTATGCTCATGAGCATAGTAAAAAAATAAGGGAAATATAATTAGTATATATTTTACCGAATTACGTAAAGCCAGAATGTTTAAAATATAAATGTAAAACTTCTTTAAAAATAAAAGTCTTTATTCATACTAAAAAACTTAAAAACTTATTTGCAAGCCTGGGTGAATTTGGGCGTAGAACACACTTTATCAGAGGCACATGACAGGAAAAGGTACATTGGGCTTTTATACCTAGCTAAATCCGAGAACAAAATTTGCATATTTTACAAATATGGAAATTTTGTGTTTGGGAATTTATCGTGGTATAAAAAACTTAATGTATCTTTTTCCTGTAATATGCATATTTTTATCGTGATTTTAGCTGGGTATAGAAAGCCCTATTTTTCTTTTTCCTGTCATATGTTTCTGATGAAGGGCGTTTTACAACCGAAAGCTCTCAGATGTGTAAATATGTTTTCACGTCTTTTAGTGTGAAGAAAGATTTATTTTTAGAGCAGTTTTATATACTTTTTACATCTTAAGTGCATACTTTACATTTATTACATTCAGGAAACGTTTTGTATACCACACAAACAAACCAAACATATCTTTATATGGGATATGATCTCTTCTGACTTTGACACAATTTTTTCACATTGACGTTTCATCCCTTCAATCAGGTGATTCAGCGTAGAAGAGGGCAACAACTGCCATTTCAAGGGCAGTTTTTAGCTCTAGGCGAGGAGCTGGAGTGCTGAACAGGCGGAGACAGCTCTTTTAAGGGCATCCCAAAGATTTTCGAAGGAATTGCTGGCCACTGCATGTCAGCAATACCTTCGCTGTCAATATGCTCGTCCTCCAGCACTACTCTATATGGACGATATATTACCGTCTATCAAAAGAAACTCTGAATCCACTGCTGCAGAGTAAAGTCTCACAAAGGGTTTAAGCACTTGATTCCAATACATTTCCGTCGCCGCAGTACCCTTTGTGAACAAGTGCAGATGAACGAATTATCTGAAAGAAAATCTAGCACATACCATAATACTACTACGACTAAAGGTGTGGTGTTCAACGATGTGAGTGGGGAGGTTGAGTGTTCGTTGTACTTATAAGCTTACTGTTTGAATTTAGGGATAATCAGGACACATTCGTGAAGAGTACATTAGTCCATTGGGCTTCAAGTCGCATGCTGATGAAAACACATCAATCGGGTTCTTCTGGCCTTAGCGGCACAAATTCCTGAAATCAGAGCATAATGTGACACATCTGGATATACGGTAATTCGACGTGGAACCTTAGCCTTACAGTACTGGCCGATATCGAATTTCCTATTGTCGTAGTAAGTTATTGATCGGAGAGCTGGTGCGTTCACTCGGCGATTGTGTTGGACCAGTAATGCAATGCACTGGTCATCAGAGGATGACGTAGCTCTAGAACAACCTGTAAAGTGACTCCGGATGAATATCCTATTTGTTTGGAATTATTTTCATAAAAAATAAATATCAGAATGGGGTTCACACAAAAGAAATTGGCGATTTCGTAATAGATTGCATTGCTTCCAAAATCTTCCAAATGCACCCCAGCGTTGAGAATCTTTCAAACTTATTCTTTGTTTCATAACAAAGCTCATATAATCCACAATCAACCCTAACAGTCTTTAAAATTTTTCTTTAAGCATTAATTTCCCTAGGCTCAAATGAGCCGTTTCCATCCCATTCATGATTTTTATATTGCTGGAGGAACAAATCATTTGACGCCATTTGATATTTGCATACGTTATCGACAGCAACAGTAAATTTTACTGAATAAAATCCATGTATGCATTTGCTGGTTGAGAATTTTCATCGTGTGCTTAACTTTCGAAGGACAGTGTAAATACTCAACTAATTCATGAATGAAAGATTGAATTATCAAAACATTGAGTGTGTAAAGAACCTTGATGTTCCAACCGGGAATCGAACCTTGGATCTTCGAACAGGCCAGTCGACTCTTTCCCGTTGAGTTACTAGGACAAAATTGCAAGCACACTATCTGAAGTCAGATTGACATACAACTGACAATCTGACTGACCACCTCCTGCTATTTTGACCTTAGGTTAGCCTCCAGAAACTAATTTTTTACTCAGATTAGTATCCTACGTGGTAATCTTTGAAATCGACGCTCCATATATCAGAGTTCACTGAATCCGTGCTAGTTGTACTTGGGTCACTTTCAGACCTCCGACAATTTTGCACTAACCTACACAGTTGATTTGTTCGGGCGCCATTGTAAAGAACAGTGCTGTCCCAACGGGAAATTGAACCCTGGATCTCCAAACTGGCCAGCCGACGCTCTACCGTTGAGCTACTGGGATAAAACTGCAAGCTCTTATTGTCGAATGTCCACAATTCATAATTAATCGTTTCACGTCACATTATACCCTGAGAAATCTTTATATACTTATACACAATTAGTAGAATGATCTCGTAAAACCTAGTTAACTCGAGAAATTTCATTCCAATTATCTCCATTCTCAATGTTTCCAGAATTCGTCAATTTGGGGACATGTCATTGAATTTGTCCTCAAGGTCGCTAAAGTGACTACTGTCAAGTGATAGGGACTCTCAATTACTAACGATTGGCGTTTGTACAGGTATTTTTTTCAACGATTCTTTCAACGTAGGGAAATACATATTAGGTAGCATTGTAGGGAAAGTAAAAATTTGGAAAGTATTCAAAACTTATTTTGTACTCAGAGCCGGCTATATGAAAGGTATGTACACAATTCTATTGGAGAGACAGGGGTCTCGGGTGGGGACCTGGTTTCCGATTTTTTAGAAAAGGGAAGCCGTAAGAGATTTACAACAAGAAAGATCAATCATGCATAAAGCATTGATTATGAAACACTTTCCAACTGCAGTGCAATTCTATTTAAATATCTTTAAAGTACGATACCTGCAGCGGTAATATTTTTTAAATTATCACAATACTGCAATAATTTATTATATTTGAAAATTTAAAATTTCATCGAAAAAAAATGAACTTTATTCAAATGACGTCATCAAAATATAAATCGCATGGCTTTCTGTGTACAATCAGTAAAAATTTCATTCATACAGTTTTATTTCATTTCTTTCATTCGTCACAATACTACCATAATTTATTTTACTTAAAAACTTAAAACCATGGAGGTAAAAGTACTTTAACTCTAGCTTAAAATTTCATCGAAAAAGTCTGCTATAAAATTATCTGCTTCTCTATGCAAAATCAATGAATATTTAATTCATATCAGCTTAATTTCAGACGCCAGGGCTAAATAATTTTGCGTTAAAAAATTCAGAAATTCTGATACAACTTATCTTACAGCTTCATGTGTTCACAGCCTGCATCGGTTAAAATTAGGCTTGGTTGTAGAAATAATCAAATTCTGATGATCATTTAAACTCAAATATATTGTAATTGAGTTGTTTCAAAATATAGAAGCGCAGAAATTAAGCACAAAAATTAAAAAGAATAAAAATCGCGATTTTGACACAAGATGGATGCTATATTTTATTTTGAAATGGGTCACGTGATCTCTTCATACAATATGGGTGTAATTATTATTTATTTTATGGGATAATTTGAATATTTCCTAAAACTGTCGAAGCAATTTGTGAATTTTAAATTCACTTAAAAAATATTTGAAAAATTGGGTCCCTTAAGGCTCAATGTATTTAATTTTTTCAACCCGGATTCAATCCAAAACTAATTGGGGTATATTATTCATTTATATTTCTATATGTCCCACAGACCGTCTGAACAACATACTAAAATTTCATTTTGATAAAGTCATTTTTACGGCAGTATCGTGCTAACGGACAGACAGACAGAATGAACAAAGTCATTAAGTCTTTTCAACTGTGTTGTAAAGTGTTAAAACAGGGAAAATCAAATTTAGGGTGCTGCCCATGATTAATGTTTGATGGGGGTGCCCATGGCAAATGTTTGGGGGTATGGCAAATGTTTGTGGGAGCCTACAATTTGTATAGGTGACCCTAATGTGCTACTACACGGAATAAATATGTAAGGTACAATTGCGTAATTCTCATGTCAGAGATGCTTTTTAAATACATATTGTTTTATACCGCTAATTCCTCCATTAAAAACTTTTCATAAATGCAATAACATTTAAATGCCGCTATTATTCATGAGCATTGTATAACTAAATATGTTTTCGTGTTTCTTAATTCCTATACAATTACCATTCTAGCGTTTTATACCGAAACATCTCCAGTCATCTCATTAAATAAAAGAGGAAGTAATTTTGCCGTCATGTATTTGAAATCAGATTTGAACATTTTTTTAAAATGATTAATTTGCGTAGTGTACAATCTTTTTTCTGCGACATAGTATATCTCTCAAAAGTGTAAATGTAATATTCTTAGCTTGCAAATTATATGAGTGGTAAAGAACACCAAATCAATACAGGGATTACCATACATAAATTTGTCTTCAGTCAAAATGAAACTAGGTATTATCTTCGTTATACGTCTATAGAGAGGGACCATACTAAAATATAACTTTGATAATGAAGGTTATTAAAATATGTAATGCTTCAGAATTTACGATAAGACGGACCGACAAAATAATATTGCCTTTAAAATTGCTCTCACTTACAGTGTTAAATATAGTTAAAAAAAATAGTACGATCAATGCGGTTGTTCTTTGAAGATTGAATGTGCTTTGAAGATAGTCTTCGCCTGTTGAATGCAGTCACTTGTGTGTCGTAAGATAGCATTGTCCAAAGTGTCGGAATTTAAACATTTTACGGGTGTTTTATGCTCTATTTCTTAACATTGCCCTTGCTGAAAAAATTCTTAGTGTATTGTAGATTATAAATATATATATATATATAAGTATTTAAAACTTTTTCATTTGATACATAAAATAAATTTCTCTATGTAAATTTTAAATACACTTAAGCCTCTAATATTTAAATTTTCTTGCATGTTAATAATAAAACAGAGCTAATGCTGAACGAACCCATAAAACAGACAATTGTATTCTCAAAACATTGATTTATCTGCAGTTTACTTTTACTGGTTTAACGTCTCATTAATCTACGAGAAATGAGAGTCCTTAACTATTCTCTGTGAAAAGGTTTCGAAACACCTAGTTAACTCAGGAAATTCTAGTCCAAAAGATTTCGTTTTTACATTTTCCAAACCCCCGCAACATTCAGATATTTCGCTAAATTTGGCGCTGAGATCGTCAAAGTCGCCAATGTCAAGCAATAGGTACTTTCAGCTAATAACAGTTGGTGCCTGTAAAAATTGATTTCCATCAACGGTATTTTCAGCGTAGGAAAGACATATCAGACATTTGTAGAACTATGAATTACGGAAAAAGAAAATACTCAAAATTTATTCACTATTTATTATTTTCTATTAACAATATTACAAAACTTTAGCATTTAAGTGCTATCATTATTCATGAGCCGTTGCCAACTAATCCAACTAATCAGGTTTACAAATTTTCTATACAATGCCTTACTAGCGTTTAATACTTCAATACTCACAATCTTCCCATAAAATAGAAGAGCCAGTAATTTTCCTGTCATTTATCTTTAACAGCTGCAGCATTTTCTAAATGATTCATTTGCGTAGCATACAATCTTGCTTCTATGGCATAATATATTATACCCCTCCGTGGCATAAAAGCAATGTTATCAACTTGCAAATTATGCTTTGATAAAGAACTCCAAATCAGTACAAGGATCACCATAAACTTGCCTTTAGTCAAAATGAAATTACGTATTATCATTGTCATACAACTAGAGGGACCAAACTAAAATATCACCCCGATAATCAAAGTTATTAAAATATTTAATACTTAAAAATTTACGACTAAACGAACAGATAAAATAATATTGCCTTTAAAATTGCTTTCACTTATGGTATTAAACATATTACTTTGAAAACAAGAGCAAATGCATTCCCTGAAGATAGAATGTGATTTGAAGATAGTCTCAGCCTGTTGAACGGCGTTACTTGTACGTTGTATGATAGCATAGTTCGAAATCAAGGTACACTTTTCAGAGCTTAAATATTTTATGGGATTTGTTTGAGGTTTTATGCTCCATTTATTAACATTGTCGTTGTAGAAAAGGAATGGTTAAGTATTTAGAAACTTTTTCATTTTACGAATAAATAAGTTTTTCAAAACATTTATAAAAATATTGTTATATCTATAACAAGTGACTTAATTTTCAAATTAACAAATCTTAATTCCGTCATAGAAGAATAACCAGGGTATAACCAGGGTATAACCAGTTAAGAATAACTAGGGTATTATAATTTTATATCACGGAAAATCCTTTGTTTTATGGTATTACGGGCAATTTGCCGATCCGGTGGTAGAGCTGTCAGGGACATGCGTTTCCGTCTGATCGCTGGATTGCCGGGTTGTGGGTTCGAATCCCGCCAGCGGGAATGGATGATGTGTAGTCGAGGCAAAGTTAGACTTCTGCCCTTTGAAGCTGCATATTCTCCCCTTCGCCTTGGGACCAGGGGTCTAGGGACGTGGTGCTAGGCGCTCCTTACCACGGGGGATAAGTCACAACGAGGCAATTTTTTTTCAAAGTCAGGTACTTGACAATTACAGTCATTCACCTATAGGAGCAGTAGGAGGCTAATCCATTTTGCCGTCATAACACGTTGCAGCGTAGCACCATAGCAAGCAGATTACATTATGTCAGCTACCTAATTTAGATCTGAATCCATTGGATGGTATTAAGCCAAACTAAAATATCACCCCGTACTCTCCTTTGTACTCTCCTTCCATCACCTCTCTGAAGGACTTCAGTTTTGGATCTACAGATTTATCGTTCTGATACTCTGCGTAGACACGGTGATAGTTTTGGATGGCGTCAAGGATCGAACTTGAGATCTCCGAGTTAAAGGTAACTCGGAGTAGGTAACGAGTTAGGTAAAGGTAACGAGTTAGGTAAAGGTAACGAGTTAAAGGTAACCACTGAGTTTTCCTGGTTCCGAAGATGGCTATGTGTGGAGGAAACGAAATACCCAACATCTCAAGAATGAATCGATATGTTCAGGAAAGTAAAAATTTTGATTTATCAAGCACTACCGAGGTAATATTTATCCAATAATATCAATGTATAAGCAAGTTAAAAAAAAATTACTTATAAAACGTCTTGGCACTTCAGAATAGTGAGGATTTATTATTACATTTCTTATATACATAATGTATAAGGAAAGTATTGTGACGGGGTCGAAAACTCGAATTTGAGTTTTCGACGGGAGAGCACGTTTCAAGCATCCCTGCTCACGAATCGAACATTTTTGAAGTGATGTCTGTGTGTGTGTATGTGTGTGTGTGTGTGTGTGTGAAAGTGTATTTGTGTGTGTGTGTGTGTGTGTGTGAAAGTGTGTTTGTGTGTGTATGTGTGTGTGTGTGTCAGTGAGTCTGTGGAGACGATATCTCTCGAACGAATGGAGAGATTCGAATAAAATTTGGTACAAAAATCACAATCCGTGAATACGGGAAGCCTATTGTTTTAAAATACAATCGAATCTTCAGACCCCCCCCCTAAATTTTCTAGAGAAGTTTTGAAATAATCATCAAAAGAATCAAAACCATTAATAAAGTTACGCAAATAGACAATTCTTATGTAATTTTTTCTTAGAAAACGATTGACATAAACTTTAGAACGCTAGTGTGAACCGTTCTCGAGATATTTCATATTTTTCAAATAAATTTATAAAAAAAATCCCATAAATTAAAAAAAAATTGACTGTTGAGAACCATGTTCACTTTTTATATGTAATATCATGCGATAAATTGGGTGACATCATTCTCGTGGGTCTAGCTCGTTCCATTGACGAGAAAAGATGCTTTCAGTATTACTTTTGTATTTGAACGGTAATCTGCTATAAGAATAACTTATTTCTCCATCCATAACGCTTGGCGAGATTTTGACGACGAGTTTGGCGAAATGGCGCCAATTTGGCGACTTTTTAAAATGTTGCCAAATTAACGATCTCGCCAAATGGATAAAAAATGCTGCTAAATCAATGAAAATGACGGCTAATTGAAGAATATTCAATATCTTGGAAAGAATATAAGTATCTACTATAAAAATAACATTTTTTAACTGTAAAAGCAGTAAATTCATTGCATTATATAAGGAAAGTCAGGTACTGCCCACATCAGATTTTTTATGTTGTGTTTCGGATTCGACGAAAATCAAAATAAGAAAGATCAATCATGCATAATTCATTGATTACTAAACACTTTCCAATCGAAATGCAATGTACTCGTATTTAAACACCTCTAAAATACGATACATTCAGCGTATTTTTAATTAATATTTTTTTAATTATCACAATGCTAGAAAAATCTGATGTGGGCAACACATGACTTTCCTTATATAATGCAATGAATTTACTACTTTTACAGTTAAAAAAATGTTATTCTTATAGTAGATACTTATATTCTTTCCAAGATATTGAATTTCCTTCAATTAGTCGTCATTTTCAATGATTTGGCCTCATTTTTACCCATTTGGCGAGATTTTTGTTAATTAGGCAACAATTAAAAATGTCGCCAAGTAGGCGACATTCCGCCAAATTCATCGCCAAAATATCGCCAAGTGTTATGGACGGAAAAATAAGTTATTCTTACAGCAGATAAATGACTATTGGCATTCAAATACAAAAGTATTATTCAAAGTATCTTTTTTCATGCATGGAACGAGCTAGTTCCACGAAAATGATGTCCCCAAATTTATCGCATGGTATTACATATGAAAAGTGAACATGTTTCTCAATAGGAAATATTTTTTTTTATTTTATATGACTTTTTGATAATTTTTTTGAAAAATGTGCAATATCTCGAGAACGGTTCATGTTAGCGTTTTAAAATTTATGTCAATCGTTTTCTAATAAAAAATTACATAATAAATATCTATTTGCGCAACTTTACAGTGGTTTTGATTTTTTGACGATTTTTTCAAAATTTTCCTCGAAAATTTAAGGGGGTTCTGAACATTCGATTGCGTATAAAAACAATAGGCTTCCAGTGTTTACGGATTGTGATTTTTGTACCAAATTTCGTTCGAATCGGTTCATTCGTTCGTCAGTTATCGTCTCCACAGACTTACTGACACACACACACACACACATCACTTCAAAAATGCTTGATTCGTGATCAGGGATGCTTGAAACGTGCTCTCCCGTCGAAAACTCGAATTTGAATTTTCGACCCCGTCACAATACTTTCCTCATACATTATGTATATAAGGAAAGTAATAATTCATTTTACTTGAAAACTTATATAGATTTAAACGATCTTTAAATATTACGATTTTTTCCCAGTGAAGGAAAAATGTATGCCATATTTTATTTTCTAATGAGTCATGTGATCTCTTCATATATCATGGGTGTAATTGCTTTTTCAATTTTTATATAAAAAATTATCTAACATATTTTGGTGAAAATTTTTACCTCATGTTATGCTATAATTTGAATATGTTTCTAAAATTTTGGAAGCAATTTGTGAATTTTAACTTCTCTTAAAAAATGTTTGAAAAATTAGGTTAGAGATCAATGCATTTCATTTTTTCAACCCGGGTTAAATCCAAAATTAATTGGGTGATATCATTCATTTTCATTCCCATATGTCCCACAGACCGTCTCAACAACATATTAAAATTAATTTTGATAAAATAATTTTTACGTCAGTTATCATTCGAACGGACAGATAGACAGAATGACTAAAGTCATAAACACTTTTAACACATTCCAACTATGTTGGAATGTGTTAAAAGAACAAATATACAAAAAAACCTGGCTATATTGAATGAATGGCGAATATAAGTGTCCAACAATTGATATTATTTTGTTTTGAATAATAATTATAACTCCTAAGCAATATTTTCAATTACTTTTTGGCTACATGTACATATATGAGGTGTGGACCAGACTAACAATTTGAGAAGTATTAGGTAATATAAAATGTGCAAGTTTAGGTAACATAAATAGTGCAACGTCATAGTAAACCCCTATGACGTTACACGATGAGACAAATTAATTGGGGGGAGGGATGATGGTATGGGGAACTCTTCCTGTTACAGATTGGAGGAAATAGTCAATTGCAAAGTTGTAGAGTATCGAAAATCCAGATCATCCGACTCATCCACAGACATAGAGCAACAATTTAGACAGCAGGTAGAGTGTTGCAAAACTAGTACTATGCATTTTTGTCCCCCAGTGGAAGCTGCAAAATATATCTTTGCCGATTTTAAAAGAGACAAATTTATTAATCTCTATATAATAGTGTAAACGTTGAGATGTTGGAAAACATATTTTATTAAATGTCTGAGTATATATACTGTGTATTTTTCAAGGGTACTGCGTTACAAGCAATATAGAAAATATATTTTACTATGTTTTTTGGCATACATGTTTTTATTTTTCGCTAAAGTGTCTCAAATAACTTGACAACCCTCTGCAGCTTAAGATATACTTAGATGTAAAATGTCTTCAGTTATATTTTATGAATCTCACTAAAGAGTAACGGAACAGATAATTGCCATTTACAATAGAGGACATACATTTTACTTATCAGTTGTAATATTATCACTTCTTATATATGTATTCATTAAATTTAAGTTATTTATAAAACGAAGTACTCATGAAAAAATATCAGAAACTAAATAATCTTTACAATTTTTTTATTACAAAAATGATCGAGTACAGAACGTGATTCTTGCACAAATATAATAAATAGATTAACCACAATGTAAATTGTTGCCAAAAAAAAATTAAACAGTTATGGAAACTCTCATAATTTCTTGTTGAGTGCAAACAGTTCGAAATCTAGACACCAAACGATTGTATAACCATGTGCAAGCGAAAATGCTGAATGGCTTAGTGGCGGCTAAAAAAAATCTGATGTGGGCAGCACGTGACTTTCCTTATATAATGCAATGAATTTACTACTTTTACAGTTACAAAAATGTTATTCTTATAGTAAATACTTATATTCTTTCAAAGATATTGATTTTTCTTCAATTAGTCGTCATTTTCATTGATTTAGCGTCATATGTATCCTTTTGGCGAGATCTTCGTTAATTTAGCAACATTTAAAAATGTAGCCAAGTTGACGACATTCCGATAAATTCGTCGCCAAAATCTCGCCAAGCGTTATGGACGGAGAAATAAGTTATTTTTATAGCAGAAAAATGACTATTGGCGTTCAAATACAAAATTATTACTCAAAATATCTTTCCTCATGAATGGAACGAGCTAGATCCATGAAAATGGTGTCACCCAATTTATCGCATGACATTACATATGAAAAGTGAACATGTTTCTCAACAGTTAATATATTTTTTTAATTTATAGGATTTTTTGATAAATTTATTTGGAAAATGTGCAATATCTCGAGAACGGTTCATGCCAGAGTTCTAAAGTTTATGTTAATCGTTTTCTAAGGAAAAATTACATAAGAAATGTCTGTTTGCATAACTTTATTAAAGGTTTTGATTTTTTGATGATTTTTTCAAAATTTCACCGGAAAATTTAGGGGTGTTCTGAACATTCGATTACGTTTAAAAATATTGGCTTCCAGTATTCACGGATTGTAACTTTTGTACCAAATTTCATTCGAATTGCTCCATTCGCTCGTGAGATATCGTCTCCACAGACTCACTGACACACACACACACACACACACACACACACACACACACACAGACATCACTTCAAAAATGTTTGATTCGTGATCAGGAATGTTTGAAACGTGCTCTCCCGTCGAAAACTTAAATTCGAATTTTTGATCTCGTCAGAATACTTTCCTTATACATTATGCATATAAGGAAAGTAATAGCAATTAAATGCAGAAAATATGGACGCGAAATGTGAGTGAAATAGAATGCGAAAACTGTCCATGACACCACATATTTGTTAGTTATAGCAGGACCATGTTTAATTTGCTTCTCTCTGTCCTATTTTTTCTTTTCACACATGGTCGTCTGCGGTTATCTCTTTATTTGCTCAGTAATTTAGGCTGTAATTGCTTTATTTAAAACAATTTTAGTTTGTATCCAGAAAATAGTGTTATGTCACAAAATTCCTCATACAAATACTGTAGAAATTCCGAAACTTACCCAAGAAGTAAGTTTATAACCTCCATAAAGAGTTGATGTATCGCATTTGCTCGATTGCTGTGACATATCATTTAAGCAGCTTACTTAAGTGCTGTTCTAAATCTCCGTTTCCGAGTAACTTCACTTTAAGCAAAAAGGAATTCGTTCTCTACAAACCGCTTACACTGCCCGTAGCGATCTAAATTCATAAGGTCCTAATTACACAAAATATCTATTAAAATGTCACATATAAACTATGAGAGGTATAAATTTTAACGACTAAATTGTTGGAGCGTTTAATTGTTCTTGCACTTGAGATTCTGCATTTGTACTGGGGCTTGAAAATGTGCATTAAATTATATATTGACTTGTGCTGTTTTACGTCAGTGCTTTCTAAACTGAGGTTCTATGAGATGCGGATAAGAGTTTTTCAAAACATTCAGAACAATAATAATTAATGAAGAAGTCATCACATTGGGGCAAATGAAGTGTACGCTTCATTTTTGTGCAACTGTTACGCATTATAATTTTCTCTGCCTAAATACTTTGAAAAGTCACACGATTTTTCGAAAGTGCAGGAAGTGACATATCGACAACCGGAAGACTTCGACCCTCTAGAATTCCATGCTGAATCCATATCAGTCATCATATAAGCTCTATATATAGCCAATCCCGAGAAAGAGATATATAAAGGATATCTTTTGAACCGGATGTAAAACAAAACCAGACGTGGAAATCTTTAATGAACATCTAAGCTCTTCCGGAATTCAACGCTGAATTTATATCAGTCATTATTGCTATAGATAGAGCTACTTAGTAGCTCTATCTATAGCAATCTTGAGAAATGAATGTTTCAAAAATTTTTTGAACTGAAAGAAGAAAAGAGAGCAAAAAGTCCTTAGTGAATCCCCCTATCCATTCCGGAATTGGATGCTGAATCTATATCAATCATCACTTAAGCTATATCTAGCAGATTCTGAGCAAGAAGCGAATGAAGGAAAATGTAAATTTTTTTATCGGAAGTGACATTAACAAAACCGAAATATCAAAGCTTTAGCAAGTTTCTTTACTTCTTCTAGAATTTGGTACTATATCTATATTACTCATTATCTAAGCTACATCTATAGCCAGTTTTAACAAATAGATGTTAAAAGTAAAATTGTTTGAACCAAAAGAAGAAAAGAAACCGGAAGTGAAAATTCTTAATGAACAGCTACTGCAGATTTGAATTGAATCCATATCAATTATCATTTAAGCACTATATAAAGCAGATACAGTATACGTTCCAAGTACAATGAAAATTCTATACGAAAAATGAAAAAAAAAGAACTAGAAGCGGAAATCCTCAGTGGATCTCCCTATCCCTTTTGAAATTTGATTCTAAATCCAAATGAGTCATCATCTGAACTCTATTTATAGCAGATGAGACATAGATATTGTCGCATTCCACTCTGAGTGCCAGAAAAGAGCAACTTCGAAACACGTACAACAAGCACAAGTCCCCACTTCGGACGACATAGCTGTCTTGCCGGAGGAATATCACATCTCCAGAACATCACGTCATTTCTAGTCATCCGACACTTCTTGAATGCCACATATCCCGGACGATGGATTGGACGTAATGGACCTGTGGCTTGGCCTCCACGCTCACCGGACCTCAACCCACTGGACTTCTTCTTCTGGGGGTACATAAAATCATTGATGTACGAGACGCCTGTGGACTCTAGAAAATCTCGTCGCGAGAATCGTTGTTGCAGCGGACTGGATAAACACGACCCCAGGTGCCTTCGAGAGGATGACCCAGTCGTTCATTCGCCGGTGTGAAATGTGCAACGGCACCCTTGGCCGTCACTTTGAGCATCTAATTTGAGTCTTTCTCTGGTGCAAATAAATGGGATTGTGCAACTCATGATTACGTTAATTCTCCTTATTTTCACTGTTGAAAGTTCAACTCCAACTTTACTCTTTTCTGACACTTAGATTGGAATGCGACCCTAGGTTCCATTGTAAATATTGTTCGTCTTGATGGGTACTGTCACCCCTTTTATTTTGTCAAAACAGTTTATATACACCCTGTATGCCGTTAAACAAAATAAATGTATCAGAAAGAGTGAAATTGCAGTTCATTTTCTTAAGAGTGTTACTTTCTTTCGCCGTCTTTGACATGCTGAAATACTGGTATATTATATAATATAAGGAAAATACAAGTATTGCCATTTCTGGATGTAACTCAAGATGTAAGATAATGTATATGCATGTAAAGTCAATTGACTAAAGAGTATTGAAACAAATGTGGAATTCAAATGAACTCAGTCCCTTGTAATTCACAACATTGGAATTCGTTGCAAAAATATGTAAAACTTTTAATTGTGCGTCAGATAAGTGAAATATATCCCAAGATCTTCCAGTCTAATTTATAAAGAAATATTAGCTTAATGTAAGAATCTGTGCCATCCCTTTTATTTGTGAATAAATCAGCATCTCTTTCGAAAAGTTGGAACACGCCACTGTTCAGCGCCAAGTAATGAAAATGAAATATGAATAAAAATCTGCGAGCTATGCCAAGAACATATTTGCATCATGCTACAAGATGGATTTTTTAGCCTCTTGGATCTCGGCCGGCTAGGAGTAATTTTTTTATAGCTGTCATGGGGCAAGTCTAAGACGAAAATTAAAAAAAAATACTGCTGAAAATTGCCTTTTTGTAAGTAGCGTTACTCGTTACTTTTGTCTAGTTGATGTCGTGTTTTTCGGTTCTTGTTCCTGTTTTTATTCGTGTTTGTGGTTTATGTTGTTGTTGTTCTTGTTGTCATCGGGTTTGAGGGTTCTACAGCTAAACCAGTTAACATATATTGATGATCGTTTTTAACACTTTTCCAACATAGTTGAAAAGTGTTTAAGACTTTGATCATTCTGTGAGTCTGTCATTCTATCTGTGGGACACATTTGAAAATAATGAAAACTTAAAGTTAAAATTAACATTATTATACTACTATACGTTGCGTTCGCAATAACCCTCCAATTATTTAACTTTCGCGCGAGTTCTATAAAGGAATTATTACTTAATATAATACTAAATGAATTACACCATTTAAACTTTAACAATAAAATATTTATTAACAACATGAAATGCTTAATTAATTCATTACACAATTAATTATTAGTTTTGGCGGGGGAACATGTGAGACCACTTAACTGGCCTAATATATTTGTTTAGACCTATATATCTTTTTGAGGAACACATACCTTCAAGTCTGCCTTGGACTTTGTTAGCAGCACGTGGTTGATGTCGTCTTTATTACTCGCATTAACTCGTAGTGTAATGCATCCACTCGTAACTTCGTCGATCATATTGTACTGCTGACTCCAACACTCGCACTTATTTCATTCTCTTAGATTGTTCTCTCCACATATCTAGTCGTCGTGCTATATTTTCTAAGTCATCGTTATTATTGTAATATAGAACTCGAACTGTTATTCCACAAGTCGTTATTTAAGTCATCGTCTCGAAGTTATCTGCATGTCATAATGCCGCCCGAGTATTAGCACAAGTGTCGTGCACACATCTACTCAAGTCATGAGCCAAGTTATCTGCTCAGTATAGACCAGTGTTCTTGTTAGGTAACAGGTTGTGGTTCTTCTTTTCTCGGGGGTGTCATTTTCCCCCTTGTTTTCATTTGTAGCATTGAGAGTGACGCAACACGCACCCTTTCCCATTAGATAATCTTTATCCAATGGCATGGTTCACATCCTCGTAAGGGCCCGCTCGGCCCCCCTTGTCTTGGCGCCTCTAAATTTATGATTTTGTGACCTCTTGGGGTCACGTGTTGTAAATCTCGGCGCCATCCAGACTGGCAGTATTGTTTGCCTTTTGTACACAATAAATTGCACATATACTTGTCTCATCAAAGTGTGAGATCTATTTCTGGTCTCACACTATCTATCCGTCTATCCGTTCATATGAACACTGCCATAGAAATGACTTTATAGAAATGGTATTTTAGTATGTTGTTGAGATGGTCTACGGTATGTTTGGGAATGAAAATGAATAATATCACCCAATTAGCTTCAGATTTCATCCGGATTGAAAAATAAAATACATTGAACCCCGGGACTTAATTTTTCAAACATTTTTTAAGCTGTGTTAAAATTCATAAATTATGCAAAGTAAAAATGTTTCAAAATTAATGCTTTATGCATGACTGATATTTCTTGTTTCTTTATCTTTTTCCTTACGATGCAAGGGTGTGTCTTTTAAAAAGAGATTTGAATTTCGACAGTTTTCTCTAGAAATTAAGTAAGGAATTAACAAGAAAGATCAATCATGCATAAGCATTGATTATGAAACACTTTCCAACTGAAATGTAATTTCATTTAAAAATTTCTAAAATGTGATTCATTCAGTGGTAATATCTTTTACATTATCACAGTACTACAGTAATTTATTATACTTAAATACTTAAAACTGTATCGAAATATAAATCATCTGATTCTTTATGCAAAATCAATAAATATTTCATTCATATAACTTGTATTCCAGACTCCAGAGCTAAATAATTTTGTGTGAAAAAAATTCAGCAATTCTTATGTAATTCATCTTAAAATCGCTTGAGATATTTGCATTCTGCATATGTTAAAATTAGGCTTCCTTGAAGAAATAATAAAAGTTTATGGATCATTTAAAATCACAACCATTGTAATTGCATAGGCACGGAATTTAGATACACAGATAATATATATGTGTATGTGTATGTACTCAAAGTATTGGAATCGTGCCGAAGATCGGAACTCGAATTTTCAAAGGATCTACACGTTTTGGGACTTCTAGAACACGAAAAAACTACTTTTAGGAAGACGTCTGTGTGTGTAAGGGTGTATGTTTCTGTGTGGATATTACATCCACTCTAATTGAAAAACTAATGGACCGAATTTCATACAATTTGGTAGGTATGTTTTTTGTGGGAAATCCTGATGTTCATTAGATTATAGTACGATTCGTAAAAAAAAGAATCTGCCTTCTTTGCGAAATGGCCGCAGAAATTGCCTTTATCCACTCTAGCTAAAAACTAATGAACCAAATTTAACAAAATTTGGAGTATAATATTTCAATAACCTACAAGTGATTTATATACCAAATTTAACAAAATTTTGTATATAAATCATTTGTAGGTTATTCTACTACTATTCGGGAAAAAGGAACGGGCTATTTTTGCGAAATGGCCAGCAAAAATCGTTATATATAAAAATAAAAGACTACGTGTGCTCAATTATATCAATTAAATTCCTATTTTATATGTGATTTTTGACAACAAAAAGAATAAGACTAACCCCATTACTCTAGGACTAGCCGTTCTTGAGATATTCTAGTTTTTTCGCGTTTTCGCTACGCCACCTTTGACAATAAGTCCAGCTATCAAATGAGAACCAAATTCAAGTTTAACGTGTAAATTCAATGTCATTTAAAATACTTATGTTGTGCAGATAAACACAAATTATCATTGAATAAATAAAGAGAACGAATATGAGTCTGCAGAGAAAGACATGTGCTGTCCACATCAGAATTTTTAACAATATTACACCAATGATTTATAGAAGTGAACGGGGATTATTTTCAGGCCATTTCGAAAAAAATGTATGATCTATATTTAAAGATCCATCAAATTTTTGTCGAATAAAATGTTCAACAAATTTAAGCTGTGTACCAAATTTTAACTCTTTAGGACGTAGGAAAGTGCATTTAAAATGCCATCAATTAAATTTATCATGAAGAGTTATATAAAATTTAAAAAAAATGAAAAATTGTTATCTACCAAATTTATTTTAAAATATGAAGCCACTCCCATATGCAAAACGTTTAAACAAATGGAGAGATATTTATTATATAATATCTCTCTCTTTTCTTTCTGGAAGATATCCCAAAGTCAGAATTTAATTGAATTTGTTTTTTTCCCTATATTAAATAATTTTTTTAATTAAAAAACTACTTAACATATTTTACTGAATTTTTTTTTATATATTCTATGGGATAATGTGAATATTTCCTAAAAATTTCGAAGCAATTCGTGAATTTTAAATTTACTTAAAAAATGTTTGAAAAATGAGGTCCCATAGGGTTCAATGTATTTCATTTTTTCAACCCGGGTTCAATAAAAAACTAATTGGGTAATATTGTTTATTTATATTCCCATAGGTCCTACAGACCGTCTGAACAACATACTAAAATTTCATTTTGATAAACTCATTTTTACGGCAGTTATCGTGCTAACGGACAGACAGACAGACAGACAGACAGACAGACAGACAGACAGAATGAACAAAGTCATAAACACTTTTCAACTTTGTTGTAAAGTGTTAAAAATTAGGTAGGAATTTTGTAGGTCCTTTGGCGCCAGAAAATAACCCAACAATGAAATTCAACAATTTTTAAACAATGAAATTCAACAATTTTTATTACAGTTATTTCACAGCGATACATTATCGAATTTTGAAAACTTGAAATCATGGAGTTAGAGATATTGTTTATCTCCATCAGTAAAATGGAGGTCTATTTTATTGTCATCATTTTTAACACTTTACAACAAAGTTGAAAAGTGTTTATGACTTTGTTCATTCTGTCTGTCTGTCTGTCTGTCTGTCTGTCTGTCTGTCTGTCGGTTAATTCAGTAAAATATGTTAAGTAGTTTTTTAATTAAAAAAATTATTTAATATAGGGAAAAAAAACAAATTCAATTAAATTCTGACTTTGGAATATCTTCCAGAAAGAAAAGAGAGAGATATTATATAATAAATATCTCTCCATTTGTTTAAACGTTTTGCATATGGGAGTGGCTTCATATTTTAAAATAAATTTGGTAGATAACAATTTTTCATTTTTTTTAAATTTTATATAACTCTTCTTGATAAATTTAATTGATGGCATTTTAAATGCACTTTCCTACGTCCTAGAGAGTTAAAATTTGGTACACAGCTTAAATTTGTTGAACATTTTATTCGACAAAAATTTGATGGATCTTTAAATATAGATCATACATTTTTTTCGAAATGGCCTGAAAATAATCCCCGTTCACGAATATAATCCCCGTTCACTTCTATAAATCATTGGTGTAATATTGTTAAAAATTCTGATGTGGACAGCACATGTCTTTCTCTGCAGACTCATATTCGTTCTCTTTATTTATTCAATGATAATTTGAGTTTATCTGCACAACATAAGTATTTTAAATGACATTGAATTTACACGTTAAACTTAAATTTGGTTCTCATTTGATAGCTGGACTTATTGTCAAAGGTGGCGTAGCGAAAACGCGAAAAAACTAGAATATCTCAAGAACGGCTAGTCCTAGAGTAATGGGGTTAGTCTTATTCTTTTTGTTGTCAAAAATCACATATAAAATAGGAATTTAATTGATATAATTGAGCACACGTAGTCTTTTATTTTTATATATAACGATTTTTGCTGGCCATTTCGCAAAAATAGCCCGTTCCTTTTTCCCGAATCGTAGTAGAATAACCTACAAATGATTTATATACAAAATTTTGTTAAATTTGGTATATAAATCACTTGTAGGTTATTGAAATATTATACTCCAAATTTTGTTAAATTTGGTTCATTAGTTTTTAGCTAGAGTGGATAAAGGCAATTTCTGCGGCCATTTCGCAAAGAAGGCAGATTCTTTTATTACGAATCGTACTATAATCTAATGAACATCAGGATTTCCCACAAAAAGCATACCTACCAAATTGTATGAAATTCGGTCCATTAGTTTTTCAATTAGAGTGGATGTAATATCCACACAGACACACAGAAACATACACAGATACACCCTTACACACACAGACGTCTTTCTAAAAGTAGTTTTTTCGTGTTCTAGAAGTCCCAAAACGTGTAGATACTTTGAAAATTCGAGTTCCGATCTTCGGCACGATTCCAATACTTTGAGTACATACACATACACATATATATTATCTGTGTATTATCTGTGTATCTAAATTCCGTGCCTATGCAATTACAATAGTTGTGATTTTAAATGATCCCTAAACTTTTATTATTTCTTCAAGGAAGCCTAATTTTAACATATGCAGAATGCAAATATCTCAAGCGATTGTAAGATGAATTACATAAGAATTGCTGAATTTTTTTCACACAAAATTATTTAGCTCTGGAGTCTGGAATACAAGTTATATGAATGAAATATTCATTGATTTTGCATACAGAATCAGATGATTTATATTTCGATACAGTTTTAAATATTTAAGTATAATAAATTACTGTAGTACTGTGATAATGTAAAAGATATTACCACTGAATGAATCACATTTTAGAAATTTTTAAATGAAATTACATTTCAGTTGGAAAGTGTTTCATAATCAATGCTTATGCATGATTGATCTTTCTTGTTATTTACATGGGATAAATTACAAATGCGGCTCTCCCGGCTATCCGAACAGTTACTTTATACCTTCCGATATCTTATACATTGAGGTAGGCTTTATAAAAATAAAGTTGCCTAACTGCAGACTTGGACATTTACCAATCGAATTTCGAATAGAAAATCGATACATATACAATGCACGAACACGCTGACAAAAATGTTACATTCGTAAAAATTTAAACCAGATGTAAACCACTATTAAGTACAGAGCAAAGCATGCAATCACGAATTTCGCGTTCGTTTCAACAAGAAATATTCCCCACAAAAGATGTGATATCTTTAAACAACAACTATATTGCAAAAAAATTCCATCAAGTAATGAAAAACATCAGCCAAATGAAGAAATGAAATCACATATTTTGGCGCCAAGTACAATTCCATCCTGTGAGGAATCTACTATCAACGCCTTCCACTTATAACTAGAATAAAAAGAAATGCTGCAAGAGAACGACGGCAGGTTCAATATACCTTGAAGCACAGTCAGGATTTAGGTGTTTATTATACGAGAAATACTTTAGTGTACCGTGTTGCACTAAAGAAACTTTATGCAAATTTCTTTAATTAACAAGGCCGAGCTCCAAGGTATATTGAATCTTCCCTCTTTCTCTTTCGGCATTTTTAACACTTTACAACAAAGTTGAAAAGTGTTTATGACTTTGTTCATTCTGTTTGTCTGTCTGTCTGTCTGTCTGTTCGTTAGCACGATAACTGCCGTAAAAATGACTTAATCAAAATGAAATTTTAGTATGTTGTTCAGACGGTCTGTAGGACCTATGGGAATATAAATGAATAATATCACCCAATTAGTTTTGAATTGAACCCGGGTTGAAAAAATGAAATACATTGAGCCCTATGGGACCTAATTTTTCAAACATTTTTTAAGCGGATTTAAAATTCACAAATTGCTTCGAAAATTTTAGGTAATATTCAAATTATTCCATAAAATATATAAAAAAAAATTCAGCGAAATATATTCAGTAGTTTTCTAAATAAAAATAAAAATAATAATTATACCTCTTATATGAAACGATCACGTGACCATGATATGAAACGATCACATGACCCACTTCAAAATGATATATGGCATCCATCTTGTTTCAAGATCGTGATTTTTTAAGTTCTTTTTAATTCATATTGAGTGTTGTATCCGTCCTGAAACTACTTTATTTTTGCTTAAATTCTGTGCATCTACATACTGAAACAACGCAAATACGATAAATTTCAGTTTAAATGCTCATCCAAATTTGATTATTTCCACAACGAAGCCTATTTTTCACCTATGTAATATGTAAACAGCAAAATATGTAGAATGAGTTGTATTAGAATTACTGTATTTCTTTAACACAAAATAATTTAGCCCATGGAGTCTGCATGGCTGATATGAATGAAATATTCATTGATTTTACAAAGAGAAGGACGATTTTTTTCGATGAAGTTTTAAGCATAGAGTTTAATTACTTGTAACTCCATTATCTTATTTTTTAAATAAAAGAAATTATTATAGTATTGTGATGAATGAAATGAATGGGAGAAAGTTATGAATGAAATGTTGTTTTTATAGAGAGATCCAGGCGTGTTATTTTTTCTATGACGTCATTTGAATGAATTTCAGTTGTTTTCATGAAGTTTTCAAATATAATAAATTATCGTAGTATTATTGTAATTTAAAAAATATTACCGTGGAATGTATCGCATTTTAGAGATATTTAAACCAGGCAATTTATATTTCAATGCCGTCATTTGAATGAAGTGCATTTTTTTCAATGAAGGTTTAAGTTTTCAAATATAATAAATTAATGTAGTATTGTGATAAGTTTTAAAATATTATCGAGGGATGTATTGCATTTTAGACTTTTTAAAATAAAATTGCATTGAAGTTGGAAAGTGTTTCATAATCAATGCTTTAAGCATGATCGATCTTTCTTGTTCTTATTCTATGAGGAAAGCGTTGGTGGTAAATGTACACATGGATGGAATCGTGCTTGGTGCCAAAATATCTGATTTCATTTCTTGTTTTGGCTGACGTTTTTCATCACTTGGCGGAGTTATTTTACAGTACGGTTGTTTTTGCTTAGAGATATGATTTTACATGAAGAAAGTGATTGAATTCTCAAAGATACAATGGCGTGTACGAGATTATGGTAAGATATTATCTATTCATATATACAATTTTGTTTAACTCTAACGTGTTGAAATATTCCTTAATTTCATTACAATACTGTCTTCATGCGATGCCAAAAATATGATAAATTATGGGATTTAAAGGGAAAGTAGTGCAAACAAGATGCCTTTTATAAATGAAGGGTTTGTAACTAGGTAATGAGAGCAAAAACATGAACAACTAACTCTTCTTAGCGCCAGTTATCTGACACCCGCAGTTTAGATGCCAAGGAGATTTTGGGGGCACATGAAAATGAGTTGAGCTATAAAAGACGAATGTGATCAGAATTTCGAAAAAAATGATTATTTTGGAAGGTTAATGCTTAAAGAGTAATACAAAAGCGGACTTGAAGTCCATTAGGCGAAGCATGGAGGTAAAAGTAAGGAGTTAAAACTTCATATTAAAGAAAAGTCAATCTCGTTTGAAAAAATAATTCAGGTGGCCCTGGGATGGGATAAGTAGCCCTGTATTGCATGCATTTCTATGGCGAAAGGTATAAAATATTTATTTAAGCTGTCAATTTTGTAAAAATAAAGTATTAGCGCAATGCAAAGCAGAACTGAAACAATAAAGAATATTCCTATATACAGTGAAACCCTGATTTTACGTTTCTCAAGGGACTGGGTGAAAAAAACGTAAAATACGGGAAATACATAGAATGCAAAAATCAAATAGAAAGAAACTAAAGGTAGTAAAGATGACTCTTTCAAAAGGTAAAATATGTTTTTTTACGAAAAGAACATTATTATACATACCATTTTAAGATCATTTTAACACATTTAGTTACGAATCCTGGCGTTTAGGTTGAAAATAGTCCGTAATAGTGCATTGTTTTTTAGTCATTGAGTTCAAAGTGAATGCAGCATCTTCTAGGATTGAAATACTTTGCAAGTTTTTTCCTGGTCTTTATAAGAAAGAAAATAGTCTTTCACTATTTGTAAGCTCTTCAATGCAATACTGAAAGAAGGGACGGGCTGTGCTTCTGGTTGTTCTTGTTCATATTCATCGGCGGACGAAAAGTCCATAAGGTCGTCTACGGATGGAGCAGTAGCTCTTTCAGCTTCGCATGTTTCTAAGTTTTCCGGGATGTAATCGCCGAAGTCATAGATAAGTGTTTCGTTGTCCTCCTCCGAGTCCACCGCAGCTGATTCTTCATTTGTTCCCGGTTCATTAGACGCTACGATTCCCCTTTCTTCAAAACAATGGGAAATGCACTGTTGTGTAACGTTTCTCCACGGCGCAGAAATAAAATGCATAGCCTCTAGAACACTTAACTTTAGTTTGCAGGCGTCATTTAGGTTTCCATTTTCTAGTTCAGCTACAGCTTTCCGGACAAGTTGCTTTCTGTAATAAACCTTGAAAGATCGAATAATGCCGAGATCACAAGGCTGCAATTTGCTTGTACAATTTGCAGGAAAAAATACGACACACACATTAGACAGCTGCAAATCCAGATGTGCAGTGCATTGATCAATGAACAAAATTATTTTACGATTTTGCAACTTCATTTGTTTGTTTAGTTTGAGCAAAAAGTCTTCGAAAAGGGCTTAGGTTATCCACGCTTTTTTGTTTGCTTCGTACTTTGTCGGAAAACTTCAAACGTTTTTGAAACATCGTGGTTTGCGCGACTTTCCAACAACAAGAGGCGTCAGCTTCTCACTTCCATCAGAATTACAGCACAGTAAAACCGTAAGGTGCAATTTAGACATCTTCCCTCCATGGCAGGAGTCTCCTTTATCAACGTAACTTTTATCCGGTAGGAGGTTAAAGAAAATTCCGGTCTCGTCCGCATTGAATACGTCCTTTGGCTTGTATCCTTTGGTCAAATTTGGTAGATTTTTCTTCCATTCTTCTATTGTAGCTTCATCTACACTTGATGATTCTCCCGAAAGCGATCTATACACAAGATTATGTCTTTTTTTCATTCTGTCAATCCTGCCATTTGAAGCTGTGAAGTCTTTCAAACCACCAAGCCTATCGGCGATTTCTGGAGCTTTTTCTCTTATCATCGTGCCATTTATAGGTACGTTCGGGGCAGGAGCTTCTTTCAACCACTTTACTAAGATACCTTCCAGCTCGTCGTACGGCGATTTTTTCAATGTTTTCCGTTTCTTGGAATTTTTTTCACCCACTTTCTCGTTGTTTTTTTCAATGCATTCTTTTTTTTGTAGTATGGATTGCAGGGTTGTCACGGGGATTCCTTGCGATTGAGCGAACGCTAATTTGGTTCCGTGAAATTCATCAAATTGTTTAACAATTTCGGCCTTCTCAGCAACAGAAAAGTTTTTGCGTTTTTTACTCGTCATTTTGGCACAAAAAGGTTAGAAATGCGACCACCGCGTGCTAAACAGCAACTGAAAGGCTTATCTGAAAACGTGGAGAAGGGTAAGGCCTGCCCCCCCTCCCCGACGAAAGAAAAGGAGCCACCCCATTTGATTGGTTAACTGGAGTGTTCTTCCCCGGGAAGGGAGCAGTCCGCGACAGCGGGTGTTCAACAAAGGAAGGGGGGGGGGGTGGTGGAAACCAAATCATGATCAATGAGAAGAAACCAGTTTCAGAAGACAGGAGTCTGTGGAATGCGTTTCTGTTTTCATGATTAATTTTCAACAACGTGGATTAGCTTTAAAAAAGCCCAAAAGGAAAAAATAGTAGTATTGCCTTTTTTTTGCAAATTTTTTTGTAAATTATTGCAAATTTTAATTTTTTTTTACTTTCCAGTCCAGGGAAAAAACGTAAAATGCGGGAAAGTCCATAAATAACAAACTTACAATCCGGGTTAAATTAACATGTATTGGTATACGGAAAAACTGGGACCTGATGAAAAAAACGTAAAATGCGGGAAAAACGTAGATTCGGGGGACGTAACATCGGGGTTTCACTGTATATAGTAAATAAAGAATATTCCTATATATATAGTATTCAAAATTATTTTATCTTTTAATTTATTTTTATCTCACTGTACTCTATCCTAAAACTATGAAAAAATGCTGAATATTTTTACTCATAATTAGGGTAGTCTTAATTTAAAAAAATCTGATGTGGGCAGCACATGGCTTTCCTTATATAATGTAATGAATTTACTACTTTTAGAGTTAAAAAAATGTTATTCTTACAGTAGATACTTGTACTCTTTCCAAGATATTGTATTTTCTTCAATTAGTCGTCATTTTTATTGATTTAACGTTATTTTTATCTATTTGGCGAGATTTTCGTTAATTCGGCAACATTTTGAAATGTCGCCAAGTTGGCGACATTCCGCTAAATTCGTCGCCAAAATCTAGCCAAGGACGGAGAAATGGACGGAGAAATAAGTTATTTTCACAGCTGATAAATGACTATTGGCGTTCAAATACAAAAGTATTACTCAAAGTATCTTTTCTCGTGAATGGAACGAGTTAGATCCACGAGAATGATGTCACCAAATTTATCGCATGATATTACACATGAAAAGTGAACATGTTTCTCAACAGTTAATATATTTTTTTTATTTTATGGGATTTTTTGTTAAATTTATTTGAAAAATATGCAATATCTCGAGAACGGTTCATGCTAACGTTCTAAAGTTTATATCAATCGTTTTTTAAGGAAACATTACATAATAAATGTCTATTTGCTTGACTTTATTAAGGATTTTGATTTTTTGATATTTTTTTTCAAAATTTCACTCGAAGATTTAGGGGGGTTCTGAACATTCGATTATGTTTTAAACCAATAGGCTTCCAGTATTCACGGATTGTGATTTTTTTTTTCCCAAATTTCATTCGAATCGGTCCATTCGTTCGTCAGTTATCGTCTCCAAAGACTCACTGACACATACACACACTCAGACATCACCTCAGAAATGTTTGATTCGTGATCAGGGATGCTTGAAACGTGCTCTCTCGTCGAAAACTCGAATTCGAATTTTCGACCCCGTCACAATACTTTCCTTATACATTATGTATAAAAGGAAAGTAATAATCAAAAATACATATACTAAATACTACGCCTTTCTGTTGTGCCAACTAACAATATTATGTACTTTACTAACACCAGTTGCACTTAGATATAATTTTCAAAGCATTATGGTATTTTCACGTGTTTCATCCATAGGAGTTTTACCTTCTTCTTTCTAACTCCATGAGAAGAAGGTTTAGGAACGAATGAGCAAACAACTTTAGATTGAATATGTGAGCGGAGTTTTTGTGCCCTGCTTAAAAATATATATGGATTTTTTCATGAGTTCTATGGTTCAAGTGAAAAGTCGGTAGAGCGTTGTTGTGTCAATATTCAAATATCGTGGTTCAAGTACCTCCCTCTGCACGATTTTGACACTCAAGTAACGTGACATACCACGGTGTACAAAAGGATGAGATGTGTGGATTTAAAATATCAAAGTTGTTTACATCCTGAATATGAAAAGTTCAAGTCACAATGCCCTATTTGTGCTATAAAACTACTCCACGGTAATCAGAAATAACTTCATATATGCCTGACTATCATATATGGCGCAGTTGGTAGCAACTATGGGTTCAATTTAGGGCTTCCAGGCTTAATTAACGGGTCCAACCAATTGTTATTCAGAGTTAAAATAAGTTTAATACCCTACACTTTATTATGTACATTGAGAAAATAAGAACACAAATGAAACAAATCTTTCATTTTCATTTCGTCGGAAAGCTAAACTACTGTTCTGTACCATTTACTGATTTATTATCTTCAACGATTTTGATTTTTCTTGTGACAACCTGTCCCGACAAACAATCATCCGGTTTCATAATGAAAGACTTAATTGATATTTATGCCGCCTTCTTATCGTCATCCTCTGACAGGGTACGGTTTGGACATCAACTATCTCTGACGCTTCATCATTTATCATGGATGGCTGACTCTAAACGCGCCATTAATATTTTCTTGGTAGTTTGATGATGGTAAATAATTTCCTTTTGATTCTCTCATCATTATGTCTTTTATTGCAATTTAGAGCCTGGTTTCGATTCTACCTTTCGAAGTTGTTTATTATGAGAGAAATTAGTGAGGCATTTTCAGCAATTTTGGAATTGAAAGTTTAATACCGTTGTAATAGAGAACCACTATATATATATATATAATTGTCCAGCGTGTGTAACATGATTTTGTCTTTGCAGATCCTCTAGAAGAATTTTAGGGATTCAGAAAGGCGAATCTTTCGCACTTACAGTATCGACTACAGTACAAAGGTTAAACGAGCAAAATTTTTAATTACAGAGATGAAAAAATAAGAGGTTTTTGAAAAGTCTTTCCAGGGACTCCACAGACTCCTAGGTGTCCAAGAAGGTTAAATATTTGCATATTTATAGTATGGATCATTGGATAGAACTTAACGTAATAACATTTTCGATTTATTCCTTGGAAAGAGTTTTTCTATAAGTTATAGTATAGAGATGTAAGTATATAGATAATGGTATTTAAGATATAAATATATCTTTTCGATAAGTGTTTTCGGATTCTCCAGATGCCTCCTGGTGACTTAGACTGAATATATTTGCGCACGTATATTATTGACCATCGAATAGAACCTGACAAAGTCGGATTTGCGGTCCCCGGCCCTAGTCGGAGATTATAGTTTTTTTAAACAGTTTCCAAGCCTTCGAGCAGCCCTCTGTTGGCTTAGAAGGCTGAATTTTTGCACATTTACGGTATCGACCACTTGGTCAAACTTAAAGGAGCTGAATTTTCTATGTTTTTATAGGAGTGGACAAATACGGGAGAGATAAAGCTCCCATAACCCCCCACCGGAGACATAAAAGAATGAAATTTGGCAACAGAACATAACTGGGCCAATTTTGCAGTTGAGGCAACTATTTTCAACGCTGAGCACCATTCCTTGTTAAACAAAATAAAACTTATTAAAAAATTGATTTATTGTGTTGATTTTTCTGTCTTTGACAAGTTAAAATATTAGTAATTGGCTTATTCAAATGAAAAGTAATCAAGATTTATTGTGTTAATTTTACTGTCTTTGACAAGCTAAAATATTAGTAATTGGCTTATTCAAATGAAAAGTAATCAAGATTTATTGTGTTAATTTTACTGTCTTTGACAAGCTAAAATATTAGTAATTGGCTTATTCAAATGAAAAGTAATCAACCAGAAATTATTTGGAGTGTGGCCTTATACCAGAATCCAATTTGAGTAGTTTTTTTTTCAAATTTTTCGAAAGAAGTTTAGAAAAATCGGTATCGTGGGTCTACATGATTACAATTATAGCTCGTTTGTTTTATAAAATTTCCGAGGTTCGTTGTGATGTTATTCAGTAAAGGGAGCCTTATTTCTTCTTGACTATCAGAGGTTTCTGGAACTAAATTATTTTTTCGGATTCCTTTCCCCCATGACTTGGAGATCGTACGTACCAAAATTTTTTATATTAACTTCAGAAAGTTGATTATAAATGTTGATTATGAAAGTTGATTATAGAAAAACTGTATTTTTTGTGTGTAGAAATATCTGCAATACCACAGGATGCCTCTGGAACTGAAATATAAATTCAAGATTTTCAGATATGACAGCATATCTTTTGCTACTTTATCTCTGTTTATTTACATAAATAAATAAACAAAGTAGCAAAAGACACTTCTTAATGCATATTTTGAAGAGACTCAAGAACCAAATCTTGAAATACTCGAGATATGTCTGCTGTTATGTCAGCAGTTTTGCAAAAAATGCATTTGACTGTGACTTTTGAATGTATCATTAAAATCTCTATACGTAACGTGACAGAAAACAAAACGTAACATTGAATATTTGATACCGACATGGCAATACATTGTTTGTAAGAAGTAAGTAAAATATACATTACTAAGAAGTACTATACTGCATGTTCATTACATTTTTCTCTGAGAAATTAAGCATTATGTTAAATTTTAAGAAAGTTCTTTTAGAACTGTCAGAATGTCTTTGAAATGTTAAAGAAGTTTTAATTTAAGTGTTCTTTAACTTATAGGATTTGACGAAAGATTCATAAAAATATTCGAATATAACTTTTTACCATATAATTTTCCTGAGTTTGAACATTGTTATTCTTCTTTCTATATCCGACTTCAATGGCCTCCTTGGCATTTCAATATTTTCATGAACGATTACTCATCTTTATAGATATTTCTCAGCATAATTACAGCAAAAGTATGATTTTTCTATCCTATACGACGCTATGGATATTATTTGTAATAGTCATTTTTGTTATTGATAAATGACAATTCTCGTCAAAACTGTAATATTTGAGTACAAGTATTTGGCTTCCATCCTCACAAT
This sequence comes from Amaurobius ferox, assembly GCA_951213105.1. NCBI lineage: Eukaryota > Metazoa > Arthropoda > Arachnida > Araneae > Amaurobiidae > Amaurobius > Amaurobius ferox. The sequence continues at coordinate 67,594,619 of OX578139.1, forward strand.
AGCGTTTTTGTGCCAAGAAATTTTTACTTTTTGGCACTATTGTATAGAGAAAATATTGCTTTCTCCGAATTTTTTTAAATTCTGGATTTTGACAGATGGACATGCCTTGAATCGATGTTAAACACTTTTGGAACTGTTTCCATCTGTATGTGTTTGTGTGGGGGTGTGAATGTGACAACTCAAGAACAAATCTATCTATCCATATTTTTTTCCGATGACAATTTCAAAATAAGCATTAAAATATATTAAATCGCTGGTGGAAAAAATATATGTATAATTTGCGTGCATTTTTGCAACCCATAATGCAGTACAATTACCCTGTGTTATATAAAGACTCTTTCTAAATCAATTTATTCTGAGCTTACTGTATATTTATCATTATTAACACTTTCCAACATAGTAGAAAAGTTTTTATGACTTTGTTCATTCTGTTTCTCTGCCATTCGCATGATAACTGTCGTGAAAATGACTTTATTAAAATGAAATTTTAGTAGGTTTTTGATACGGTTTGTGAGAAATCTGGGAATGAAAATGAATAATATCACCCAATTAGATTCGGATTTAACCCGGGTTGAAAACATGAAATACATTGTACACTGTGGAATTTAATTTTTCAAAAATTTTTAAGCGAAGTTAAAATTTACAAATTGCTTCAAAATTTTAAGAAATATTAAGCTTTTCATATACAATGTGTAAAAAAAATCAGCAAAGTATGTTGGGTAGTTTTTTAAATAAAAATCTGATGTGGGAAACACATGAATTTCCTTATATAATGCAGTGAATTTACTACTTTTACAGTTAAAAAAAATGTTATTCTTATAGTATATATTTATAGTCTTTCCAAAACATTAATTTTCTTCAATTAGTTTTCATTTTCATTGATTTAGCATAATTTTTTTTCCATTTGGCGAGATTTTCCTAAATTTGGCAACATTTAAAAATGTCGCCAAGTTGGGGAAATAAGTGGAGAAATAAGTTATTCTTACAGCAGATAAATGACTATTGGCGTTCAAATACAAAAGTATTACTCGAAGTATCTCTTCTCGTGAATGGAAAGAGTTAAATCCATGAGAATGATGCCACTAAATTTATCGCATGATATTACATATGAAAAGTAAACATGTTTCTCAACAGTTAATACTTTTTTTTTCAATTTATGGGATTTTTTGATGAATTCATTTGAATAATGTGCAATATCTCGAGAACGGTTCATGCTAGCGTTCTAAAGTTTATGTCAATCGTTTTCTAAGGAAAAATTACATAAGAAATGTCTATTTGCGTAATTTTATTAAAGGTTTTGATTTTTTGATGATTTTTTCAAAATGTCACTCGAAAATTTTGGGAGGTTCTGAACATTCTAATGTGTTTTAAAACAATAGGCTTCCAGTATTCATAGATGTGATTTTTGTACCAAATTTCATTCGAATCGCTCATTCGTTCGTGAGATATCGTCTCCACAGACTCATTGACACAAACATACACACACACACACATACTTTCACACACACACACACACACACACACACACAGACATCACCTCAAAAATGTTGGATTCGTGATCAGATTTGCTTGAAACGTGCTCTCCCGTCGAAAACTCGAATACGAATTTTCCACCCCGTCACAATACTTTCCTTATACATTATGTATATAAGGAAAGTAAAAATTGAAATAATAATCATATCCATATTTAATGAAGAGATCACGTGACTCATGTCAAATATTAAAATCTGATGTGGACAACACATGACTTTCCTTATATAATGCAATGAATTTACTTCTTTTAGAGTCAGAAAATAATGTATAATATCCATATACATATGGGTTATTCTTATAGTTTATTCCTATGTTCTTTCCAAGATATTGAACTTTGATCAATTAGTCGCCATTTCATTGATTCAGCGTCAGTTTCCTTAATTTGGTGAATTTTTATCAATTGGGTGACATTTTCGACAATTTGACAATATTAAAAAAGTTACAAAGTTAGAGAAATTTCAAAAAATTCGTCACCAAAATTTTATTCAAACGTTATTGAGCGAAAAAATAGGTTATTCTTATAGTACTCGTAGGTTCTTATATTCTTTCCAAAATATCGAATTTTCATCAATTAGTCGTCATTTTCATTGATTTAGCGCCATTTTTATCAATTTGGCGACATTTTCGTTAATTTGGAAATAATTAAAAAGTCGCCAAGTTGGTGACATTACGCCAAATTCATCGCCAAAACCTCGCCAAGCATTATGGGCGGAGAAATAAATTATTCTTATAGCAGATGAATGATTATTATCGTCAAACTAACAAACGTATATCCCAAAGTATATTTTTTCATGACTGGAACGAACTAGAATTATTTGAAAAATGTACTATATCTCGCGAACTGTTTACGCTAGCCTTCTAAAGTTTGTGTCAATCGTTTTCTAATAAAAAATTATATAAGAAATGACTATTTGGATAACTTTATTAAAGGTTTTAATTTTTTGATGATTTTTTCAAAATTTCACTAAAAAATTTTGTGGCGTTCTGAACATTCGATTGCGTTTAAAAGCAACGGGTTTCCAGTATTTACAGATTGCAATTTTTGTAACAGATTTCGTTGAATCGATCCATTCGTTCGTCAAATATCGTCTCCACAGACTCAGTAACACACACAAACACACATAGACATCACCTCAAAAACGTTTGATTCGTGTTCAGGGATACTTGAAACGTTATCCCCCATCGAAAACACGAATGCGAATTTTCGAGCTCATCACAATACTTTTCTTATACATTATACTACGTATATAAGGAAAGTATTATGGCATTCATTTTTTCTCGTGTAAAAATTGTGATGTTTGAAGATCTTTTAATTTTATATTTAGTGTTGTATCCACCATAAAATCGCTTTATTATTTCATATTATCTGTGTATTTAAATTTAGCGCCAACGCAGTTACAATATTATTTTATTTTAAATGATCACTAACTTTAATTATTTCTACAGCGAAGCCTAAATTCTATAGCATGCAGAATGTAAACAAATGAAGCGATTGTAAGATGAGTTGTATAAGAATTGCTGAGTTTTTTTTCACGCAAAATTATTTAGCTCTTGAGTCTGAAATATAAGTGATATGAATGAAATATTCATTGATTTTACATAGGGAATTAGACGATTTCTAGCATTGCTTTTTTGATGAATTTTAAAATTTTCAAGTTTAAAAATTCGTTGTAGTACTGTTATAATTTAAAAGATATCAGCGCTGAATGTATCGCATTTTAGAGCTGCTTAAATAAAATTGTATTTCAGTTGGAAAGTGTTTCGTAATCAATGCTTTGTGCACAATTGATCCTACTTGTTTAGTTCTATTTTTATTTGCATGTTTTGATTTTAGTATCTGCCTTAACATATTATTTTATATTTTAAAATTGATACTGAAAAACAATTCGCTGACGTTTGTTTACCGAAGTTAAGAAAGTCAGTTATTTTCTACACAACGATTTCCAAGCAACGAACACAATTTTTGTTTCCTGAAGGACAGTTGAGTACACACAATTTTATCATGTAGCCTTATTCGTAGTATAAATTCTTTAATAGGAATGACAAAACGCCTGGGATTACTATATAAACAGACCTTTAAAATAATTAAAATTTTATTTCAGCATATCGGAAGTAAATTACAATGCATTTCACAGAGCGCTTTTGAGCGTAAGATGGTCTTTATCAGAAGCATATAACATGGTACAAGTATATTGGAATTTTATACTATAGAACCAACCAACAAACTAAATTTGAAAATTATAAATAGTCGATTGGCAAAACGAATTTCATGTGAAGTGAAAAGTCATTGAACGGATATATCGCTATATGGCAAGGAAAGATAAATATACAAAGTACAATTCAGGAGAAAACGGATTTAGCAAAATTTAAAATGTTTAAATTTGTTGACAATGGTTGATAGCTATAAAAAACATTGATTTAAAAAGCACTATTGTTATTACAACGTATTAAAAGAAAAGTATTATCAAAAGATCAACTTATATAATTGAATGACAAATCAATAGATCATAAAAGTCATTTATTAAAAACATCCTTCAGACGTATATACAATCTTTAAAAAGCCAGAGCGCTTTCGGGTATTATCATACCTTTCCTCAGTCGCGTTAAAATATGAAAAATTACCAACATGCTTACCGGTAGTAGATTGTATTTAAATACAATCTACTACCGGTAAGCTGAATTTGTATATCCTAAAATTGACATTATCACAAATCATATTTTATGCATCCATGCACCAGATTTAAAAATTACAAGAATTACAAAACCAAGTAAACACACGGTCATAAGCCAGTTTAAATATCAATATACAAAATTAAATTTTATAAATTGAAGGTAACTTAGTAAAGGTTTGATTCGCATGGAATCGAGGACGAGTTGCCAAGAATAACTTAAAACATGGACGTGTTCAAAATTACAAATAGAAGTGCGATATATGTAAATAAATAAAGAGGGGTTCGTAGAGTAAAATAGATCCGGAATTATTACAGTTGATCAAAAGAAAAGATTTTTCAAAAAGGAGTTGAAAATTATCATTAATCACTAATTGGGCAAGATCAGTCAATTGCCTACCATTTTCAACGTCTTTAGCATGTTCTGCCAATCGAATTCCAGCCGTACTACGTTTATTACGGTTTTTAGTTGGTATTTAGTTGGTATTTTTGTAATTTTTTAAATCTGGTGTATGGATGCATAAAATATGTTTGTGGTAATGCCAATTTTAAGATATGCAAATTCAGCTTGCCGGTAGTGGATTGTATGCATGCTGGCAATTTTTCTTATTTTAACGCCACTGAGGAAGGGTATGATGATACTCGAAAGCGTTCTGTCATTTTAAAAAATTGTATGTATGTCTGAAGGATGTTTTTAATAAAATGACTTTTGTAATCTATTGATTTGTCATTCTGTTATATAAGTTGATAGAGACAAGGGACGGTTGACCATAGTGAGGGTTGACACACCATGATATTTTATTTTTATTTCAAGCTTTTCAAATCTTCCAACAGATGACAGAATCTTCTGCACATCTAAGCTATTACCTATCAAAATTTGCTTGTTATTCTTAGTCTGTTTTTCAGACTAGATTAGAATTTATGTTTTTATCATCAAAAAGTAAATTTGTTGTACTTATGTGTAACCTTGTTTTGTAAATAATTTTGTTTAAACATAAGAATTCAAACTTATATGCTGAAAGTTCAGAACATTACGTCTGAAGGATGTTATTAATAAATGACTTTTTGTGATCTATTGATTAACATTCTATTATAAGTTGATTGACTTGAGGATTTGACGTGTCTCCGCCATTAGTAGTATTATCAAAAAGAGTCGCAAAATGAACATTGAGAACAGTTTAGGATAAAGCAAATGGTGGTGTTTAATTTTAAAATCACGAGAATGCACAGACAATCTAATACCAATAGTATTTTTTGTACTACCAATAAAATTATTATCAGGGAAAATAAAGTGGGCTTCGTACATACAAGCCTGACTTAAAGAATTGATTTTAAACTTGTTGGTCCGGTATTTTAACTGAAGTTGTCTTGCAAGAGCTTTAAAATCGTGTTCTGCCTTTTTTATTAAATCTGTTTTAGTGCCGATACGTGGATGATGTTTTTATTGTACAGACACGTAATATGAATTTAAATAGCTCTTTAAGTCAGGCTAGGCTTTATTTCCTCTAACAATAATTATGCACTGGTAGTAGAAAAATAACCGTTAATATTAAATTATCTAAGCATGTTCGTAATATTAAAAATAATAAAAAAGCCCTCTCAACAGCTATATCCCAAACTGTTCCCAATGATCATTCCCCCCTCCTTTTGACAAGACATTTTTTAATGCATTGTAATAATTCCCGGAACATTCTGCTTTTTGTATCATTGTTTATTTTCTTTATAGAGATTCTATTTGCAATTTTGACATTATTCAAAATCTTAGTTTTGCCTGGGGGCTTATTCTGGATTCTATAGGTGTGAAGAGCTGTCTGTGTACTTATACATTTAAAGCTTTGCTAGTCCCGTTTTTCTGTTTTGCATATTTATATTAGATTTCCTTGTAATATATCCGTTTTATGCCTCTTAATATCGTATGAATTTATTTTTACCGATTGACTATTTGCGATATGCAAATTTTGTTTATCGGTTGGATGTATATAAAACTCCAATGTACATGTATCATGTTATATGCCTCTAAAGGGTGTTTTATACTCGAAAGCGCTTGGATAAATATAATATTATTTACTTTTTGTAAGCTGAAAAAAGTTATAATTATTCTAAAGGTCTATTTATGTGAATTTAATGATTATAAACTAGAATTAAAATCGAAATTTCTATTAATCGATTTACAAAATCCATTCTAAAGCATCTTTCATAAAATATTAGCATATATTAACATATCAATGCAAAGTTAATACTTTGACAGTAATAAATTTACATTCATTGTGCTGTAAGGACGTGATCGCATGCCTTCCAGTCTCTGCAACGATAACCTGACCGTGTTGGAGGGTAAATAATTGATGGCAATTTAATTATCACATAACTTCAACATATTATTCATATTTATTAATTACTTTTATTTAGATATTAACCTATTAATATTTACATTGATATCTTTTATTCCTCTAAATAATTACTACACCATTACTGAGACTAATTATTTGTGTTAAATCTTATTAATTTGGCTGAAGTGTGACAGGAGTTGAATCAACTTTCAGTCATTTAAAACAATAGGATATGTGTGGACAAAGACGTTTTTCCTTCATGGCCTCATAAGTTCGTAATTTTATGTATAAACCTACTATTGTAGAAAATTGGAATATGATTTTAATAGAATTTATTCAGTTGAAAATTTCAAAATACATTAATATTAATTTACCCACATATCACAATGGAGTGTTTTAAAAGTAGAACGTACAAAAATGAAAGAACGTTCCCAAAAGTGGCATTTTTATTATGAATATTGTCATCCTAAAGCCACCTAAAAAATTTGAATCTCAAAAATCCATTTACCAACAACAATAAATTTTAATAAAAAGTTGCGTCTATTTTCAGAAAACAAATTTGCGAAAACCAAGAACTTTCATAAAGAAATATATCATGGGAAATCTTCCCCTACTTATTATTCATGTTGCTTTCAGGTATTCCAATCTGTATTGCTGAGGATATTTCTATGCGTATGCATTTAACTGAGCTACGTGTTTGTGCTTTTGAGAAAAAATTACTCGAGTGTGTCGAAATTTCGAATTTTCAAAATTATTTTCCAACGTAAAATGAAGGAGAGAATAACATATTCTCTTTGATGCTCCTACAAAGGCAACATGTTCCGACATTGGTTGTGAGAAGATGTCTTTACGGGTGATCCTAAAAAATTATATTTATAATACCATGCACATATTTCTGATGATCAACGCAGTGTTTATTTTTCCTTTGAAAATAAATTATCTACTACTACATTTTATCCAATGACTATAAATACATTTTAATTAATATACATTATTTAAATCATGTATGTATATAAGTGAATTAGTATTGGTAGCTATTTAAAACGATTTTTCAAAAAAATGTTGTTATTAAAAAAGGTCGCTGATCCTAAATAGAGCGTACAATTAAGATGTGATTCGAAAATTGTAGGCAAATATATTAAGTTTTTAAAAAAATTCGTCTAAAACCTGAAATTTCAAAATATTTGATACTTAAGGGATTTAAAACTCGAAATTTTGGTGTTGAAAAAAGCGACTTATTTTAAATGGGAGATACAGATCTTGGTGTATCTTCTTCTTCTTACTAATCCCAGTTGGAGTAGTCTTAGCTAGATCAAATCCAAAAGACCATTAGCCTTGAGTTCGTTTGGAACCAGCATTGTAGTTTTCATGAAAACCTCCCTGGTAGTACCAATATAGGAAATAATAACCAAAGCCGGGCCAGTCGTGCATTTGGCACAAATTGGGAATATCTTTACATCGAGTACAATCTTCATAGGCTCCAAATACCTGCTTTTGAATCTTGCAATAACAGTCCTCCTTTCTCTAGAGAACTCGAGGGTTGCTCCTGGTTAATGTATAAGAAACTAGTAGTGCGCAGGATACTACTTTCAAATCGCGTTGTTCAAAACCTTTGCTTTTGTAAATATATCTTTGAAAGTAACCCTACAAGTCGATGGTAATAGTTCTAAGCATCTCCCTCTTGCCAGTTTGTCCACAATTTAATTTGTTTTAAGATTAACAAGAGACAATTGGGACGACAATTATTGCTTCAATGCTTTGATGTCAAGTATTGTTGGTAGAAACTCCTTATGGGTGCATTTAACTATCAGAATAATAATAAAATAATTTATTATTTATAATTAATCACCATCGTTTTGTCTCTAAAATTGAATTCATGCTCTTCAAGATTTGAAACTTTTTCAATCTTTGAAATTACATGGCACAGTCAACAAAGAGTCTAACTCGGACATTATATTATGTTAAATATTTTTATTTTTGTCTTGAGGGGCCAATGGCTTGCTCTACTTAAATAGAATAAATAATTTGTGTTCACGAATAATTATTATCTCTATTAAATAAATGTAATGATATTTTTTGCCACTAAATTACGAACTGACTGCAGAACTTGCAGTTCTGAAGTATTATATACAGACAATTATGAGTCCGTAGATATGCAAGACAAGCTTCGAATTTTGCTTTAGCCCTTAGTTAATTACTTATTAATTAATTTATGCATTGACAGTATTGGTAAAGATTTTGTTGGTCGAGCTGTTTTCCAATTTTTCTGTGATTGGTTACTTACAAAACTAATGACTAAGTAAAAAAATGTGAGACCTCAACGTTAGTTAGTACACTTATATGCATTATCGTTGATTTTTGCAAATAAAAAGAGCGATCCGCAACTATTTTGTCATGGATAATTACGATTAAAATACAACGATTATTTCTCAACAATTATATGCATTATTATAAATATGTAACTGAGAGTTACATATTAACATGTCGAAAGCGGGGTAACTGAGCTAGTGGAGCGAGTTCTGGTTGTTGGTGAGCGTTAGCGAACAAGTGGTGGATTTCCAACAAGTTTATTACGCCTAAGTAGCAGGCTTTGTGAAAGAGCTCGTGAAGTAATTTCCTGCGAATAGTGAGCAACAGCGAGCAGTTGGCGGAGCTCTGGATTCCGAGGGATTGAAGATCGTCAGTGAGCAGGAGTTATGACAGAGGTCGTGTACGCCTGGTAGGGTGAACGAGAATGGGACATTGGTGAACACAAGCAGACAAGTCCCTCAGAGATAGTACTGCGCTTGCGTAGCAGTTGGCACGAAATAGTTGGCGAAACGAACTAAGGCGGTTAGTGAGTGGAAGAGAGCAAGGTCTCGGAATCAGCGAGCAGGGTGGCGGATCCTCCAGTTTTTTAACTAATGCAAATTTTATTTTACACTTGGCAACATTTGTACGAGTGATTGTTTGATGATATCTTGTTGAAATATAGCCCTTCGGAGATAAAATATAATAGAACTTCACAAATAATACTGAAACTCAACCAGGGATCCAATTTAAAAACGTTCCACTTAAGCATAGGTTTTGCTCTTTAATTTCATACTCGGTTTGTATTTTTGTGTCAATTATTAGCCGAAAATTCTAATATATGGGAAAGAAAGCCTGAAGCGATTTATATATATTTACAATTGAAAGTGTTTTGTCTGTTTCGGGGATACAAATCCCCATGTTTGATATTTTCGTTTCCTATTTGGTAAGGTTATTCTTTACAAGTTTATGGGTAACCTCATTAATGTTTCTTTCCCCAGGGATTGATGAAGAACATAAAATTAAACCTTATGTAGAAATAACATTGTTTAATCAACTATTGTTTCAACAGACGATTTTAATTTAAATTTTGTAAAATAGGTAATAAAGAAATTAACATAAAATTAAATTTTATAAATGAAGCGCATTTTTTTAATGGATTGTATCAGTTACCACCTTGGGATATAAAATTAAGGGAATTAATGGTATTTTTGATTTCTTAAGCCGTCTGTTTTATTTTATTGACCGTTTTCAAATTTATATATATTTTCCATTACATTTAATCGATTTCTGTAAACGAATGAAAATGATATGGGTATGAATTTTGTTACTATTAGAGTTTTTATTTTTCCGTACGTTGACTAAAATTAATATCTCCCGTAAAATTGCTTACAAACCGGAGCAGAATGCTTTATTCTTCAGATTTATCTGTCCAAGTAATTTTGTATAGCGAGAAGCTATTTTATAATACTTCTTTTAAGAAATTGAATTAAACTTTCTAATAAAAATTTTAATAAACAGAAGCATTTAGAAACACTACTAGAATCTGTGCATATGTTGAATTAGGAGCAATATCGGGCATATCTGTTAGTAATATATAGATTAAGGTAGATCCGTACCCCAAATTTCGCAAAAAATCGAAAATGATTGTTATGTGGATTTTAACCACACGTCCGGTCAGAACGCATAATTTAGTAATATTGTTAATTAAAACAATCTCCGACATTGGCCGTGTCGAATAAAAATACATATAAATCAAATTAATGGAAAATGAGGACAACGGACATGATATAAAACATTAACAATATATTTATTAACAAAAAAAGGAAATTAAAAGTAATAAAAACATATTTGATTGATTCAATTAACACTCTTACTAAATCATAATCACTCCCCATTGACATTCGTGTTGACATTCTCTTAATCATGAATATTTAAAGTATATAATTAAAAATCTCCTTCATTTAAGTTTACAATTAAATTCACCCTGATTATTTCACTCAAGTGTAAATAAGATGTCGAGAGAGTGCGAAATTAACTAACATAGTGTCAGCCAGACTGAGTATAAGGCCAGACATGCATTTCGTACCTTCGATACTTCGTTGGATCGACGCTGGATGCGGGGAACTTCGGCCGAGGAAACGCCGGTCATCACTGCAGACGTCTTTTTGGAGAACCTTCTCTCCCGGAGCACAAAATCAATTCTCTTCTCTCTTTTTGAAAAATGTAACACTCTCTCGAACATCCGAAAAATGTCTCCTCCTACGCAATTCAGCCCCAGGTTTATTACTGGCTCCCCCAATTGAAGCCCCTGGTATTTTCATTAGATATTTCAGAATTATGTCCAGCTATTGGGTTCTGTGATGACAGGAGGATGGCGATCACCCCAGAATTAATATCTGGCAGGTGGGCCAGGGTTCCCATGACCCTGGGTGCACGTGCGGCCGAACCGGACAAGGGTCAGCTCTCCCCCAAGAACGCCCTGCTGTGATCCCCTCTGTAACTGAGCCATCACTGTCCATATTTCCCAGAAACATTGCTTGCTCACCCTTTTGCAGGTGTTCTCTTAGGGAAATGTATATGAATTGTAGGAGTAGCACAGGGACCATCTTTGTGGGTTGTACTCCCTCCATAATTCGCAGTGTTCCATATTTGCCTTGGAACATTCGCCCCTTCCCTGTAGTTTGAAGCATGCCATAGTCCAGTATCTTTCTAAAAACCTGTAACTGCATTTTCACACACACACACACACACACATATATATATATATATATATATATATATATATATATATAACACAATAATATCAGAATGCACACCAATGTCATTAAACTCTTGGAAAAAGAACGTATAAAATATTTTTCTGTCCGACATGTCTATCAGTTCTATAGAGATTCTAAGTCCAATAAATTGGCTGTCCAAAAGTTGAAGGAATGTCCATGATAGCAATGATAAAAAAACAAAGTTCAAAGTTTGTATAGAGTGGAAAAGTTCTTTTACGAAAAATTGTAGTAGAGGGTCTGTGGCTATATCACGCCACTGTTTCCTATTTCAGTCTCATGGTAAGTGTGGAACAAATCGTGAACTTGGAGATCTGCAGGTGGAGCGTATCACTGTCATGGTATCATTTTGATGGAAGAGAAAATTGTGGTCTTTGAAAGTTTATGTGAACATCGTGCCACTTGGTCGTCGTATCACTGTCATGGAAGTGAAAATTGAAAGCCTGGAACTCCGTATATGGGTGGTGTTCCTGCATCACCTCTCGCTGTGAAGTAAACATGTGTTCAAGTTGTACTGTGGAGATCATGAATTAGCACACACTTTCTGCATCATATCACTGAATTATTATACGTAGAACACTCTTAATTCAGGCACACGTTTTTGTCGGTACCAATGCATACATATACATACAGTCTGATGACACAAATTCTCTCTCTCGAACTCACAATACCTATTTAACATTAATTCCCTGACTTTTTTTTTTTTTTTACAAAAACTAATTCCCTTCTTTATTCACCATTAGGTAATATTCAAAATACAGTATTTTCTCCTATTTCACTGCTATGTATAATTTTTATCCATTTTCTAGTCCTGCAAAGTGAACATTATTCTCCCATTATTTTTTTTTCTCTAAGTCTCATTTTTTTTCATTTCTTTCAACATTTATGTTACCCATAAAATTTTCTCACTGTTTTAATCCTTTTACTAATATTTACACATACATTATACCTTCTCATTGAAAAAACGAAGAAAAACAAACAAATAAATTTTGTCAATATTATCACGAATTGTCATGCCATATTACATTTCCTAATAAATTTATAATTTGTACAAACACAATAAACATAATTTTCTTCAGATTATCAATAAATTCTCCTTTATATATCCCTTATATACATAATCCAAAATTTTGTATTCCGAATCTCGCCTTAGCGTTTTGAATTTTCATATAATAAACCATTTCCTACAAAAATTCATACTTCTCTTACACTTATTTTTATCATAACCTCCTTGCAAATTTTCCCTTTAATAAACCATTGCCTAACAAAATTCATAATTCTCTTACACCTATTTTTATCATAAATTTCTTGCAAATTTTCCTTTAACTCCTTTCTTGTAATCCGCCAGCTTTCTTACTTTTTTTTTTTTTTACAAATAAACCCCGAAGAACCTACGTATAATCTTTTTCCTTCAACGTCTTAAGGGGAGAGGGTAGAAAAGTGGACATTATTCCCTTTTCATCGCCGCCAAAGCTGCCGTGCCCGTGTCAAACATGTTTTCAAAGAATTTCCTGCCCTCAAAGTTGTGTCCCCGTAGAAATAAATCTCGCATGTTTGACCGACCTCGTGTGATATATAAAGATGTGTGTTACCTGTACGTATCTGAGAGTGTATTATTTTATTTTTATGATGTGCAAAAGAAATTTTTAGTGTTTACCGTGCCCTTTTATGGATTACCAAGGCGAACAGTATGCCGATGGAAGGGGTAAGTGTTTTTATTTATCCATTATCTTTTAAAACTTAAGGAAGAAAAATTACTGTATAGTGCATAGCTAACTCTTAACGTGGAGCTTTTACCACGGTTTGAAGGGTACCCATGACCCTGGGTGCACGTGCGGCCGAACCGGACAAGGGTCAGCTCTCCCCAAGAGCGCCCTGCTGTGAGCCCCTCTGTAACTGAGCCATCGCTGTCCATATTTACCAGAAACATTGCTTGCTCACCCTTTTGCAGGTGTTCTCTTAGGGAAATGTATATGAATTGTAGGAGTAGCACAGGGACCATCTTTGTAGGTTGTACTCCCTCCATAATTCGCAATGTTCCATATTTGCCTTGGAACAATGATAATACCCACATCCTAGAACCCGTATACGAAATTTCAGAGTTTGGGGATAGTTAGAACACTTTCTATTTCTATCTATCAACCAAATCTACAAAAGTCTTCATGAATTTGTGTGCTAATTTAATCTTAAAATTCGTTTTTCTCACAATCACATTTTTGAAATCCGCAGCAAATGTAAACTGCTAAGGCTTTGGGCCAAATTAATTTAGAGTTGTGATTTTTTTAGACAATCTAAGTGAATTCCTGAACAAAAGTATGAAGATATTGTTTGAATACATGGCTATGATTTTTTTAAAACTGTCATTGATAATGGAAAAACAAAATTTTTTTGTGTAATTGTTTAATTGACAAAAATGATAATTTTCAAAACCCAACATTTTAACTTAAATAAAAAATCTCTTCATACTTTCTTTTGACACACTTTAATAATGATGTGTAAAAGAAGAATTAGACTTGAGTCTAATAATTTGAAAGAGTAGCAGCATTTTGCTAATTGCATAAGTTAGCAAAAAATGCATAAATATATTAATTTAAAAAAATAATATTTGACCTTTGAACTTTTTTTTTCTGAATATGTCTTATAATAATGTATTTAAATAATATGCAAAGTTTGAAGTTTCTACGATAAGTAATAAGAAATTTAGCGTCTTGGGGTACGGATCTACCTTAAACTAAGAAAACAAATATAAATTTATATTATAGCAACCAGGAAAAAGAAGAAACTGTTAATAAAATATTCTGGTGTTATTCTAAATTATATAATACCAACCATATTACTTTATATAGTTAACGCCTTCATCTTCCATTGCTGCATTTTTTTCGAATCTGAGCCATGCTTCTCGAAAACTTTCGTCCTTAAATAAATAAATGATTCTATTTTGTTCCCCGTTATTACAAATAAAAACATCTATCCTTCATTTCTTGTTTGATGAAATAGAGGATTTTTTTTTCTTTCAGTACACGTTCTATTCAGCACGAAGTTCGATTTCTGGTATGGCTTTTTGAACTCATCCAGATTTTGTTTTTGCGGACTTTTGTGATCGAGGCTATTTTCATTTATTGGGAGCATGTGGTTAAGAAGTCCTTCAAATTGAATTTTATTTCTTTTCGCTGTTTTTCTTCATTTTCACAATTTAGTCTTTGCAATGGAAAATTGAAATATACAACGCATACTTAGTTTATATCTATATCATATAGCTTAGGAAGACAGATTGACTAATTATAAATTTACAGCTCAAACTGCTAAAGCAGGAAATTAAAAATTTGCATACGCGTTGGATTTAATGTTGTATAAGTAAGAAGGAGAAAAAAAAATGTGATTTTTTTTTCGAAAGCTTATCAATCTCGAATTTTTTGTTCCAACATTCTTCCAGCTATAACTCGAGAACGAATAAACACAAATTTATTTTTTTATAATCATACGCAGAAAAAAAATATCACAAGCATGAAGTTAGAGAGAAGGAGATAAAACTTCTATGGATGAAACGCTTGAAAATGCCATAACACTTGAAGAATTACATCTAGGTGTTGCTAGTGTTGCTCTTTTGTGTCCATTTGACACAAAAGAGAGACGTAGTATTGTGTATATGTATTTTTGATTATTTTTAAATTAAGATTCTTTAATTATCCGTATAATTAATCAGTATTTTTGTCACAGCTGTGGGACAGAGTTCTAAATATAGGGAGATGAAAATAAATTTAAAGATAAAATAATTTTAAACACGTTAGAATATTCCTTATTGTTTCAGTTCAAATTTGCATTGCATTACTAATTTATTTCCACAATATTGACAGTCTAAATAAATATTCTAAGCCTTTAACATTAGAAATACATACAATATAGGGTCGTTTATCTTATCGCAGCGCCACATGAATTATTGTCTGAAATGAAATTGCCATTTTATCAGTATGGAGTTGTAACTCCCTATCTGTACCTCCATGATTATAAGCTTTACCAATTTAATTTAATGGTGTACAAAAATACGTTCTTGTTATACTTTAATTTAGATTATAGCAGACGAATATTTTTTGTTGTATTTTATAATTCAATTTTTATATAGATTTTTGTTGCATTCGTAACCACAGTAACCTACTTACGCTTCCAATACCAAATCATCTGTTGTCTTTTCCTTCACGTTGAGTTATTGAAAATATTCAGAACTTCAATTATGAGTATAAGCTCAACATTTAGTGACCGTTAACTACATATTTCGAAGCGTGGATGGCCGAAGCCACCGAATTTTAAAAGTTCGCAAGTTGACATCTTTGGTAAATTAATATTCAAAGCGGATTAATGATGTACACATAATTTGCGGATTAATGATGTACACGTAATTTGCGGATTAATGATGTACACATAATTTTCGGATTAATGATGTCGTGGTTTTAAACGACTTTACTAGGAAACTCTTTTTAAATAAGAATGTTTTTAGGGACGTCTGGGGGACCACCTCCTGCTATTTTTACGTCAGGTTAGCCTCCTGATGCTATTTTTATCCTCCAGGTTATTTTTCTGCGTGGTTTTTGTCCTTCCCATTTGAAGTCGGCGCTCAATATCCCAAAGTCCACTGTATCCGTGCTAATAGTACTAGGATCACTTTCAGACCTTCGACCCTCTTTAGTAGATAAAATTAAAAACCGTATCCTTGTTGCCATGGAAATTTCTAATAAAGTGACCTAAGCTTATGAGTAGATTCTGCTCTTAATTAATTTTGATCAATGAATCCCTTTATTTCATTCTTATTAACTTATATGAACTTATTGTGTTTCCTGCATTTTTTTCTTAAAAAAAAAAAAAGCTATGTTAAATGTTCTTATTTTCTCGGATTTTCCTTTTTCTTTTGACCCTTTTTATTTTTATTTTTTCTTATTTTTCTTTTCTAAATTTTACTCTAAATGTCTGTTTTTGTTTCTCATATGCCTAATGTTTTTTCCTTTTCATGTATTTTCTTTTATATATTTTTTAAATTTTACTTTTCAAGTTTTATTATTTTCTTTAATTTTAATCTATTTTTCATTATGTTATTATACCTCACTCTAAATTTAATTTTTCAATAAATCTTTTTATCTATATTCGCAGTAAACCTTTTCCCATTTTTGTAAAATGGACGTACTTGTCAAGTTCAAATATAATGTAAAACTGTCTGTTTAATCACAATATTTTTCATCATTTGTTATATTTTTAGACGTAAATAAAAGTTCGTTTGGCGGGATGGTAGACCTTGGATGCCTCCTGAGTGCAGGAGGTATCCTTTCCCGGCCGTACAGCTAGCTACTCTAAACCCACTATGGGAGTTGCACGGTCTGGGGTCTTCAGATCTTCGACAACTTTGCATTAACCTACAGGGTTCATTTTTTCGGGTGCATTGTATAGTACCTTAGTGCCCCAACTGGGAATCAAACCACGGATATACGTACTAGCCAGCCGGCACTCTACCGTTGAGCTGCTGGGATGGAATTGCAAGCTCTTATCGAAGTGGACTCTGCACTGTGTATAAAATATCTTATAGCTTTCAAACGTCTCTCTATCGTTTAAGATAATTTGAATTTTAATGCTATTTCGAGAAAGAATAATCTCTCACAATTTCGCATGTAGTTATACATATTCAGATTGATACGCCTCCAAGGTTCAAGAATCTGAATATATTCCTACGGGGTATTGAATTGTCGTCCGGAAAGACTACTGATATTTGCATATTGAAACTGACATTCTCAAAAATAAATAAATATAGTTATAGAATCGGCTCTGGAGATGTTTACTTTATATGCTAACTAGTATTTGAGACTGACGAATACAGGAATACTAACATTAATACAGAAATAGAGTGGCGATTTTTAAGATATTTATTTTGTATAACAATGCATGGGCTTATCATCGAAAGTGGTCAATCGTCTTCATCACTCATTGATTCAGTTAGGTTCTGTTCCGTAGTCAGTACTATAACTGTTTCAAGTTTCAGTCTGTTAGGTTACCGAGGGGTCTCTGGAGAGTCAGGAAATGTGTTTTGACCCCTCCACATTTCGTACAACCTTAGAGGATAATAAAATTTACGGCTTTGTTAGATTCTGCTCTACGGTCGGCATAAGTGTTGTTCTTGAGACCCAAACCGTCCGACCTACCAGAAAGGTGGTCGAAATAAGTGTGGAATGATCCAACCTTCTAAGTCACGGAGGGCTTCTGGATAGTTTAAAATGGTGTCTTTTAAAAATTCTTAGTTTCTCCAACTCCGTTTATACAGTCGGATATTGGTAGACTCTATGCTGTAGTCGATATTATTAGTTTCCAAGGATTTAGCTTTCTAGGTCATAGGAGGAGCTTCTTGGGTCTGAAAATACTGCTTACCCCCCTCACCCGATTATCTTCACCCTTAAGGAGGAAATAAAAAATCCGGCTATGTAAGTTTCTGCCCTACGGTTGATGTTACATGAATGTAAAGATTAAGCCTTCTAAGTCACCCGGAAAGGAGATTATTAGAGTATTTAGAAAGGCAGAATTATGCTAAATAATTATTTTACAGACTAGTATTTAAACGTATCATTGTTAAAAAAACTGGCCCCGCTAGGTTTATTACTGTGGATGATACAATAAAGGTGCAAATGTTCCAACTAGGTCAACTGATTTCTGTAGGATGTAAAGAGACTTTTGAAACACCCTTTATCTCAGCACCCTCCTAGTGTGGGATAAATAAAAAATCCAGTACCGTCAGATTCTGCACTGTAGTTGATTCAGCTTTTCAGGTTACCGGGGGGGGGGACTTCTGGTGGATTTGAAAAGACAAAAACACGTTAGATAAGTTAGACACCCTTTTTTATGCATATTAATTTTAGGAGTAATGAATATCTTACATTTTATATGAAAAAACGTAATCTTTCTAAACATTCAACCTGTATCAATTAAATGTTTTCCATTCTTTTGCAATGTATGTTATGTCTATGCAGGAAATATCAGAAAACATTTGGAGTGTAAGGGTTTCCTATAAAAGCTCACACATTTATATTCCAACTGAGACACATTTATAACAGACACAATTTTTATCACTGACATATTCCGTCCAAATTGCTGATAATAATATTTTTCAACCCATCTGATGAATTACAATAAAAGTGCATTTTCGCACATAAAAACCACTTTTACGATCGTTGCAATAAAATCTTCTTTCTATAGCATCAAAATCTTAAAACATAGTACAATCGTTTCGTTGACTCATTTTATTGCCTCGTAATTTTATTGAAAATGATAAGCATCTTCTTCTCGTTCTGCTTTTGTTGTCTGTTTTAAATCCTCACACAACGAATAAATTCATCGCAGATCGTGTTTTGTTACTCTAAAATAGTTATTAGTTATTATATGGGAAATATACATAATTCATAGAAGTCTTTTTATGCTGTAATATAAGGGCGTAATACGTGATAACTTTGTCATAAATTGAATCTGATAAGATATCAAATTCCAGAAATTATTTTTACTAACAATATTGAGAAATCGCTATTGAATACCATAAAGTATTATTAAATTTAAATATTAATATTTTGTAAGAAATATTTGGTAGACAAAAACTTTATTGGATAAAAATGAATTCATATAGTGGAATACAGAGAATATAATTCTCAAATTGTATATTTTTGTTTCAAAACATTATTGGGAATGTTCATTTCTAGACTTCTTCGTGCAGCCCCTGTGGCAGGAGATGAAATTTCTTGATCATAAAATTTTCATATCTTACATATGTTCACACAAAATTATTAACAAATGTACATCTATTCAATACCTTCCGTTAATAGGCGTGAATAAGAGTTAATAGTCGTGATTCGTAAGTTAACGTGATTCCATAACGTGAGTGAGAAATTATTAATTTGAGAATCTGAATTGTGAGGGTAAAGCGTGGCAGGCACATATGTAAAGTAAAAGGTATATCTACATCAAGACATTTAATGCTGACCTAATGAGGGTTCGCTACAGTGCTACACTCTAATCATGATTCATGATTTTAGTGGATTTTGCAGTATAAACGTAAAACCACCAACTTGGCAATTCCGAGGTTTGACCCAGGAGCGATAGGCGAGCATTATACCGTTAAGCCAGATGTTAATACTATCTTCTGAATGTTTACTACTTGGATATCTGTTAATCAAAATTCTGGTTTGTTAAGGGTTTGTGGCAGACGATAGAGCACTGACTTTGTTTATTCTTTTAAGGGACCGTGGAGTGTGTGAAAAATATTGCAGCTTTATTCCGGTCACGTGGCTTGGCAACATTCCGGTCAAGTGTCTCTGGTTCACGTGCCTCTATATACCCCGTTCATTTCTTAACGTAGTCTGATCAGAATTGCGCGTTGTTGCCGATATATATTGTTTTACGATAAGTCCTCTAAATCTTTATAAAATTTTCTGAAATTTAGGTACGTGGTACAAATTAATATCTTAATACAATTAATTATTGCGTGGACTGCGTCTTTTTCATTGGCGTACGCATTGTTTGTCCATAATTACTCTACAACTTGCATGAATTTTTGGAAAGTTATGTAAATAGTGTAAACTAGAATGTATGCCCGTCATATGACGGAAATCAGAATTTGCGAAACATTACTTCTCTTTTGGCGCCATTTATATCAATTTGGCGACATTTTTGTCACTTTGGCAAAACATAAAATAGTCACCAAGTTGGCGACGTCCCACTAAATTTCTCGCCAAGTGTTATAGACGGACGGACTGACGGACAAATGGGTTATTCTCATAGTCTATATTTTGTTGAACGAAGCTTGAAATATTTGACTTGTTGGCAATATGAGCGTGACACTCCTAGTTGCGTGATATCTCAAATAAAAGTTTATAAAATGATAAAATATAAAATAACGTTAATCACTTTTATGGAGTCAAGTATTAAACGTAAAAAAAACTAGGATTTTGCATGGGGCCCTAATTGCAAAAAGAATCACTATAAAGATAGATAAACATAAATTCAACTAGAAATTATAATAAATTCAAATAGAATAAATTCAAATAGGCATTAAAATACGCATATTTTGAATGGAACATTCAAACAGTTTTAGTGGCGTAGTTTTTAGTCTCAGACATTATTGATGAAAATATTTACCGTACAACATTTATTTATTTTGTCCAGTGTGCTTTCTGAATATCATTTTGACAAGAGCAGAAAAAGACTCTCACAATATGAATTTATGATTTTCTGAATATATAACGTTTTGTATCCTGATTTAAATAAATAATGCCTGCAGGAATCAACATTATCACAAGAAATGCGTTAAAAGCGCTACTTTTACACACGGGATCTTTTTAAGGCTGTGAAATATGTATATAGGTGGGAATAAGTCAATTGTGGATGTAGTATAATCATGTGTGTACCAAGATTTCTGGATTATGGAATAACATTCTAAACTTTGGGAAGTGATACAGTGAGTTTGATTTGTCTTACAATGAAGAATTTTCGAAGAAGAGTCATTTCCGTTGTTGTAAAAAGCATGACAACTGTTAAAAATATCAACTGGTTTTATTGTTATGTGTGCCCTTAAAATAAAATAAACTGAAGTGTGACTCAACTCGGCTTTCGCATACCAACATCCATTTTTAAATTGTTTGTAATTTTTGTTGTTGCAAATTTTGTAAGAAAAATCTGATGTGGGCAGCACATGACTTTCCCTGCAGACTCAAATTCATTTCTTCTTTAAGAACTCATTAAATTGAGTTTAATTGCACAAAATGACACTAAATATGCATTTTTAATTCAATTTCTGCTTTTATTTGGTAATTGGACATTTTTCAAAAGACGGCATAAAAAAATTCGAAAAATCTCAAATATCTCGAGAACGGTTAGTCCTAGAGTAATAGAGTTTTTCTTATTCTTTTTCTCGTCAAAAATTACGTATAAAACAAGCATTTAATTGCTACATTTGAACATACGTAGTCTTTTTTTAGATATTGGCGATTTTTGCGGGCCATCTCGTAAAAAAAGGCAGATTGTTTTTTTCCGAATCATCCCAAAATCTAATCTGCACCAGAGTTTCCAACATGTAACTTATCCTGTCCAAATTTTGTGAAATTTGGTCAATTTGTTTTTCAACTAGGGTGAATACGTGAGATTTTTACGGGCCATTTCGCAGAAAAAGGTGGGTTCTTTTTTTCCGAGTTGCACCAAAAACTAATCAGCACCAGGGTCATACCCAAGAGTTGTACCTACAAATTTTATGAAATTCGGTCCATTAGTTTTTGAGTTAGAGTGGATACAAACATTGCACAGACACACACACAAACGTCACGCTAAAAATAGTTTTTTCATATTCTAGAGGTCTCGAAACGTGTAGATCCGTCGGAAACTCGAGTTGCGATTTTCGACATGATTCCAATACTTTCCCTATACATTACCATGTATTGCAGGGAAAGTATAAATGTGAAAAATATGTATCTTACACCCATAAACTCCCGTACATTGTGTTTTCAGGGAGTGATCACATACCCTCCAATTTTTTTTGCAAAATTAACTGGAAACTAACTGATACTAATTTGGTCGCGCAGAATCATTACAGTATTAAGCATATAACATTACCACAATTCTTAGTGTAGTGTAATCACAATCGTCCGGGATGCCAACTTCACAATGTCTAAATATGCTGTACATAAAGCTACGTGAAAGAGATAAGGTATTAATAACAAATTTTCAAACATAGTAGATTATAAATCCTGGTGAATTGTGGGTAGAGGGAAATATGTAGGGATTTCTGGCGCTAATATATTCATTCCACTCTCTATTGAATTTAGATCTTGTGAACCTGGTGCCTTACCCATTCGAAAGCTATATAAACTTGCGAAATTATTCGTCAACTATCAAGGTTGTATGAGGCCGCCCCCCCCCCGGGGCGGGTCACCTTGAGATGGTGGTTATGGATGTTGGCTCTGTAGCCTTGATACTCTGACTCTGGGGGGCATATAAATCGGGTTACCTGGTAGAAGATGAACTGTCCGTCGAACCAGCGAGTCTATCAGGCCCCGACTGTTTTGGGTGTTCGTGACCATTGGACGGTGCCTATTCATGGCCTGAGCCAAGGTCCGGACGGTGGCTGGGATCGGGCTTGGCGGGTGTGCTTCGGGTCTCTACCCGGTGAATGATCCCGCCGAGAACGTGGCCCTCGGCTGCGGCTTTGCCGGAAGTGGATTTTGCATCGTGTTTCCTCCCCTCGTAGTTTGCAAAAACCAATAGGTTGTCTGAACCTGCATGAGGCCGGGCGTTGTAGTTAATTAATATGAAGACTTACTATACCCACTACAAAACTAAAACCACACGCATGAGTCTCCAAGAACTCATCTCCATATTAAACAGCTGTCAAACCTTATATTGCGGACTTATCTGTTTAATTTCATGAATAAACATAAGACAGTTGATACAAATTTCACACAACAGATCATTTGGAATAAAAATCATCATTATTAGGTCTTGTAAAAAGTACTTCAAGATACAGTCCTTCTTGGTTGCACTAAATTCCGTTCCAGCAAATTTATGTGGAATTCTTTTGCGTTTGGCGATTAACACCAGTAAGTGGTCTTGTCAAGTTGAAGTAACTATCAGACATGCTTGTTCAGGTAAGCTAAAGGTGTTTTCAGTCTCTATGCAATAGTTCCCACGATCTACTAACGACTAAAATTCAAAAATTGATCGAATTGGATTAGGATTATCCAGGTCCAGTCTCTAATGAATTATCTTCAACATCTTCCATCTCAATTGATTCGACTCATACTGAGATCTTATCCCAAGTGATGCGATCAAGCGATGTGATCTTATCACAAGTGATGCGTTCAAGTGATGCGATCTTATCACAAGTGATGCAATTTCTTAATACTCGACTTTAATCTCATATGCATTATGGAGGCTTGCGTCGTATACAATTATTATTTCTTTCCAATGATATTCATTAGCATGTGTATTTGATGTCTTACTTATACTGCGTTTTACGTAACTTTGAGATGTAGTTCTATCGTGCAGGTAATATGAGAATACGATTTATTTTGTCTGTTGCTTTAAATATGAGGGTGTATTTTCTATATTTTCCCTGAGATATAAAGAAAATCTTTAGACAATACCTGATATATTGCGCTTCTTATTTTTTTGTTTCCAACATGTTGCTGATAATAAAAATTAATGGCATTCTAACAAACTGTTTAAACGTTTATAAACTGTAACCCGACATTTCTAAAGAACAAAGCATCATTTATCAACTTCTGGCGTTTTGAAAGAAAATCGGATCATAATTTTTCATAGAACAAATCCTTTCCGAATTATCTTTCTTGTAAAATTGTCAAACTCGGTAATTTTCAGTTTTCTTTTATGCTGAAATGTCAAAGTAACTGAACCAGAACTGTTTTCAACGCGTACGTACTTAACAGGGGCTTCAATTGTAACTTAAAATTAACTCCAAACTTAGCCCTTTATGGTATTAAGATGCGTCAAACTTTACAGTTCCTTGATTCCTCACGAGATAAAAATGGTGGTTTGAAGGGACTTTTTAACATGCTTTATTCTATGTCTGAATAAGTTGCATTTTTTATTCCTTAGAGAAGACGATAAAATTCAGATTTCGATAAAGTAATTTCTTTCAAACAATTAAAGAACTATTTGGTTTTTTGAAATGTTTACGACATCACGATTGTTTTAATAAATTATAAAATTATTGCATGTGCGACATATGATCTTGAAAATCTAATTAAATTTAGTAAATAATAATAAATGTCTGAAGCTTCAGGCTCCGTTCGATATTGCCATGTGGATGTTTATGTTTATTCATGTCAGAATGACTTATTTACACACACACACACACACACACACACATATATATATATATATATATATATAGTATAGTCCACAAGGCAGAATCGAAAGGAACAGGATTTTCGATTTCCCCCGGAGGGGCAAAGAAGAGAGGACTTCGAAAAGTCGCTAAAGACCTCTCCCACCCAGAAGTCTTTTCAAAACTTAGAAGGTTGAATCCTTCCACAATAGTATCAATCTCATGACAGAACCTAACTGAACAGGATATTTTATTTCTCCTCTTAGGGTGGATAAAATGGGGTTTCGAAAATATTTTTCAGACATTTCAGATGTTTCTAGGCGACCTAGAGGCTAAAATTTCGCATTTATAGTAACTACCACGTGACAGGACCTAACTAAGTTAAATCTTATTAAGACTTTTTTTAATGTTAAATGCTATACAATGTTAAACGAAATGAAATTTATTTTAAAAGTTGCAATGTTAATTTTTATGAGTGTTAGTTTTCCTGTCTTTGACAGGATTAAATACTATTTAGAATATAAAATATTCGATAAAACAGCTGTATTGAATAATATAAAAACATAAATACTTCGCTAGTAACAGATTAAATAGTTTATTGAATATACTAAATAGTTTCAAATATAAATTAACTGAAGTGTGACTCAACTCGACTTTCTCATACCAGAATCTATTTTTAGCATTTTTTCTTCAAAAATTACAAGAAAATTTTTGAAAAATCGCTTTCATGAGCCCAAATAATTACAATTATAACGTGTTACCCTTCAATTTAAAGGGCTTGAAAAATTCTTTCGATTGATACTATACTTGACAATGTGCTCCTGGGGAGATAACTTGCCTTCCGATGGGCGTTAATGACGTCACGATCCAAAAAAATCTGATGTGGGCAACACATGACTTTCCTTATATAATGCAATGAATTTACTACTTTTACAGTAAAAAAAAAATAGGTTTTTATTATAGTAGATACTTATATTCTTTCCAAGATATTGAATTTCCGACAATTAGCCGTGATTTTCATTGATTTAGCGTCATTTTTATCCATTTGGCGAGATTTTCGTTAGTTTGGCAACATATCAAAAAATCGCCAAGTTGGCGACATTCCGCCAAATTCGTCGCCTAAATCTCGCCAAGTGTTATGGACAGAGAAATAAGTTGTTTTTATAGCAGATAAATGACTATTGGTTTTCAAATACAAAAGTATTACTCAAAGTAACTTTTCTCATGAATGGAACGAGCTAGATCCACGAGAATGATGTCACCCAATTTATCGCATGATATTACATATGAAAAGTGAACATGTTTCTCAACAGTTAATAATTTTTTTTTTAATTTATGGGATTTTATGATAAATTTATTTGAAAACTGTGCAATATCTCGGAAACGGTTAATGCTAGCGTTCTAAAGTTTATGTCAATCGTTTTCTAAGGAAAAATTACATAAGAAATGTCTATTTGCGTAACTTTATTAAAGGTTTTGATTTTTTGATGATTTTGTCAAAATTTCACTCGAAAATTTAGGAGAGTTCTGAGCATTCGATTACGTTTAAAAACAATAAGCTTCCAGTATTCACGGATTGCGATTTTTGTACCAAATTTCATACGAATCGCTTCATTTGTTCGTGAGATATCGTCTCCGCAGACTCACTGAGACACACACACACACACACACACACACACACACATACTTTCACACACACACACATATACTTTCACAAACATACACATACTTTCACACCCACACACAGACATTACTTCAAAAATGTTTGATTCGTGATCAGGGATGCTTGAAACGTCCTCTGCCGTCGAAAGTCCGAGTTCGAATTTTCGACCCCGTCCCAATACTTTCCTTATACATTATGTATATAAGGAAAGTAAAAATTGTATCACGGCTATTCTTCACAGCAATAATTGAAACTATTAAGACCTGTGATCATTGAGCCATAAATAAACTCTTTTATGTATAATTGTGCCAAATTTTGTCTTATGCTAACATGTTACAAAATATAAATGTTCGAATAAATTTCGAAGTTTTTGCTCGAATTAAAATAATTCTATCTTGTTCTAGATTTTTTTATAATAAAGTTCGATATAAAGTTTCGTAAAAATTCATTAATATTTGTGGCCATTATTGTGTACACAAGAAATTGACCACAGACAAACTCACAGACAGATAGACACACTCATCTGTTTTTGTATTATGATTCTGATTGGGATGCAAGGGGGCATAAACAATCTGTAATAGGAACAGGGACGCTATATAGTGGGACAGGGTTGGATCCCCCCCCCCCCCAAGGATTAAATTATTGGGTTTGTTACAGAATTTTCCTTGCCGAATCTTAGTTACATCATTAAAACAATAAACCGCCATCTTTCTTGTATTTTAAGAAATTCTTCCTCACCAAGAAGTTATCGAATTGGCGCCTCCTGATTACGAATGTATATAAAAAGTAGTGGTGCCTCACACGACCAGATATTATAGTTCTGTATGCACACCGTTTCCAACTAATTTTTGTGTTCGCTAAAATTCCAGCTTTTTGTGGTGTAGAGTTAATTTATAGTCCTTATCAATACTCTCACTTTTCTCGTTTTCGTAAAAATCTATAAATAATTCAAGAGTGGCAGGATC
Source organism: Amaurobius ferox (assembly GCA_951213105.1). Classification (NCBI taxonomy): domain Eukaryota; kingdom Metazoa; phylum Arthropoda; class Arachnida; order Araneae; family Amaurobiidae; genus Amaurobius; species Amaurobius ferox. The sequence goes on from OX578139.1 coordinate 67,621,698, forward strand.
ATTTGGGATCATCTTTTCCTGAAAAATTTAAACTAACTCGTGTTGCACTTTATTTACCTACCCTTGATTCTTCTCTTGTAATTTCATACACATTTCTAATCTACTTTTTATATGGCCCTTATTCCGTCGCATATCTTTACAGGTTCAAGATCAAATCCTGTATCAAATCAATAAATGGTCTTATTACCATTTTGATTCCTTTTGTATCCCTTTTCTCTGTTTTGGTCAATCAAATATTTTTTAATATTTGGGCCAATTATCAACATTAATAGCTTGTCTGCGATTAATGTAAGTTTATAATTTATAAGTATATGGTGTTTTAATTTCTCATTCTCAGCTATTGTTGACTGTTTTTTTTATTAATCAATTGTTTGTATTTCAGTTATTTTCTTAATTTGAATAAATGTTGACTGGGGGTGCTTTTAGTGCCTCCTTGGCGTTTGGAGGTTTTCATTCCAGGCTATCTAACGAGCAGATCGAAACATTCTGGTGAGCCGGACAATCAGGGTGTGAAGAAAGAAAACTAGTTTATCATTTATTGCTTTACTCATGAAAAACTGGATGAAATGTTATAACGTAAAATAAATGATTATTACTACGAAAGAGAAAATATTCTTCGGATAATTTCAAAATAGATACTTTTAATGTTTAGATACTTTTAACGGATGTTTTTCAGAAACTTTCAATTGTTGTCTTCGTTTAATTGTATTTATTATAGATGCATGGGCGATGTGTTTTGGGCGATGTGTTTTGGGCGATGCGCCAGAATAGAAACAAAATGAGAAATACAGTTTAACAGAATGTTACCTTAGTATTTTTATTTCTTAAACTATTGTATGAAAAAAAATAGTTTTCCGGAAAATATTCGAATTCGAGATTTGGAAGGAAAAGAACATTTTAGACTTCCTGAACACTTACGGAAGAGTTTCTCTTTCTCTCTGTGCGTGTGTATATAGTTCGGACAAAATAACTCAAAACAAATATACGTATCCCTTTGAAGTTTTATGTGCATTATGTAAAAAATAGAACTAAATAGAATATTTTGTATACTAGTGTCCAAAATTATCTTTACAGGCACAAAAACACAGATTTCTCAACAAAGGTTCAATATAATTAAATAAATGTTTTAGGGGTAGTACCATAGCATCATAACACATAAATACAAATTGAAAAATGGAATATGAGTGACTATGATACAAAACAAGTTCTCAATCGGGTTCAAATCTTAAGATTTGGCTGGTCAGTTCATTTGCTCAATACCTTCGATTTCAAGAAATTCCTCAACCAGGTTTTCTCGATGTATTTGTGCGAGATTGTCATCTGTAAAAAGAGAGTCAGATTCACATGCATTTCTAAAACGGCAGGTTTCTAAGACTTCATCTCGTTATCGCTGATCTGACACGCATCCTCCATCGAATAGGTGAAGAGGAGTACGTCCATTGATCATCCCCATTATGCCTCCCCATACCACCAATTCATGAGTCAATTAATAAGTCGTAATCATTCTAAATTCATAAGTCATGTAAAGGTATTTAATATCCGACCTCCTGCCAATGTAACTTTTTAAGGGGACTCAGTACCCTTCATTTGGCGAAAAATGACGAAAATACCGATTTTCATATTTTTTGCTTAAAATATACCTTGACACCCGTAGTATATCCTGACAAAGTTTCGTGAAGATCCGAGAACTATAAATATATCAAAAAGGCTTTTGACTGCAACTATGTCCCTTGAAATACCACGCCTACTTCTCTGTTTACGCTATGTTTACATCGCATCTGCAACTGAATACTCACTGTTTTACAAAATATTTCTACCAGGAAGAAGATGAAAGTGCTTAATCGTAGTTTTAATTGATAAAGAAACGTTGTTTACGTTTTCCGATTTGCTTTCGTTCGTTAATATCGTGCATAAACTGTGGAACTCAAAATGCAAACGAAAGCTTGCACAGTGTGACTTGGGCAATATGTCCTAAAGAAACATTTGTACATAAAAAATGTGCAAAACTCTGTGTAATGGAAGCTGTGTGTGAATATAATAAAGATACACTGCGCTGCATAAAAGAAGTACAGAATGCCTTAGGTATACCTTTAGGAAAGTGCTCCATGAATCTCGGTGTTGCGCTCAATTTTCGAAAAAAAATGTTTCGACAAAAACGACGAAGTGCAAAATATCAACTTGCACGTAAACTGGTTAAAAACGCAATTTTAAAAAGAGACATATTAGTTAAAAAGAAAGAAGGTGTAACATACAGTGCTGGGTATTTTTAAAAGAAAGTTAAGAAATAATGGTAGTTATGCAGAAATGATATGCATAAGGTTACGAAATATTGTGTGTTTTTATGATATGAATATATTTTCAAATCTTGTATTTCTTTTATAATATAAATATCATCATATTTATAGTTAAGCTATATCTTAATGAAATGAGTCAAATGTATTTCACGGTGTAAAAATAATAATGAATTTGGTAAAATCATTTTTTATTTATATTTTTTCTCGATTTTCTTTTCAATGTGTGACAACTAAGGTTTCGGCTAATGGTCACTTATATAAAATAAATATTGTTAAATTCAATGAAACAGCTACAGTTTTAAAGGTAAGTTTATAATAAATAATTTAAAATAACATTTAAAGTAATTTAAAATGGATTTAGAATAATTTTTCAAACTTAAAACCTTTAAAGTGCTTTTCCTCAGTTCGTGTTTTTTCAATATATCAATATGTTCAAAATGCTAAAACTTAAATATATATTTCTCAATTGACTTGATTTTTTTTCTGGATGTTCATTATAGTGCATTTTATGAAACTAAGGATCGGATTTGCAATAAAATGAAAAGTTTTTTTTTTAAAAATAGATATGTACAAAAAAACTCAATTTTTTGTTGAATTTTTACATATGTATCAACATTTTATTTTTTTTCTCCCGAAGTAATTAACTTTTCAAAAATCCGATCCTTAAAGTTATAGAAGACACTTCAAAGAACCATATAAAAAAAAGGGTTGTAAAAAGTTAGAAATTTTAGGAGAAGATAGGTTTTAAAAATTATTTAAATTTTTAAAAAAAAATTAAATTTTTCAAATTGTATCAGTAGAATTGCCTTTTTTCTTGATAAAATAATTTTCTTTAATAAAATAATTTAATAATATGCAAAAAGAGTATTGTAAAGTGCTTAAACAAAAAAAAATTGTTCAAAGGGTACCGAGTCCCCTTAAAATAGAGCTGGGGGCCCTGCCCCCGCTTCGCCACTCCCCGTAACTCGTTTCGCGAGTCGGGAGACTTCGCCTGTTACTCGCTATACTCGTAGAGAAGACACATTAAAGTAAACGGCTTAATTCATCGTATTATCCTATTATTTCTCTATAAATGTACCGAATTTTATATGCTATAGTTTTTGCGGTACAAGACAGAGAAAATAGATGGACGTACCGGTACGAAAGAACAATTTTCACTTCAGAAGTGCATAAAAGTCAAATATCATGCAAACTACATCGAAATAAACAAGAAAGATCAATTATGCTTAAAGCATTGATTATGAAACACTTTCCAACTTCAATGCAATTTTATTTAAACATGTCTAAAATGTAATACATTCCTCGGTAATATTTTAAAACTTATCACAATATTACATTAATTTATTATACTTGAAAACTTAAACCTTCATCGAAAAAAATGAACTTCATTCAAATGACGTTATTGAAATATAAATTGCCCGGTTTAAACATCTCTAAAATGCGATACATTCCTCGGTAATATTTTTAAAATTATCATAATACTACGATAATTTATTATATTTGAAAACTTCATCGAAAACAACTGAAATTCATTCAAATGACGTCATAGAAAAAATAACACGCCTGGCTCTCTCTATAAAAGCAGCATTTCATTCATAAATAATTTCCCATTTATGTCATTCATCACAATACTATAATAATTTATTTTATTTAAAACCTAAGACCATGGAGCTACAAGTAATTAAACTCTATGCGTAAAACTTCATCGAAAAAAATCGTCCTTCTCTTTGTAAAATCAATGAATATTTCATTCATATCAGCTATGCAGACTCCATGAACTAAATGATTTTGTGTTAAAGAAATACAGCAATTCTAATACAACTCATTCTACATATTTTGCTGTTTACATTTTACATAGGTGAAAAATAGGCTTCGTTGTAGAAATAATCAAATTTGGATGAGCATTTAAACTCAAATATATTTTAATTGCGTTGTTTCAGTATGTAGATGCAGAGAATTTAAACACAAATAAAGTGGTTTTAGGACGGATACAACACTCAATATGAATTAAAAAGAACTGACAGAATGAACATAGTCAGAATGAACAAAGTCATAAACACTTTTCAACATTGTTGTAAAGTGTTAAAAAGGGCCCTCTCCTGCAAAAATTCAACTATGTAGGTACCTGCCTCTAAAAATTCGTGGTTTTCTTACTGCTAGTCTATTCAGGACGCGAATTAACAGATCAAATATTTTGTCTCTGACATTAAATATTTCATAAGCTGTAATATATATTGTAAAACATATTTTTGTCTGCTATAGTTTTTCCAATACGAAACCGAAAAACTCGAGGAACGAAAAATTTGTTAAACAGTGGCGACGGCGGCGGTTGTGGCGTTAGCCTCTTTTTTAATATAGGGAGAAACCTTTTTAAAATAATTTGCAAACGAAATTAAAAATCGAAAGTTTATAAAGAAATATATATGTTTACTTTTACACTGATTATGATACAAATAGAGGAACGCCTCCCCTCCCCCATGGAATTTTAATATATGCGAAAGTCGAGTGGAGATTCGTAGTATAGATATATCTTCTTTTAGAATAAAAATCCCTGGTTGCATTGGGTTGCATCGTCTTATCTTCAAGAAGAAAAGAATGAAACATTTTTAAGCTATATATATCAAGTTTTGTCATTTCGAACATAATAAATTTCAATGCACCTTGTGGTATTGCAGTTTCATTTGTCAAGTAAAGGGCGATAAGAAATAAATATTCCATTGGTGAATTGTAGTTCAATTTTATGGTTCCAGTTTTACACTAAACGGTATCTTAGTACAGCCACAACAGGAATTCTAAAGGTGTTCTAAAGATTTAGAGGCATATAAATTTCTGTTACATCTATTAGAGATTTTGGTTTCTTTCTGAAACGTATTATGAAAAATAAATTCGTTATTTCAGTGGGAAGGCAGAACTTGAATATATCTTTTACTTGTTTCTTTTTCGTTGCCATTTGAACTGTTTTCTATTTTACACCATTGGTTTATTTATTTTATAATTTATTTATTTGTTTTATAATTTATTCGTTTGCATTATTTTCTTATTTGTTTGCTGTTCTGTTTGTATCAGTTGGATTTCAAAATAGCATTTTATTAGTAACTGCTGGATGATATAGCCCAGACGAGCATTTATTAAAGAAATATTTACAAAAACTGTTTGTGAAGTTTATTAAATGGCAAAGGAAAAAAGGTTATGGTCATAAAGTTATATCCCCAATATAAGCAATCTCATATGACCAATACCTGGCATATTTTAACAACATATATTTGTATTGTATTTTTTATTGTTATTTATGTTATTGCGAATATTCTCTTTGGCGCCTCCTTTATCGTCTGTCTCGAAAACCTGGTGAAGAAAACACGGTCCATGACGTCAGCATGACGTGAAGATGACGTTAGCCCAGGCTTGCCAGGTTTTCCCAGTTAGAAGAAGGGTTGACGGATTTGGCGATTTATCGCCAATTTGGCGACATTTGGAGACTTCTGGAATGTTCCAGAAACTTCGCAATAGAACGATTATTCTTTGAGATATAGAGATTTCCAGAAGTTTCTATGGAGAGACTATAAATTGTAATCGCTGAATGGGGGAGTTCAGTTGACAATATACGAGTTACAGTGAGCTGTGACTTTGAACAATGTTTTGAGAATAGTAGTGGTTATTTTGTGAAATTATTTTCACCAGTGCTTTGAGAAAATTATGGCTTATTTTGTGTGATTATTGGAGTATTTAAGTACTATTTGATTACATATTACTCCTGTGTTTACTTTGTGCTTGTGAATAAACGTTAGTTATCGAGATACTTGGATCGTTCTTCTATCCTGCGTATACGACCACTATTCTAGAGGATGCGTTCATAACAATATGCATTGGAATAAGCTGTATTCATGAATTTTATATTACTTAATAATTAATATTATTGATTTAAAACTTTAAAATAATGGCATATAATCAAGCAAAGGAATACCGACTCATAATTTTATTATTTAAAATATCGATTTTAGTAACGTGGGAGTTAATATCTTATCCTCGCCTCTAGTTATGCCTTCTAGTCTTTAACAGCATGCACATTTGATATAGAAACAGTAACCAATGGGCAATGCGGAGGGGGACGTTTTGATCAGACGGCGTTAAATATGCTATTAGAGGGTGTTAGATATGCTATTAGAGGGCGTTAAATATGTTATTAGAGGGCGTTAAATATGTTTGTCATTATCTTACGTCAAAAGGCGTAAAATATGCCTATATTATTTCGTTCAAATACTATTGTTCTTTTTCCCGTGGTGAGCTATTGTAATCTATATTTTCGCCTTTTGTTAATAAAAGTGTACAAATAGTTTTTATTTCAAGTACTTTGACTTAATTTATATGTACACACAGTCGAACATTCTGCAACTTTTGCTCAGTTTTAACACTTTCCAACATAGTCGAAACACCGGTTCTCGTTAGATCACCGAAGTGAAGCAGCATCGGGCGCGGTTAGTACTTGGGTGGCTGACCACCTGGGAACACAGCGTGCTGTTGGCACATTTCGGGCGCGGTAGCCCGGTGGTTTGCGCGCTGGATTTGCACGTTCCCACAACTGCCGCCGTGTTCATGCGGAGTACGATCACGTTAAACATGTGGGTCTGTAAGTTCTTCCGAGAGGTTGGTGGTAGGGGAAAGAGGGTACGGTCCCTATGGATGCCTTCCCCACTGGGTTCCGGTCTAAATTGGGTGGCACTTCCCGGCCGCCCAAACAGTTACCTTACACCTTTCTGGTAGGTCGGACGGTCTGGCTCTAACAACAACTTTCCAACGTAGTCGAAATTTGTTTATGACCTTGTTCATTCTGCCTGTCTGTTTTCCTGTTAGCACGATAATTACCGTAAAAGTGACTTTATCAAAATTGGATTTTAGTGTTTTGTTGAGACGGTCTGTGGGACCTAAGGGAATGTAAATGAATAATATCATCCAATTAGTTTTCAATTGAACCCGGATTGAAAAAGTGAAGTACTTTGAGTCAAACATATTTTAGGCGGATTAAAATTCACAAATGGCTTTGAAAATTTTAGGAAATATTCAAATTATCCCATAAAATATATACAAAAATTTCAGCAAAATATGTTCGGTAGTTTTTTAAATAAAAATTAAAATAATAATAACACCCATATCATATGAAGAGATCACGTGTCAAAATAAAATATGGTATCCATCTTTTTTTCCTAGTGTAAAAATTGTGATCTTTAAAGTTCTTTTAAATTTATATTTAGCATTGCATCCGTCCGAAAAGCGCCTTATTTTTGCGTATTTTCTGTGCATCTATATTCTCACCAACGCAAATACAATATTTTAAAGTTAAATGATCATCCAACTTTGATTGTTTCTACAACGAAGTCGAATTTTAATGCATGCAGAATATAAACAAGTGATTATAAGACGAGTTGTATAAGAATTGCTGAATTTTTTCACTCAAAACTATTTAGCTCTGGAGTCTGGAATAAAAATGATATGAAGGAAACATTTATTGCTTTCACATAGAGAGCCAGACGTTTTGTATTTCGATGACGTCATTTGAATAAAGTTTATTTTTTTCGATGAAGTTTTAAGTTTTCAAATATAATAAGTTATTGTAGTACTGTGATAATTTAAAATATATCAGCGTTGAATGTACCGCATTTCAGTTGCCAAGTGTTTCATAATCAATGCTTTATGCATAATTGATCTTTTTAGTTTTTACCTACTTTTGATAGTTTTGGCAAACTATTAGAAAATCCGCAATAACAGGCAATCATGAAAATTAGAGCTTCATTTCTGAAATATTTAACTAATTATCGTCTGTCAAAGCGCTATGTTTGTATATATATTATCATAACTTTCAGGAACATTACTCCCCATTACACATAGTTGATTCCCTTGAAACTTTCAGTAACATGCTTGCAAATGGTTCACAGTGGTGTAAGTTACTGTTAAACCGGCGTCACACAAATAGGGCCTGAAAGGAATATAAAATCAACGTTTGGCCGAAGAAGTAAATTAAAATATGAAAAATAATCAGCAAATATATGGAAGTTCAGCTATGATAGTTGTACCCTCCGGAATTGCTAATTATATAAATATGCGAAATTTAATTTTTTATACGGTCTCAATAAAGGAAATGTCAATGTGTTAAATGTGCACTTCCCTTAATAGTAGGGCGAAAGAAATTTATCCGATGCTTTTTAATGAAAAAATTTGCTAATACATTCTAATTATTGTTATTAGCTATTATTCTTCCTATTGCAAGGGTCTATCAACAAATAATTTGTTCAAAATATAAATGGTAGCAAATTTTAATTTGCAACTTTGCTGTTTTAAAAATATGTGTGGATGCCCTCCATATTGACTTTCTGTAAATAGCGTTCTGCGCAGGACGGTTGATATAGACAGTGGCCATCTGTCTATATCATCGGATATAGCAATTTATCCGATGATTTTTAATGAAAAAATTTGCTAATACATTCTAATTATTGTTATTAGCTATTATTCTTTCTATTGCAAGGGTCTAGCAACAAATAACTTGTTCAAAATATAAATGGTAGCAAATTTTAATTTGCAACTTTGCTGTTTTAAAAATATGTGTGGATGCCCTCCATATTTACTTTCTGTAAATAGCGTTCTGTGCAGGACGGTTGATATAGACAGTGGCCATCTGTTAGATTGTTCGACATTGTCGGACGACTTTCATGCACGCTATTGAAGAGTTAAGAGAGCTCATGAAGTAGCTGGAATTTTGTTGATTATTGTTTCATCTTTTGTTCGTTGCCCTAACTACATTTGTCACTACGTGACACATGGGTGTTAATAGATGCATTTATCTGACAAGGGAACCTCAACGTTTGTTCCTGCTAGTTTCAGCTGGAATTGGGTGGAAATGGTAGGTACTAGCGAGAATCTAATGTCCCTGAAATATCTCTTGAATTAAGCGTGGAGATCCGTAGAAAAAAATCCCAAAGTTTACATGGATTAGCATGTTTGGTAGCTCTTATTTGAAGTATAATATGTATATTTACATAGTGTGTGTGATTAAGCAGAAACAAACGTGCATGTGGTATGTTTATGTAAAAATGAAGCAATATATTACATTCATGATTGTACATTATTTTTGTAATGGAAACCAAATATTTTATTACGAATACTAATTACTGTATGATGAAATTACAATTATTCAACATATTCTTCGCAATAATGATACTTGTCGCAGAAATCTGTGAAACATAGGGGAGTTTTGCACCAAGAACATCTCAAAAATAGAACGTTAGTACACAGCACACATTGTGGATTTTCTATAAGGGTGTGACGGAAGCAAAATGTCAAAGGAGTTTCAAATGATTGTGGTCAATTCAAGAGATATTTCAGGGACATTAGTTTCTCTATAGTATCTACCGTTTCCACCCAATACCAGCTGAAACTAGTCGGAACAAAAGTTGAGGTTCCCTTGTGAGTTCTTTTGCAATAAAAAAACATTTTGGTAAATATTTGCACTTGCAGTGCAGGTAAAATGGATAAGTCAAGAAATTGAATTATTGATATTCACAAAATTTTTCACTACGGTTTTTCACCAAAAGTTATCGGGTAAAGTTTTTTAGTCTTCATTAACAGCGGTATACAGTTTACTAAGTGAACTTCTTTTGAGTAGGGGGTCGTATAAAAACCAAACTGTTGCATTTTTAAGAAATTATCAGTTGAGGGGGATGCAATTATCGTAACTAAATTCTCCTCTGTTTAACTATTTTTAACACTTTACAACAAAGATGAAAAGTGTTTATGACTTTGTTCATTCTGTCTGTCTGTCTGTCTGTCCGTTAGCACGATAACTGCCGTAAAAATGACTTAATCAAAATGAAATTTTAGTATGTTGCTCAGACGGTCTGTAGGACCTATGGGAATATAAATGAATAATATCACCCAATTAGTTTTGGATTGAACCCGGGTAGAAAAAATGAAATACATTGAGCCCTATGGGAACTAATTTTTCAAACATTTTTTAAGCAGATTTAAAATTCACAAATTGCTTCGAAAATTTCAGGTAATAGTCAAATTGTTCCATAAAATATATAAAAAAAAATTCAACGAAATATATTCAGTAGTTTTTTAAATAAAAATTAAAATAATAATTACACATCTTATATGAAACGATCACGTGACCATGATATGAAACGATCGCATGACCCACTTCAAAATGATATATGGCATCCATCTTGATTCAAAATCGTGAATTTAAAGTTCTTTTTAATTCATATTGAGTGTTGTATCCGTCCTACAACTACTTTATTTTTGCTTAAATTCTGTGCATCTACATATTAAAACAACACAATGACAATATATTTGAGTTTAAATTCTCATTCAAATTTGATTATTTCTATAACTAAGCCTATTTTTCACCTATGTAAAATGTAAACAGCAAAATATGTAGAATGAGTTGTATTAGAATTACTGTATTTCTTTAACACAAAATAATTCAGTCCATGGAGTCTGAATTAATAATTCAGTCCATGGCTGATATGAATGAAATATTAAATGATTTTATAAACAGAAGGACGATTTTTTTCGATGAAGTTTTAAGCATAGAGTTTATGAATTGTAGCTCCATGGTCTTAATTTTTAAATAAAATAAATTATTATAGTATTGTGATGAATGAAATGAATGAAATCCTGCTTTTATAGAGAGATCCAGGCGTGTTATTTTTTCTATGACGTCATTTGAATTTATTTCAGTTGTTTTCGATGAAGTTTTCAAATATAATAAATTATCGTAGTATTATGATAGTTTTAAAAATATTACCGTGGAATGTATTGCATTTTAGAGATATTTAAACCAGGCAATTTATATTTCAATGCCGTCATTTGAATGAAGTTCATTTTTTTCAATGAAGGTTTAAGGTTTCAAATATAATAAATCAATGTAGTATTGTGATAAGTTTTAAAATATTACCGAGGAATGTATTGCATTTTCGACTTTTTTAAATAAAATTGCATTGAAGTTGGAAAGTGTTTCATAATCAATGCTTTAAGCATGATTGATCTTTCTTGTTCATATTTCACTTTACTTCTATGACAAATCACTAATTTTATAATCTTTTAGGACAATCTTCGTGAGATAATTGATATTTTAGATTTAAGTCAGTTTTTTCCGTAACAGCCATTTTATTGAGATTTGGCAGCGAATGTTCCAAGTAGACGTAATTCTAAATTTCGTCCCCATTATATCAAGCATTTTTCATAATTCTTTTATCATTTCTAGATTAGTTTGTGACTAGCAGAAGCGGGATAAGGAAACTATACAGAAAACTGCTATTATAATTAATGACATTTGTCAATAATCTTAAAATCTTATAGTTAAATCTGTTCAAAACTCCTAAAAGTTCATTGAATTTTAAATGCGTATACAATTTTTGTTATTAAGTTTTTTTTTTAATACACAATTTAACTTCACCCAGGACGACTCTGCTTAATTCAAATTTACAGGTGGACAAAATTAGGAACATGTTTTTCAAAATTACATTCTTTGTGACGTTATTACTTTCCTTATATACATAATGTATAAGGAAAGTATTGTGACGAGGTCGAAAATTCGAAATCGAGTTTTCGACGGGAGAGCACGTTTCAAGCATCCGTGATCACGATTCAAATATTTTTGAAGTGATGTTTGTGTGTGTGTGTGTGTGTGTAAAAGTATGTGTGTGTGTGTGTGTAAAAGTATGTGTGTGTGTGTGTGTGTGTCAGTGAGCCTGTGGAGACGATAACTGACGAACGAATAAACCGATTCGAACCAAATTTGGTACAAAAATCACAATCAGTAAACACTGGAGGCCTATTGTTTTTATACGTAATCGAATGGTTAGAACTCCCCTAAATTTTCGAATAAAATTTTTAAAAAATTGTCAAAAAGTCAATACCACTAATAAAGTTACATAAACAGACATTTTTTATGTAATTTTTCATTAGGAAACGATTGAAATAAATTTTAGAACGCTAACACGAACCGTTCTCGAGATATTGCACATTTAAAAAAAATATTAAAAAGTCATATAAAATGAAAAAAAATATATTTCCTATTGAGAAACATGTTCACTTTTCATATGTAATACCATGCGATAAATTGGGTAACATCATTCTCGTTGATCTAGCTCGTTCCATTCATGAAAAAGGATACTTTGAGTAATACTTTTGTATTTGAACGCCAATAGTCATTTATCTGCTGTAAGAACAACTTATTTTTTCGTCCATAACGCTTGGCGAGATTTTGGCGACGAATTTGGCGGAATGTCGCCAACTTGGCGACTCTTTGAAATGTTGCCAAATTAACGAAAATCTCGCCAAATGGATACGAATTACGCTAAATCAATGAAAATGACGACTAATTGTCGAAAATTCAATATCTTGGAAAAAATATTAGTATCTACTATAAGAAAAACCTATTTTTTTACTTTAAAAGTAGTAAATTCATTACATTATATAAGGAAAATCATGTGTTGCCCACATCAGATATTTTACTGTAAAAGTAGTAAATTCATTGCATTATATAAGGAAAGTCATGTGTTGCCCACATCAGATTTTTTTCATGATCAGGGCATATTTGCATAAACATTTTCCTGTCAGTCAGTTGAGCAGCTTTTGAGGAAACCAATCGCGTTTGAAAACAATTCTGATGTGGGCAACACATGACTTTCCTTATATAATGTAATGAATTTACTACTTTTACAGTAAAAAAAAAAGGTTTTTCTTATAGTAGATAATAATATTGTTTCCTAGATATTGAATTTTCGACAATTAGTCGTCATTTTCGTTGATTTAGCGTCATTTTCATCCATTTGGCGAGATTTTCGCTAATTTGGCAACATTTCAAAAAGTCGCCAAGTTGGCGACATTCCAACAATTTCGTCGCCAAAATCTCGCCAAGCGTTATGGACGAAGAAATAAGTTGTTCTTACAGCAAATAAATGAGTATTGGCGTTCAAATACAAAAGTATTACTCAAAGTATATTTTTTCATGAATGGAACGAGCTAGATCCACGAGAATGATGTTACACAATTTATCGCATGGTGTAACATATGAGAAGTGAACATGTTTCTCAACAGTTAATATTGTTTTTTTCATTTTATATGACTTTTTGATAATTTTTTTGAAAAATGTGCAATATCTCGAGAACGGTTCATGTTAGCGTTCTAAAATTTATGTCAATCGTTTCCTAATGAAAAATTACATAAGAAATGTCTATTTGCGTAACTTTATTAGTGGTTTTGATTTTTTGACGATTTTTTCAAAATTTTATTCGAAAATTTAGGGGGGTTCTGAGCATTCGATTACGTATAAAACAACAGACTTCCAGTGTTTATGGATTGTGATTTTTGTACCAAATTTTGTTCGAATCGGTGCATTCGTTCGTCAGTTATCGTCTCTACAGGCTAACTGACAAACACACACACACACATACTTTCACTCACACACACACACACACACACACACTCACACACACACACACACACACACACACACACACACACACAGGCATCACTTCAAAAATGTTACTTTCCTTATATAGAAAATGTATAAGGAAAGTATTGTGACGGGATCGAAAATTCGAATTCGAGTTTTCGACGGGAGAGCACGTTTCAAGCATCCCTGATCACGAATCAAACATTTTTGAAGTGATGTGCGTGTGTGTGTGTGTGTGTGTGTGTGTCAGTGAGTCTGTGGAGACGATAACTGACGAACGAATGGACCAATTTAAACCAAATTTGTTACAAAAATCACAATCCGTAAACACTGGAAGCCGATTGCTTTTATACGCAATCGAATGTTCTTAACCCCCCTAAATTTTCGAATGAAATTTTGAAAAAATCGTCAAAAAATCAAAACCACGATTAAAGTTACGCAAATAGACATTTCTTATGTAATATTTCATTAGAAAACGATTGACGTAAATTTTAGAACGCTATCATGAACCGTTCTCGAGATATTGCACATTTTTCATAAAAATTATCAAAAAGTCATATAAATTTAAAAAAAAATATTTCCTATTGAGAAACATGTTCACTTTTCATATGTAATACCATGCGATAAATTGGATGACATCATTCTCGTGGATCTAGCTCGTTCCATTCATGAAAAAGATACTTTGAGTAATACTTTTGTATTTGAACGCCAATAGTCATTTATCTGCTGTAAGACTAACTTATTTCTTTGTCCATAACGCTTGGCAAGATTTTGGCGACGAATTTGGCGGAATGTCGCCAACTTGGCGACTTTTTGAAATGTTGCCAAATTAACGAAAATCTCGCCAAATGGATAAAAATGACGCTTAATCAATAACAAGAAAGATCAATCATGCTTAAAGCATTGATTATGAAACACTTTCCAACTTCAATGCAATTTTATTTAAACAAGTCTAAAATGCAATACATTCCTCGGTAATATTTTGAAACTTATCACAATACTGCATTAATTTATTATATTTGAAAACTTAAATCTTCATCGAAAAAAAAAAGAACTTCATTCAAATGACGGCATTGAAATATAAATTGCCTGTTTTAACATCTCTAAAATGTTATACATTCCTCGGTAATAGGTTCAGAACTATCATAATACTACGATAATTTATTATATTTGAAAACTTCATCGAAAACAACTGAAATTAATTCAAATGACGTCATAGAAAAAATAACACGCCTGGATCTCTCTATAAAAACATGATTTCATTCATGACTTTCTCCCATTCATTTCATTCATCACAATACTATAATAATTTATTTTATTTAAACATTTTATTTAAGACCATGGAGCTACAAATAATTAAACTCTATGCTTAAAACTTCATCGAAAAAAAATCGTCCTTCTCTTTATAAAATCAATTAATATTTCATTCATATCAGCCATGCAGACTCCATGGACTAAATTATTTTGTGTTAAAAAAATACAGGAATTCTAATACAACTCATGCTAAATATTTTGCTGTTTACATTTTACATAGGTGAAAAATAGGCTTAGTTGTAGAAATAATCAAATTTAGATGAGCATTTAAACTCAAATATATTGTCATTGCGTTGTTTCAGTATG
This sequence comes from Amaurobius ferox, assembly GCA_951213105.1. Classification (NCBI taxonomy): domain Eukaryota; kingdom Metazoa; phylum Arthropoda; class Arachnida; order Araneae; family Amaurobiidae; genus Amaurobius; species Amaurobius ferox. The sequence continues at coordinate 67,637,064 of OX578139.1, forward strand.
TAGATGCACAGAATTTAAGCAAAAATAAAGTAGTTTTAGGACGGATACAACACTCAATATGAATTAAAAAGAACTTAAAAAAATCACGATTTTGAAACAAGATGGATGCCATATATCATTTTGAAGTGGGTCATGTGATCGTTTGATATCATGGTCACGTGATCGTTTCATATAAGAGGTGTAATTATTATTTTAATTTTTATTTAAAAAACTACTGAATATATTTCGCTGAATTTTTTTTTTATATATTTTATGGAACAATTTAAATATTACCTAAAATTTTCGAAGCAATTTGTGAATTTTAAATCCGCTTAAAAAATGTTTGAAAAATTAGTTCCCATAGGGCTCAATGTATTTCATTTTTTCAACCCGGGTTCAATCCAAAACTAATTGGGTGATATTATTCATTTATATTCCCATAGGTCCTACAGACCGTCTGAACAACATACTAAAATTTCATTTTGATTAAGTCATTTTTACGGCAGTTATCGTGCTAACGGACAGACAGACAGACAGACAGACAGACAGAATGAACAAAGTCTTAAATACTTTTCAACTTTGTTGTAAAGTGTTAAAAATGACGACAAATTGTCGAAAATTCAATATCTTGGTAAAAATATTAGTATCGACTATAAGAAAAACCTATTTTTTTTACTGTAAATGTTGTAAATTCATTACATTATATAAGGAAAGTCATGTGGTGCCCACATCAGATTTTTTTATACGCAATCGAATGTTCAGAACACCCCCAAATTTTCGAATGAAATTTTGAAAAAATCGTCAAAAAATCAAAACCGCTAATCAAGTTACGCAAGTAGACATTTCTTATGTAATTTTTCATTAGAAAACGATTGACATAAATTTTAGAACGCTAACACGAACCGTTCTCGAGATATTGTACTGTTTTAAAAATAAAATCAAAAAGTCATATAAAATAAAAAAAAATATTTCCTATTGAGAAAAATGTTCACTTTTCATATGTAATTCCATGCGATAAATTGTGTGACATCATTCTCGTGGATCTAGCTCGTTCCATTCATGAAAAATGATACGTTAAGTTATATTGTATTTGAAAGCCAATAGTCATTTTTCTGCTGTAAGAATAACATATTTTTTCATCCATAACGTTTGGCGAGATTTTGGCGACGAATTTGGCGGAATGTCGCCAACTTGGCGACTTTTTGAAATGTTGCCAAATTAACGAAAATATCGCCAAATGGAAAAAAATGACGCTAAATCAATTACAATGACGACTAATTGTCGAAAATTCAATATTTTGGAAAGAATATTAGTATCTACTCTAAGAATAACCTATTTTTTAACTGTAAAATTGGTAAATTCATTACATTATATAAGGAAAGTCGTGTGTTGCCCACATCAGATTTTTTGATTCGTGATCAGGGATGCTTGAAACGTGCTCTCCTGTCGAAAACTTGAATTCGAATTTTCGACCCCGTCACAATACTTTCCTTATACATTATGTATATAAGGAAAGTAATATAGTTTGACCATATTGTGCAGAAATCGGACAAAACAAAAATAAATATCCCCCCCCCCCAAATGTTTACAGCGTTGTGTTGCAGCCTAATATTGTGAGAAATTGGACTTCATTTGGTTCAATAGGAAATAGGCGGAATATCCGTTTAATTTTCATTTTTTCTTTGCTTTGGAAAGAAATAATAAAAGAAAAGAGTTCAAGCTAATTTCAGAGATATATTATATATATATAAAGATAAAATAACACACGATTGTTTAAATTTGGTTAGCCAAAGGAATGGTAACAAGACATTTAGGAGACAATATTTATGTGATTGCAAGAGGTGTGTATTATCCATTTTCGATGAACCTGTTAAACATGTATATACTCTTTTGCGCACTCCTTTCATTTACAGTCATATCGATTTTGAAAAAAAAACCCTGAATTGATAACTTTCCTGAGCTGGACGTTAAAATCCGTAGTGAGCAGGATTCACAATTTGATACTGAATCCACATGAGTATTTCTTTAAACTTTATCTATGGCCAATTGCGAAAAAAATTTTTCAGGACAATTTTTTGAACCTTCCTTACCGAACCCTCACCTTTTCCAAAATTTGATTCTGCATCCATATTAGTCAAGCTTAATCTATGGCCTATCAAAAGAAATAGATTGTACAAGGAAAATATAAACTTTTGAACTGGAAGCGACATCTCTAGAATTAAATGTTGTAATCTTCAGAGTGAGTAAACTACTCCCTACAAAATTTAATGTTGAATCCATATCCAAGATGTATATATAGTCAATATTAATAAATATATGTTTCAAAAACATTTTGAATCAGAAAGGGAAATCTTTTGTGAACCGTCGCACCTGCTGTGAAATTTTAAGCTGCATCCATATCTGTTATCATTTTAGCACTCTCTATAACCAGTACTGAGAAGTTATTTCAGGGGAAATGAAAATTTTTGAACCGACCCCCCCCCCCAAAAAAAAACAGAGGCGTTAGCCCCTTGGGAACCTCCCTACCTCCTCCGGAATTTGATATTGAATTCATATCAGTCATTATATAAGCTCTATTCATAGCAGATCACAAGCAATAGATACTTCATATAAAATTATTGGTTAATATAATATATATGACAAATTTCCTTAACAGTAATAAAATATCATGTTCTGAAATTTAATAAAAGTTAAAAGTACTATATTTATTAGAATATCAAAAAGGTGCATGAAGGCTGAGTGAAAACCATGCTTTTCTTATATTTGCAGACTTGGGAACAATGAAAGGGGTTAAATGCCATAAAATTTCCGTCTACTTTTATTTTTCCATTAAGCAATTACCGATCAAATATCGAAAACGATTTAAGAAATACATCAGCCAAACCGTACAATCTAAGGGAAAAGACCTGGCTTAACCATGCTTATTAAAAATGAGACATGATAAAATGTCGGTTAGACTTTGATTTCATGAATAAGTTGTATACACTAAAAGAATATGATCGTATCTAAGCTGATATATTCGCTTCTACGAGTAGTCATTTTCTAAATGCTACACGATAATATATTTTTAACAATAAAAGCCTGATATTTCGCTGTTTGTCGAGGGACATACGTTACCCCTGCGTAAAAGTGTAACTTCCATATATTGGACCGCGCTGCAATAATAATTTTTTGGGGGAAGACATATTCTTCACCGCGTTACATCCAAATATACAGTATGCCGGTCTGCGCTATATCAGGCATCTACTTTACAATCAATTTACTTACAGAAGCCTTAACGAACAGAGGAGGGCCCACCTGCTTACTTTCCAAGTTATTTAAATTTATTTATCGTAACATATTTTCTCATGTTGTATAATTCAAAGAAAGTAACATTTCATACAGGATAAAATTCAACTTACGCAACTTATTTTTAAAGTTTTTTCCCCCCCGTAAACATGTAGCATTTTCCAATGCGCATAAAAGAAAATTGCATTTTACAACTTTACATTTTACTGACTTATGGAACCGAAAAATAGTTTCGGCCAAAATAATGGAAAATTTCAAGTAAATTGAGTGAAAAACAGAAGCTTGAAATGATTTTTCTGATAGTTTGGAGCATCAGCAGAAGAAATAAAGGCGCAGATATATCTATTTTTGACTAGAAACTTTTATTTTCAGAGTTAAAATGTAATAATAAGATATACAGGGTGTCCCAAAAAGATTGAAACGCGTTTTAATTCTTTACCTGTTGGAGATAAGTGGGCAATGTAAATTTAAAAAATGTTGAAAGTAAGGAAGAAAATAAGACTACGATAATGAAATAATCCTCACATTAATTTTAAAAAAGTTACATTTTTTAAATTTTTATACGACCCCCTTAGACAAATTTCGTCAATCAAAAATTTTTTATTTTTAATGCAACAAGATCATTAAAAAAAAAACCTCGTATCTGTACCTTTAAAATCAACTGAATTATGATAAAGGAAAAAAATCTGACTTATGCCACTTTTCCGTATTATGTGAAAGGCTGTTTTATCAGTGAAAATAGGGATCATAGACAAATTGACGATGGAAATTGATTAGATCAAAAATACGTTAATATGTGTCAACATTTTTTATCACAAATGCATTTAAATAAAGCATTACACAGACAGAGATCATATAAAGCAGTGGTACTCACTATGCTGTTGAGTATCCTATGTATTATCATCCAGTTTCATCTTTTTTGTGATATATCACAAATTTACATTTCTAATTTAATATAGGGTCCCCATTCATTCACAATGTTTAATTTTCAATTAAATATAACTCGCTCAAATTTAAGATTGAGATATACGGTTTTTTTAATGATCTTGTTGCATTATAATTAAAAAATATCTGATGGACCCAATTTGTCTAAAGGGGTCGTATAAAAATTTAAAAAATGTAACCTTTTGAAAATGGGATGACTATTTCATTAACGTAGTCTTATTTTCTACTTTCAACATTTTTGCAATTTACATTACCTATTTATCTCCAACAGGTAAAGTATCAAAGCGAGTTTCAATCTTTTTGGGACACCCTGTATACGAAAAAAAGTATACATAGTTTCATTTAACATGCTTCTAATAAACCTCAATTAACAACTTCTAATAAAAATTGCTAAGTCCAGAATCTATGTATGGTAACTTTCGAATCTATCACACTTTTTTAGGCATTTAACAATAAAAAATACAAGAAGAAACTTAAAAAATTCATACACAGGTCAATCATTTGATAGAAATCACTGACATGTATACGTGATTGGCCAGTGTTGTTATTGTTGAGACCTAGACCGTCCGACCTACCAGATAGGTGTAAGGTAACTGTTTGGACGGCCGGGAAGTGCCACCCAATTTAGACCGGAACCCAGTGGGGGAGGCATCCACAGGGACCGTACCCTCCTTCCCCTACCATCAACCACTCGGAAGGACTTACGGACCCACATGTCTAACGTGATCGTACTCCGCATGAACACGGCGGCAGTTGTGACAGCGAACACATCCAGCGCGCAAACCACCGGGCTACTGCGCCCGAAACGCCCTACCGTGCCCTACCGTGATTGGCCAGTGTGAAAAAATCGAATTTTTCATATATATTCATATAAATGGGTGCTCTACATCAAATTATAGTTCATATATTGTGTTTATATAGTTCATACACAGTGTTTACTATATAGTAATTACATAGTGTTTACCATATACTTTATACATAGTGTTTACTGTATTCGTCATTTTGTTACTTTTCCAATTTTTGTTGTTTTTTATATACAGGTATATTCCCAATACTTTAAACAATATACTTTTTGGATATTTTTAACTAAGAAGGTTTAATTTTTCGCAAAGCTATTCCATTTAGCTTCTGAAATGTCTTGTTTTCTTCATTTTATTTTATATTACACATTTTTGCAGTTTTATGTTCCGAAGTATTTTTACAATAAGTCTTGCGGAATTTTCTTTTAAAGTTAATGGATCATGTTGTTCATGTCTTTCGAAGCCGATTGTTCATCCTTTCTTATTTTATCATAGGGCATTTAAGTTGTTAGATCTGTTTGCCGAAGAAAGTGTTACGAATTTTCTACGTTCTTATTCTTTCCGCTTAAAACTTTCCTTTCGTGTTTCAAATTATCATATGGTAACGATTTCCTCGATGGGTCAGGTGTTACAAATATTAATTGACAGACGTGTTTAAATTTTGTACTGGTGCGTTTTTATATCTCTCTATCCGGACGAAGAAATTTTTTTTTAACTTTGGTGTCATCTTACATAATAAACTAATTATGTTTATTTGTCTGTGTGTGTTGTTTGTGACATAAAATTGAAGTGAAAAGCGGTACAAGGGTAGCTCAACTCTCGGGACCATGCGGTTAGTCAAGATTGTTTTAACCAAAATTAGTAGTTTAAAAGTTATGAACTTAAAAGTCGAAATTTGTTCGAAATTTGCCATTTTAAAATCAATTTATTCTATCAGACGATTTTCTGAACGCAAGAGATGCGACTGGTGATAGCCCATCGAGAAGTCTGTCTTGACAAGAAATGTAGTTTAAAACGATAACTTTCTGTATTTGAGATATATCACTTTAGTTTTTGAAATGTACTATTATTTCATCATTATGAGTAGGAACTATTATTTCATCATTATAGGATTTGTACTATTATTTCATCATTATAGGATGTGAGCTTTTGAAGATAGCATTTAAAAGTTTGATTGAACTTCTCTCGGTAAAGAGGTTTTATTCTATCATATGAAAAAGTTTTAAATAGCAAATCGTAATTGAATAATAAGGTACTTTGCAGTCTATTTTTTTAAGATTTCCGTTTTAAAAGGTTTTTAAACGGTTTTCAATGCATATTTAGATTTGGATCTTAAATTCTGTGCAACGTCGAATATTCGTGATAGTTGTATAATATGAAAAAATAACTATGAAGTTTTCATGCATTTCTACAATGGAAGTATAAGCTCTTTTAGCAGTCGTACTTCAATTTTTTCAATATTTTGAGAATAAAGTAAGGTTAATTGTTTGATGGTCCTAAATTCTTTTCCAAAATGTTTGTGTCTTCTATTTAGATGCATTTTTCTTTTTTTTTCCTTTTAGAATTATTATTATTATTGTTATTATTAATATTATTATTATTATTATTATTATTACTACTATTAATTCTTATGTTTATTTTTCTTTGCCTCAAGACACAATTTGATGTGAACCAAATAAGATATATATCATATTCTCCTAAGACGCAACTCTTAGTGAGCTTATAAAATGCACTAAAATGTATTTGAAACTAGGAAATGCATCCGACGTTTCCCTGGCAGAACTAAATTGAATTCATTAATCTGAAATAATAGCAAATTAAATAAATGTTTTTTATATACATAAATAACAGTGAAAAAAAGTATACAATCTGTGTACACCGGAGCAATGGTATGACCGCACTCAAAATTGAAAACACCGAAACTTATTTTGACCTCTCATGAAAACGCGGGAAAAAAGTAGCTCCATTCCTGCTTTCACAGAAATGAAAATATAATCCCATTCCCAAACTTATTCCCTTCCCTCTATCTTTAAATTGGGTCCGATTTCGTGCAGGAGAGTAGAGGGGGCTTCTTTTTCGACCGATCTTCCTCGATGTCAGCGCTGGACATCGAAAATTTAAACAGTTCGCTCGTTTAATTTATAAATACAGAGCGGATGGCTTCAGAAAATTATCTTTTGTATTGGATCAGTGTGTGATATTTAAAGTAGTTGGTGTTAAATTATAAACATGGGATTTCCTGTCAATATTTTTATATTGCAATTTCAAAAACGGAAACGTTCTGGACGAACGAAAATTATATTGTTGCGAACGCGCAATGTTCCATTTTTGCGGCTCCTCTTTCATCTGTTTGGAAGGTCAGGCGAGGAAAATACAGTGCAGAACGTCAGCATGACGTAAGGATGACGTGAACCCAGGATTTCCAAGTTAGAAGATGGGTTGCTATGTTTAGCAATTTATCACCAATTTCTTGACATTTGGCGATTTTTCTAGAATGGTTTTCGACCGGAATGTTGGTCGTCTTCCAGAAACTTCTCGATAGAACGCTTATTCTTTGAGATATAGAGGTTTCCAGAAGTATGGAGATATTATAAAAAGAACTCACCCCTCCGTTTCAGCGGAGTTGACTAGTTGACAATATACGAGCTACAGTGAACTGTGACTTTTGTCAATGTTTTGAGAATAGTAGCCGTTGTTTTGTGAAATTATTTTCGCCAGCATTTTGAGAATATTATCGTTTATTCTGTGAAATTAGCCAAGCATTTAAGTGCTGTTTGATAGTCTATTGTTCCTGTGTACTTTGTGCTTGTGAATAAACGTAAGTTATACAGAAACTTGTATTCGCAAAAAGTAGTCCTTTCGGATTTGTTTCAAAGTTTGTTTGAAAAATTTTCGATCTTTCCGGTCATGATAAGTTAGAAACTATGCGATAATATTTTCTCAGTCTCTAAGGAACCGATTTGTGTGAATATTTCCCACAATCATTATAATTCGAGTTAATGATAAATTCCCCGTGCACCTTTACAGGTCTAAATGTACCAAAGTTCACATGACGCTTAGGTTTCCAGCTACAGACAACACATACACACACCCTCTCACATACACAAACACATATTTTTCTTTATTATATAAGATGATTGGATTCTCTGCAAAGGATAAAAAAAGTTAAATAAAATTTATGATTTCTTAATTGCTTTGCATTTTTACCGTTCCTTTGTCGCGGTCACAAAGTTACTAAAAGAATGTCAGCAGCTCGGTTCATTATTATATTGATTCAAACTATGTTTCAAAATATTTTTCACATACAAAGCATAGATTCCGATGAAAGTAACAAAAAATAGATGCATTAATTTCACGTAAAACACGACTCGAAAATCGGAAAATTCTTGTTTACCTTTGTAGGCCAAACCGACTCCAATAATTAATTCTGTAAAAAGATATATTTAATTAATAAATTAATTATTTTCTTTTGATATTGTCAGTTGAAATTGCCTTCTTTTAATAAATTGCTTTCCCGTTTCATGTTTACGGTTGAAAGGGGACAGTTTCTATAGCTAAACCTATGCATTTAACTATTAAAAAAATGGAAGAATAGTTAAATAGAAAATTGTAACAGAAGTTAATTATTCCGATCATCTTCAACCGTTAGTTTAGTTTTCCTAATCATCATAGTTTTAATTTACCAGGAAGCACATTTTTACTTTCACTGCAATACGTAAAAAATTCTGACGTGAGCAGCACACGATTTTCCCTATATAATTCAATGAATTTAATTTTTCACAGTAAGAAAAGGATGTATAAGTTCCACTGCACAATGTTTTTAGCGTTGAATGTTACATGTGGTTCTTTTCCGAAAGATAACATGTAAAACTATTTTGAAATAACCTACTTATATTTCGCGCAGCTTTAAATTGATAACTATCAATATTGATATCATCCGATATAAGCAATATAGGTATTTTGTTAAAATACTTTAATAATTAATTCATAAATTTAATTAATTTTCATTAATTTAGAGTCATTTTTTTCAATTTTGGAGATAATTTTGTCAATCTTGAGGGAAGTTTCGACATGCCATTACGCCGTTGAGGGAAGTTTCGACACCAAACGTTACAGTTAGACTGACAGAAGAGTATTTTTTAAATATAAATAATTGTTGGCGAATTGTTAAGCGTCAAAATACAAAACTATTTTCCAAAATATCTTCTCTCGTGAATGGAACGAACTAGATCCACGAAAATCATGTTAACAATTTTTTCGCAAGATAGTTGATATTTTTTTAATAATAGTTCATACTTTTACACAATAGTGGATGCCGCGCCCGATGCTGCTTGACTTCGGTGATCAAACGAGAACCGGTGTTTTCAGCACGGTACGGCCGTTGGCGCATCCACTATTGTGTAAAAGTATAATAGTTCATACTTTTACACAATAGTGGATGCGCCAACGGCCGTACCGTGCTGAAAACACCGGTTCTCGTTAGATCACCGAAGTCAAGCAGCATCGGGCGCGGTTAGTACTTGGTGGGTGACCACCTCGGAACACCGCGTGCTGTTGGCCATCTCGGGTGCGGTATCCCCGTGGTTTGCGCGCTAGATTTGCACGCTACCACAAATGCCGCCGTGTTCATGCGGAGTACGATCACGTTAAACATGTGGGTCCGTAAGTCCTTCCGAGAGGTTGGTGGTAGGGGAAGGAGGGTACGGTCCCTGTGGATGCCTCCCCCACTGGGTTCCGGTCTAAATTGGGTGGCACTTCCCGGCCGTCCATACAGTTACCTTACACCTTTCTGGTAGGTCGGACGATCTGGGTCTCAACAACAACAATAGTGGATGCTTTTTATGTAAATTTTTGACAATTTTTTTTTAAAAATGTGCAGTATCTCGAGAAATGTGCAATATCTCGAGAGCTATTTATCTACAGTTTGTACCATTCGTTTTCTAACGAAAAATCGCATAAAAACAATTACTTACCATTATTAAAGATATTTATTTTGCAATGAATTTTCAAAATTTTGTTCGCAATCGATTGTAATATTTTTACATCCATTGTCATATTTGTTCATCGATTGTAATATTTGTAATAAATTTCGTTTGAATTTACATTCAATCGTGAGGTACCGCATCCATAGACTCACGAACACACCCACATACACATATACACACGCATCACTGAAGCGTTCGATTCGACTTCAGGGATGCTTGAAACGTGCTCTTTCTTCGAACGCTCCAGTTCGAATGTTCGACCCCCTCACAACACTTTTCCTGTAAATTATACTACCGGGTGGTCAGAATTAAAACACCCCTACTCTGAGCTCTCTATAGATCGAACTACTCAGTGTAAAGGCTCCAAAATTGTTGAACATACTATTCAAGACATGGGGAAAGGGATTACGCGAAAAAAAAATTAGTTCCAGAAACACCGATAGGTGGCGCTGTACAACAGAAAATATGCTGAAAAGACACAAAATACACATTTGTAACACATTTTATTCGAACGTACCAAACATTCATATTACAAGGATCTTAGCGATGCAGGGAATGCTGCGTATAACGTTATCCATTGATTGTTCAACAGTAGCGGTGGCAACATCGTCAACGACATCTGAACGAGTCGACTTGCGTCCTCGACTCGGCTGAACTCCAACATGTCCAGTTTTCTCGAACCGAGCGATCATTCTCCTGAGAGCTTGTGGAAGTAATGGTCCTTTGCGCAAATTCTTAAGTAGACGAAACTCTCGAAGTGCAGCTGCAGCAAGTCCTTTGTTTTCACAAAACAGCTTCACAAGCAAAGCGCGTTCTGGCAGTGTGACAGCCATCGCTGATAAGAATGAAAATTTCCCAGTTTTATCCCCTTTTATGCCCAGAACATAGTACTGCAAACCAAGGGTTTATGCAAATTTTTGTGCTTACAGTGCGAAATTGCAGTTACAATGACGGTTTAAGTTTCTTCACTTTTTTATCTTCTTTTTTTTTCATATCAGCAAAAGAAATTAAAAAGAAAAAATTCCATATCGCATGTGTTTGTTTTTTTGTGATTATTTTGTGTCTTTTCAGCATATTTTCTGTTGTACAGCCCCACCTATCGGTGTTTCTGGAACTAATTTTTTTTTCTCGCGTAATCCCTTTCCCCATGTCTTGAATAGTAGGTTCAACAATTTTGGAGCCTTTACACTGAGTAGTTCGATGTATAGAGAGCTCAGAGTAGGGGTGTTTTAATTCTGACCACCCGGTATGTATACAGGGAAAGTAAATGCACTCTGTTTAAAAAAAAATATATGTACCCATAAGGAATTGAGCCACGGAATTCGGCATGTATGCATTGTTACTTTCCTTATATACATATAATGTATAAGGAAAGTATTGTGACGGGGGCGAAAATTCGAATTCGAGTTTTCGACAGGAGAGCACAATTGAAGCATCGCTGAACACGAATCAGACGTTTTTGTGATGATGTCTGTCTGTGTGTGTGTGTGTGAAAGTATGTGTGTGTGAGTGTGTGTGCGTCAGTGAGTCTGTAGAGACGATAACTGACGAACGAATGGAGCGATTCTAACAAAATTTGGTGCAACAATTACAATCCATGAACACTGGAAGCCTATTGTTTTTAAACACAATCGAATGTTCAGAATCCCCTAAAATTATGAGTGACATTTGAAAAAAATCATCAAAAAATCAAAACTTTTAATAAAGTTACGCATTAAAGTTTCGACATTTTTTATGCAATTTTTCCTTAGAAAACGATTGATATAAACTTTAGAACGATAGCATGAGCCGTTCTCAAGATATTGCACATTTTCAAATACATTTATCAAAAAATTCCATGAATTAAAAAAAATATTAACTATTGAGAAACATGTTTACTTTTTATATGTAATATCATGCGATACATTTGGTGACATCATTCTCGTGGATCTAGCTCTTTCCATTCGTGAGAAAAGATACTTCGAGCAATACTTTTGCATTTAAACGTCAAAAGTCATTTACCTGTGATGAGAATAACTTATTTCTCTGTCCATAATTCTTGACGAGATTTTGGCGAAGAATTTTGCGGAATGTCGCCAACTTGGCGACTTCTTTAAATATTGCTAAATTAACGAAAATCTCGCCAAATGGATAAAAATGATGATTGAAATTATCAATGAAAATGACGATTCATTGACGAAAATGTAATATGTTGGAAAGAATATAAGTATCTACTATAAGAAAAACTTATTTTTTTTTTACTGTAAAAGTAGTAAATTCATTGCATTATATAAGGAAAGTCATGTGTTGCTCACATCATATTTTTTAAGGATATATTCAAATGATTAGAATTTTGGAAAATTAAAAAAAAATATTAAGAAATACGGCAACAAGAAGCGGCTAGTTTAGTAACTGGTTAATTCTCACCTGCCAGCTATACAAGCCGATATTCTGTTTTGCATAGAGTCTGTTAAGTTGTTTATATCCCTCTGCAGAAGATTCAGCCACAAAATACTGTAACTGATCAACTAATTCAGTGGTATTCTGAGAAAGCGGCAAATAACGGCCCAGCATGTCCCAGACGTGTTCTATTGGTGATAGGTCTGGGATTCTGGATGGCCATGAGGGGACATAAAATGTTTGAATACATTGTTAAAAAAGTCGTGCAGTATGTAATCGAGCGTTATGTTGTTGGTAAATTAAACCTGGGCGACTTGACCGCATATGCAAAGCAATCGGCTGCGGAATATTGTCAACATAGAAGCAAGCTGTTAGATTAGTTTGTAGCAAAACTAGAGGGGGGGTCGGCTGTCCCAAGAAATTCACCACAGACAGACATACACATAGACAAACAGCTCTCTGAAAATAGTCAAAATGTTTTCAGAATAACGTAAAGCATATATTGCCTTCGAAATATCAAAATCGAAAATTTTCGTGATAACAACACTTTCTCTATATTCTATAGTATGGGAATGTAAAAATTGCATTAAATATTAACTATCGGGAAATATATTCGCTTTTCATGTGTAGTGTTATTGGAAAAATTTGTTAACATCGTTATCGAGGATTTAGTATGTCTCATTCACGAGACAAGATACTTTGAATAGTTTTATATTTTTGACGCCTAATAATTAGCCTGTAGTCCTTTATTTCATTATAAGAATAACAGTCCGTTCATATATTTCTCTGTCCGTCCATCACGGTAACGCTTGGTGAAAATTCTGACGACAGATTTGGCGAGATATCGTCAACTTGGTGACTTTTTTAAATGTTGCGAAATTGTTTTCGCGGCATTCTCTGGGTTCACTTATACCTGTGGAAGGCACTATGAACAGAATTCTTTATGAATCCATCCTTGCAGATTACGTACACCCATACATTCTGATTGTCTTCCCTGGAATTGATGAGATCTACCAGAACGACAATAGAACGTGTCACACCAGCGAGAACTATCAGAGAGTGGTTGGAGGGGCACGGTGAAGATTTCGAAGTACTTCTCTGCCCCCCAAATTCCTTCTCAGATATAAACCCAATTGAGCTTCTTTGGAACCACCTTCACCGGATTGTTCGCTCTATAAATATTCCTCCAAGCATTCTCAAGCAGCTGTCAGATGTGTTGCAGTCAGCATACCTGTGAACACGTACCAGCAGATTATTGAATCACTCCCAGCTTGTCCAGCTGCTGTCAGCGCTGCACACTCCGGTTACTCCAGTAATTAGCTGGTGATCATAATAACGTGACTCGACTGTGTATATACATTTTATTAATATTCAAAAATAATATTAAGCAAAAATGCCATATTATCTGTCTGCACCCTCATTTTCCTTCCGACAATTTAAGATAATATTAATTTTGGATAGTAATACAATATCTATGTATAGTTGTGCTTTGAATTGAATCTGCCTACAATCTCAAATGTGTTTAATTTCGTTGTGTGATTAAAATGTATTTTTCACTTTCTCATGCGGTACTGTTGTAAACTGTTGTCCGATTGAAAAACTGGCTTTTTCCCCAAATTTATTTTTTACAAAAATAAATTTCACTGATGAAGTGAATACTTTTTTTTCACTTTGCATGAAATATTTTGGGACAAAACCATATTATTCCTTTCACAAAGCTATCCTTTTGAATGCTTTTAATGCAATGTTCCAAGGGAATTTAGTTTCAGACTTGTTTACAAGTGTTAAAGAATCCAATTTTAATTCCAATGTGGTGATATAAAATAATGTGACTTTTCTTTTGAATCAGAACGTTTACTTTTACTGCTTTAGAAGACGAAAAAGGTAAAAAGTTTTTCATTAGTTTATAGTCGAATTGAGTGGTAAATATATAAAGCTATTGTCAATGTTTAAAAAGACTGGAAATTTTTCTTTATTCAAATAATATTTTATTTACTTCGGTATTCTGATATTTTTATTTGTCTAGACACTAAATTTGTATTCTCCATTATCACGCTAGATGATAAAAAATGCTACTCATTCAAATTTTTTTCTTTTAAGTTCTGTGGTTAGAAAATCAGTGAAATTATAATATGTTAACATCCACATAATAACTATGTTTATATGTTGAGAAATATCCTAGTAACTACAGGCTAAATATTAATTTTTTAATTTATTACTAAAAAGTGTTTTGTATATATTTCTGACATATAATACACAAAATCGTATAAGGATTTGGAAATGCTATCATGATTTTCCATGATCAGTGGCCAGTCAATTTCGTAACGTTTATTCTTTCGTGCATATTTTTAAAAATCACAGTACTAAAAACTTATATCTGTTATTTTTTTTATCAGAAGAAATCTACTGAAATTTTATTTATGAAAGTTTTAAGTTTTAGAATTCATTTATATTTCTGTTTTCTTGTTTTGTTTTACGGTTCTGTGTTTTTATGCCTTGTATAATTTAATATTATGACCTCAAAATCAGTAAAATCTCTATTCGAAATAATCATCACTGAGCATTATTGGAGTGTTACCACAAACTTGTCTAATCTATGTTTTCTTCAGCCATTTTGTGAGGATTTTTCACTTGGTAAACACTGGTTCTAGGTGCTTGATATTGTTGTCTTTGTCCTGACCAATCTGAAATGTTCACCCGGACAGTAATCACCGACCGCTTGAAGCATACACAGCAAGCTGGATTTCACGCCAATGAGTCTATAATTCAAAAGTTCTGTTGGAAAGTTTTCGGTTTTGAACAATCTCCCGAAAATTTCTGATGGTTAATTTTCATAACTGATATATCAAATTAAGAGATTGGTCAGAACAGAAAGTAATTTCACATCCACTTGGAAGAACTGTCTCAGATGCTCGTCCAAAGCACGGTATCGGAAACCCATATACAGGGATTCCGAAATCGTATATCTGGCCAAATTTGAAGGAACCATTTACCATGATATACAACCCAAGTTTTGTAGCTCGTTTGTTATTATGGAAGTTTTTCCAAACGATACCTATATGATTACACAACTGAAAGAGAAGGATATACGTATGATTTTGTTGATTCACTGCTGCTCACGTTTGTCAGGTGGAGTCTATGTAATGCCATACAGAATCAGAAAATGGAAACTTTGGGTCCAGTGATGACGAAAATAGAAAATACTAGTGTGAGACCAGAAATAGATCTCACACTTTGGTGAGACAGTTTTATGTACAATATCTATTGTGTCTCAAGCGTCAAACTATACTTCCAGTCTGAATGACGCCGGTGTTTACGACACGTGAACTCAAAGGTCAGAAAATCATAAATTTAGGGGTGTCAAGACAGAAGAGGGGTCGAACCCGTAAGAAAATATAAAGTAACGACATTGGACGGAAAGGCTATCCAATGGAGAAAGCGCTTGTTGCGTCACACTGAATGCCGCAAATGAGAGCAAAGGGGGAGTCACAGTCCTGAGGCAAAAAAGAGCCACAACCTGTGACTTAAGAACGACACTTGTTCGTATATATATAGATACTGGTGCGACATTATGATAGAACGATGATACTAAAGAGTTCGAGTTCAACATTACAATAAGAACGATGACATAGAAAATATAGCACGACGTCTAGATATGTGGAGAGAACAGCCTAAGAGAATGAAATAAGTGCGAGTGTTTGAGTCAGCAGTACAATATGATCGACGAATTTACGTGTTGATGCATTACACTACGAGTTAATGCTAGTAATAAAGACGACATCAAGTACGTGCTGCTAACAAAGTCCAAGACAGACTTGAAGGTATGTGTTCCTCAAAAAGATATCTAGGTCTAAACATAATTTAGGCAATTTAAGTGGTCTCACATGGTCTCTCTGCCGAAATAATATGATTAATTGTTGTAATTGAATAATTAAGTATTTATGCTTTTAATAAATGTTTTATTGTTAAAGTTAAAATGGTGCGATCCATTTAGTATTATAATAGATAATTATTCCTTTACAGAACTGAGCGAAAGGTAAAATAATTAGAGGGTTAATAGCGGCACAAATGCAATGTACTACAAAGAATAATAAGTCCACGAATACGAGCAATTTACGACCATGTATATTAAGTTTAATTTAACAATATTATTATAATTAATAATTGCAGATCTTTATATTTTAAAATTTGTCCCCACAACTATTAAAAACCAAAACAAATAACAGGAAAGCCTGTGCTTCCTAAAATTTAGATTGAGAATAGCGTTTATAATCACGGAGGTTTAAATGGTCAGGATGGCCGAGTGTTAATTGCAACATTTTTAATACCTGATTCTATGTTACCGAATATATATAGTATTATTGCTCTCCCTATATACGTAGTATAATGTATAGGGAAAGTATTGTGGAAAGGGTTCTGAAAATTCGAATTCGAGTTTTCGACGGAATAGCACATTTCAAGCATTTCTGAACTCGAATCGAGCGTTTTAGAGGCTGTGTGTGTGTGCATATATAAGTATGTATGTGTGTGTATGCTAGTGTATGTTTATGTTAGTGTGTGCGCATGTATGTTAGTATGCATGTCCGTGAGTCTGTGGATATGATACCTCACAAAATAATGGAATGTTTGGAGTGAAATTTGGTACCAATATTACTGTCGGTGAATATTGAAAGCCTATTGATTTTAAATGCAATCGAATATAAATCCAAAAGTTTCGAATGAAAAAATTATCAGAAATTCAAAACTTTCAATGAAGTTACATAAATGATAATTTCGTATGTATTTTTCTCTAACAATGAATGACACAACTTTTAGAACGCTAGTATGAACCGTTCTCGAGATATTGCAGGTTTTTAAACTATCAAAAAAATTACATAGAATTAAAAAATCATTAACTATTATGAAATATGTTCATTTTTCATATGCAATGATACACGAGAAATATGTAAATATCGTTTTCGCGGATCTAGTTCGTTCCATTCATGAGAGAATATACTTGTGTAATAGTTTTCATTTCCATGACCGACAATTCACCAATAGTCATTTATTTAAATATAAGAGCGTCTCTTTTATGTGTTTGTCTGTAGTGCTCGGCAATAAACACGGTACACATGAATGATATTTGTGATGGATGATATGTCGATGATACATATGTCGTCCTAGATTGACGACAATATCGTCGAAATCGGAAAAATGACGTTAAATTGATGAACTGATTTTTAAAATATTTTAATATATATGGACTAAAATGCTTATGGCTTGAGTCTATCAGTATTAATAATTGTCAAGTTGTGGGAGATATAAATTAATTGGGCCTTGTATTTTAAACATCATATTTTCACTGTGAAAGAAGTAAATTAAGTCATTACATTATACGAGTATAAAGAAAGTCATGTGTTAACCACATAAGATTTAAACCACATTAGATCAACAACAATAATTCAAAATAAAGTGGCAAGTAAAGTGACAGATATTAGTGGTAGATTAACAATATAATGTGCAATTTTGATTAGAGTTCTAAGTTCTAAAATGAAGACCTGATTATTATACTGCTTTTAACTATGATCTTACAAACGCGTCTTAAATATATTGAAATATTTTCGTTATTGAGGTGGGATCTGTATCTCCGAAATTTTTAATTCTCAATACTGCACCTGGTCCATTTCTTGGAGCAGATTGAGCTAAATTTCAGCCGAAAGAAACATTGTTTCAAAATAAGACTGTAAATTAGATTTTCACGAATATGTGTAATGGAAGGGTTACTCTAATTCCAATTTAAGAATTCTGGTAAATTGTAGAAGTATTTCTTGTAATTCAAAGAAATGCAGCATTTAGTTTTATCCACTGAATTATGCTAATTAATCGGATAAAACTAAATATTATCTGATATTTGAAATTGAAAAGCAGATTTCGTCACAGGCTTTTGAATTCACAAAAGCCATACAGGAAGCTTTTGTATTACTTTCTTTATATACATAATGTATAAGGAAAGTATTGTGACGGGGTCGAAATTTCGAATTCGAGTTTTCGACGGAAGAGCACGTTTCAAGCATCCCTGATCACGAATCAAACATTTTTGAGGTGTGTGTGTGTAGCTGTCTGTGTGTGTGTGTGTGTGTGTGTGTGTGTGTGTGTCAGTGAGTCTGTGGAGATGATATCTCACGAACGAATGGAACAATTGGAATGAAATTTGGTACACAAATCACAATCCATGAATACTGAGAAGCCTATTGCTTTTAAATTGAATCAAATGTTCAGAAACCACCCCCCTAAATTTTCGAGTGAAATTTTGAAAAAAAATCATCGAAAAATCGAAACCCCTAATAAAGGTACGCAAATAAACATTTCTTATGTAATTTTTCCTTATAAAACGATTGACATAAACTTTAGAACGCTAGCATGAACCGTTCTCGAGATATTGCACATTTTTCAAATATATTTATCAAAAAATCACATAAATTACAAAAAATATATTAACTGTTTAGAAACATGTTCACTTTTCATATATAATATCATGCGATAAATTTGGTGACATCGTTTGCGTGGATCTAGCTCGTTCCATTCATGAGAAAAGCTACTTTGAGTGTTCTTTTGTATTTGAACGTCATTAGTCATTTATCTGCTATAAGAGTAACTTATTTCTCCTTGCACAACACTTGGCGAGATTTTGGCGAAAAATTTGGCGGAATGTCGCGAACTTGGTGACCTTTTAAAATGTCGACAAATTAACGAAAATCTCGCCAAATGGTTAAAATTTACGCTAAATCAATGAAAATGACGACTAATTAGCGAAAATTCAATATCTTGAAAAAAAATATAAGTATCTACTATAAGAATGAGCTATTTTTTTGCTGTAAACGTAGTAAATTCATTGCATTTTATAAGGAAAGTCATGTGCTGCCTACATCAGATTTTTTTACTTTAATTTTACCCGCTATTGCATCTAATCCTGAGCAACGTCATTCAATTTTTTAATTGGAATGTATTTGATATTTTATAACTCAGCAATTATTATTAAAGAAACATAATTTTCACCTGATTATTACGAAAGCATTAAAGTAGTTTTAGATGAAATAAAATGTGAAAGTTTTGGCAATTTTAATCATAACACGCCATTAAGGAACCTTTAGAAATAAAATATCATTCACTGTCAACCACACAGTGTAGCTACTGCAATCTTTGAATGATTGATAAATAAGCTTTACTGTGCACCTGAAGATAATCAATCATCTAAAATATGTGCGTTCGACAAAGATGAAAAAAAAAATCCAATAAAACATCAGTTTTCAGTTAATATCAATAAAGTTACCACAAGGTAATTAATTATGTGTCTCACACAACTTGACGAGGAGAATTCAAAATTTTAAACTCTGCGTAAGAAAAATGACAACAAAATTTCGTTTCAGGTATGTGTATTTTGCAGAAAATTGCATTCCATGGCATTCTGGCGTCATATTAAAACCATTTATCTTTGAAAGTGGATTTTGGTTTGTATAAATTCCATGAAATTTTTGAAAATAAAATTACAGCTACGCTATGCATTCAAAATAGTTTAGTTGCCAAATTTAGTTTTCGCCGGTTTTTGAATGTATGAGTAAAAATGTATCTACTAATAAATCAGTGAGTAACACTGTGATTTATTATAGATTGATGTGAAATACCACGTGTATCGCATATTTCGAATAGGAAAAGATTGATGTGTTTGTTCTGTGTGACAAGGGTACACGTTACCTAGGGAAATGTTCAGATATTTTTAATCTAGACTTTAATTTATTTACACTTTTCCACTGGAATTGTTTCATATGAGTAATACAGCTTAAGGGTATGTCATATTAGAAGATACAATACATTTATTTGCTTCTGTACTTAGGTCGGCAGATACTTTCACTTATTTCATATAAACAACCCAACTGAAAGATGATGACCTTACATACCATCTGTCGAAAGTTCTAGAAAAAGCGCACAAATGGTGCCATTCTTAACCAATTAACGAAATGCGAGAAGTTTCCCAAACTCGCCAAAAGTCGCAAAGTTGACAATATTTCGCCAAATATGTCCTTAACGTAAGCGACTTTCTTGCCAAGACTCATTGACCTAGACCTTCAAATGAATCACAGTTTTTCTATACGTACTAATATAATGTCACTTCCGTTTCATCTAAGTTACAGTTCTTTTAAGGGGACGGTGGAGGTTGAATTTTTTTTAATTTATTTATTGACTTAGAAACGTGAAAATTTGTATAAATACTCCTCTTAACATTACTATATACAATACCATTAATGTTTTTTTCAATTTTGTTATAATTTTGTATTTTTTTTTAATTTAATTTTTTTTAACGAAAATTTGAAAATGCTCCTTGCGTGGCATTTTTTCACATTTTTGATTCATTTTACCTTATGATCACTCAAAAACACATTATGAACAAATTTGGGTATTTATTTTTAAATCCCTTAGAAAGTTAATTTTTTAAACATATTTTTCTGCATTAAAACTTAATTTTCATCATTTAATTAGGTTCTTATTCACTTTTAATTACCTTAATAAAGTCCAATTATGAAATGTATACTCAGTTTCATTAAAAAGTATGAGAGGTGTCTTCGTGCCAAATTTCATGCATCTCAGATAAGAATTAAGACGCATGGAGCATTTTAAAAATGTAAAACCTTTTTAAAATTCCGTTTCGAAAAAAATGCATTCAACCTTTTGCTTACGGGTGGGACAGCGTGGGACAACCTTGCACGCAACGTTTCTGTCGGCGGTTTCCCCAATGGACACCAATGACTGCAAAGGGAGATCGAACTGTTTGGGATATATCAAATACCTGTGTTTTTGAGAGGTTCTTCGTTTGGTATAGACACTGTCCCACCCGTAAGCAAAAGGTTGAATGTGTAAAATAATGTTATATATTAAAACTGTTTTTAGTCGATTTTTGCTCATTTCAACGTCCACCGTACCCTTAAGATTCATTTTAAGATGTTTTGCATTTAAAGATGTTTTGCATTTTAAGATGTTTTGTTTTTCTAAGATGTTTTGCATTTAAAACAAATCGAAAATTGCGGCCCCTATTTGAATGCTGCATCTTTGCGAATTTGTAGTGTGGCATTTGTCCCAATTGTCCTGGAGAAATTCGGAACTCGCATTTTTTGCTGCTGCAGAATTGACATCGTGGCGAAAGCATATAACGGTAATATACACACTTCCAATTTTAACCAATTTGGCAGTTTCTATTATTGGAACCGATATAAATCACATTACAAAAAAATCTGATGTGGGCAACACATGACTTTCCTTATATAATGTAATGAATTTACTTCTTTTACAGTAAAAAAATAGGTTTTTCTTATAGTAGATACTAATATTCTTTCCAAGATATTGAATTTTCGACAATTAGTCGTCATTTTCATTGATTTAGCGTCATTTTTATCCATTTGGCGAGATTTTCGTTAGTTTGGCAACATTTCAAAAAGTCGCCAAGTTGGTGACATTCTGCCAAATTCGTCGCCAAAATCTCGCCAAGCGTTACGGATGAAGAAATAAGTTATTCTTACAGCAGATAAATGACTATTGGCGTTCAAATACAAAAGTATTACTTAAAGTATCTTTTTTCATGAATGGAACGAGCTAGATCCACGAGAATGATGCCACCCAATTTATCGCATGGTATTACATATGAAAAGTGAACATGTTTCTCAACAGGAATTTTTTTTTAATTTTATATGACTTTTTGATAATTTTTTTGAAAAGGAATCCTGGAAGGCAGTGTCCAGGTCGTACATACAGATAGCTTACATTTTCAGGTACGACGGGCGGTTTGTTTCGAAGAAGAAAACGTAAAATAATGTTTATGATGAATTTAGATATTTTAAAATTAGGTTACTAATATTTCTCTAAACGTGAGACTGCGTTGCTACACCTCTACAGTCTAATGCGGCTACATTGAACATGTGGGTTACTTTGAGCAAAACTCGGAAAAAAAATTTTAATTTTTAAATTGAACAAAAATTATGAAATTTTTCTTCACAAATTAAGTATTTTATGTTAAGCAGTTATGTTTGAGAAAATGTGATACACAGAAAAAAGAGTAAAATTACATTTCATGTATGTAATTTAATTATTTTCGTGGATACCGATTTTCGGCAAATAGTGAGCCTCACAAAATTGTGTAGGTCATATATATATTTTTATCAAAAATTAAAGTTTTCATTGACACTGTGCCTTTTAAACTAATTTTAAGGAAATAAACCATATTTCAAAAATACTAGCAAACCCCGTAATGTTAAAAAATTTCGTAAATGTTGATACACTTTTTAGATGAAAATCTATTTTAAACATGTTTGGCTACATTGATATTTACCAGTTTCACAGCTGACAAAGAACCATTTAACTTTGTGTTTTAACTTGTTTCGTTTCTTTATGTTTTAATTCTATTATATGCAATTATTAATGGTGTATTGTTGTTTTTGCGTGATTTATTGAAAACAAAACTTAATTAATAATAAAAACACTTAATTAAACGATAAAGTGAAGAAATTACTGTTAACATTCCATGTTTGGTAAAAAAAACCTAATAAAATGGCTAGAGCATATAAGAAGAAAGTAGATTCTGGACAATGCAGAAATTTCAGTGAGAGCTAATTAAATTAAGCTAAATTAAAAAACAATTTAGTGGCATTAAAGTGAATAATTCCTCTTTCCATGTAATGAAAATTTTCTCTTTATTTTTGCACAATTATTAGCCATAATGAACTTCATATAGCTAAAGAGCTAATGAAATTTTCATAGAAATTCAGGTGATTGTATCCATTTAATAATTAAAGTGGTTTCCCGTCAACTTCAGTAATGCATTAAATCAAAGGCAACAAATCGTAGATTAAAAGGTCGTTTAACAACAAGAAAGATCAATCATGCATAAAGTACTGATTATGAAACACTTTCCATCTGCAATGACATCATTATTTCAGAACAAAATGATCACACCCATATATACACACACACACACGCACACACACATATATATAAACACATACACACACACACATGCAGACGCATGCACACTCACTTATATGCACAGACACATTCACTTGAACCTACACACAGACATAACTTCAACAAGAAAGATCAATCATGCATAAAGCATTGATTATGAAACACTTTACAACTTCGATGCAATTTTTATTTAAACATCTCTAAACTGCGATACATTCCTCGGTAATATTTTAAAACTTATCACAATACTACATTAATTTATTATATTTGAAAACCTAAACCTTCATCGATAAAATTGAACTGTATACAAATGGCGGCATTGAAATATAAATTGCCTGGTTTAAACATCTCTAAAATCCGATACATTTCTCGGTAATATTTTTAAAATTATCATAATACTACAATAATTTATTATATTTGAAAACTTCATCGAAAACAATTGACATTCATTCAAATGACGTCATAGAAAAAATAACACGCCTGGCTCTCTCTGTAAAAGCAGCATTTCATTCATAACATTTTCTCATCCATTTCATTCATTACAGTACTAAAATAATTTATTTTATTTAAAAACTTAGGACCATGTAGTTACCAGTAATTAAACTCTATGCTTAAAACTTTATCGAGAAAAATCGTCCTTGTCTCTGTAAAATCAATGAATATTTCATTCATATCAGCTATGAGACTAGACTCCATGAGCTAGACTCCATGAGCTAAATAATTTTGCGTTAAAGAAATACAGCAATTCTTATACAACTCATCCTACATATTTTGCTGTTTACATTTTACATAAGTGAAAAATAGGCTTCGTTGTAGAAATAATTAAATTTGGACTATCATTTAAAATCAAATATATTGCCATTGCGTTGTTTCAGTATGTAGATGCACAGAATTTAAGCAAAAATAAAGCGGTTTTAGGACGGATGCAACACTCAATATAAATTAAAAAGAACTTTAAAAATCACGATTTTGAGACAAGATGAATGCCATATTTCATTTTGAAGTGGGTCATGTGATCTTTTCATATCATGATCATGTAATCGCTTCATATAAGAGGTGTAATTATTATTTAAATTTTTTTTAAAAAAACTATTGAATATATTTTGCTGAAATTTTTTTTATATATTTCACGGAATAATTTGAATAGTACCTGAAATTTTCGAAGCAATTTGTGAATTTTAAATCCGCTTAAAAATGTTTGAAAAATTAGGCCCCGTTGGGTTCAATGTATTTCATTTTTTCAACCCGGGTGCAATCCAAAACTAATTAGGTGATATTATTCATTTATATTCCTATAGGTCCTACAGACCGTCTGAACAACATACTAAAATTTCATTTGTATTACGTCATTTTTACGGCAGTTATCGTGCTGATTGACAGACAGACAGAATGAACAAAGTCATAAACACTTTTAAACTTTGTTGTAAAGTGTTAAAAATATTGTAATTGCGTTGGCTCAGAATTTACATAAACAGATAATGCGGAAAAAAACCAATCTGATGTGCGCAGCACACGACTTTCCTTATATAATGCAATGAATTTACTACTTTCACAGTAAAAAAAAATAGATCATTTTTATAGTAGATATTTATATTCTTTCCGAGATATTGAATTTTCGTCAATGAGTCGTCATTTTCATCGATTTAGCATCATTTTAATCCATTTGGCAAATTTATTGTTAATTTAGCAACATTTAAAAAAGTCGTCAGGTTAGCGATGGTCCACCAAATTCGTCGCCAAAATCTCGCCAAGCGTTATGGACGCAGAAGTAAGTTATTCTTACAGCAGGTAAGTGACTATTGGCATTCAAATACAAAAGTATAACTCAAAGAATCTTTTCTCATGAATGGAACGAGCTAGATCCACGAGAATGATACCACCAAATTTATCGCATGTTATTACGTATTAAAAATGAACATGTTTCTCAATAGGAAATATGTTTTTTTTTATTTTATCTCTCAGCGAAATATATCATTTTCTGTAGTTGATGAAAAAGAGACTGCGCAGCTAATAAATATTAAAACACGTTTAAAATATAGATTAGAAAATGAATTTAATAACGTTTAAAGTTTAAATATATTTTACAAACATTTGAAAAATAGGAATACTAATTAAATGCATACCAACACGCCTCCCCTCGTCAAAAACCACACTTAAAAATAAACATTTTTAATTTGTGCTAGAATTTCGTTCAGAAATTGTAGAAAATTTAAATATATAAATTTCTTGTTATATCAAAAACTTGTTGGGTTTGCGGATGGCAAAATTATTTTTGATTGCAGCCCACAATTTGATAGTCCAGCAGAAGTGAAGAACTATTTTATGTAATATTTTAACATATTTACAATATATCGCTCATTTGCGTTAAATTAACATTGGCGACAAACTCACGAACACTACACAGCCTGATTAGAATCCTCAAATTCGAGAAAAGGGTTATTCACCCATTTTTACTTATAACGGTATGGATTCTAGCTTTCGTACTATATGACTTACTCGGTTATGACTTTTGAAAATTATTTACTCATGGGCATTATAAAAGAAATAATTAAACTCTTGGAAATACATTTATTATAGAATATGTCCCTTTAATTTTTCTAACATTTTTTAAGCAAATTTAAAATCCGCAAATTGCTTCAAAAGTTTTAGGAAATATTCAAATTATCCCATAAAATATATAAAAAAAATTGCAGCAAAATATATTCAGTAGTTTTTAAAATAAAAATTAAAATAATAATTACACCCTTTAAATGAAGATATCACGTGACCAACTTCAAAATAAAATATGGCATCCATCTTGTCTAAATATCGTGATTTTTAAAGTTTGTTTTAATTCATATTGAGTGTTGTATCCGTCCTAAAACCGCTTTATTTTTGGTTAAATTATGTACATCTACATGCTGAAACAACGCAATTACAATATATTTGAGTTTAAATGATTATCAAACTTTGATTATTTCTGTAACGAAGCCTAATTTTCACTTATGGAAAATATAAACACCAAAAGATGTAGAATGAGTTATATACGAATTGCTGGATTTCTTTAACGCAAAATTATTTAGTTCATGGAGTCTGCAATATAGCTGATATGAATAAAACATTCATTGATTTTAAAGGGAGAACCCAGACGATTTTTTCGCAGAAGTTTTAAGCATAGAGTTAAAATTACTTGTACCTCCATGGTTTTAAGTTTTTAAATAAAATAAATTATTATATTATTGTGATGAATGAAAGGATTCGAAAAATGTGAATGAGTGAAATGCTGCTTTTATATATAGGCAATTTTTTTTTCGATGACGTCTGAATAAAATTCATTTGTTTTCGATGACGTTTTCAAATGTAATAAATTATTGTAGTATTATGATAATTTTAAAAATATTGCCGAGGGATGTATCGCATTTTAGAGATGTTTAAACCAGGCAATTTATATTTCAATGCCGTTATTTGAATGAAGTTCATTCTTTTTATGAAGTTTTAAGTTTTCAAATATAATAAATTAATGTAGTATTGTGATAATTTTAAAAATATTACCGAGAAATGTATTGCATTTGAGAGATGTTTGTATGAAATTGCATTGCAGTTGTAAAGTGTTTCATAATCAATGCTTTATGCATAATTGATTGTTCTTGTTATTAAATGATCTTTTAATCCACGATTTGTTGTCTTTGCATCAATGTATATGCATCAATGCATTTAATTTTAATAATACTTTAATGCATCAATGCATTTAATTTTAATAATTTGATATATTACATTAAAATGCTCACAAAAGTTTAGCTTTAAAATAATGTATCAAGTAATATCATACTGTGTTGAAGTAGTAGTATAGAGCTGTGGTGCGAAATCCTTGGATAGCGATTTTTTGTAATGGTGACAAAAAGTGTGTGAAGAAAATTGTGTTTATTTTTACTTTCCTTATATACATAGTATAATGTATAAGGAGAGTATAGTGACAAGGTCGAAAATTAGATTTCGAGTTTTCGACGGGAGAGCACGTTTCAAACACCCCTGATTATCAATCGAACATTTTTGAGGTGATGTCTGTGTGTGTGTCAGTGAGACTACTGAGACGATAGCTCGCGAACGAATGGCGCGATTCGAATGAAATTTGGTACAAAAATTCCAATCCGTGAATACTGGAAGCCTATTGTTTTTAAACATAATCGAATGTTCAGAACCTCACTACATTTTCGAATGATATTTTGAAAAAATCATCAAAAAATCAAAATCATTAATAAAGTTACACAAATAGACATTTCTTATGTAATTTTTCCTTAAATTTAAATACACTTTAGAACTCTAGCACGAACTGTTTTCGAGATATTGCACATTTTTCAAGTAAATGTTTCAAAAAATCCCATAAATTAAAAAAAAGTATTAACTATTGAGAAACATGTTCACTTTTCATATGTAATATCATTTGATAAGTTTGGTGACATCATTCTCGTGGATCTACCTCGTTCCATTTATGAGAAAATATACTTTGAGTAATATTTTTGTATTTGAACGCCAAGAGCAATTTAATTGCTATAAGAATAACTTATTTTGCCATTCATAGCGCTTGGCGAGATTTTGACGACGAATTTAGCGGAATGTTGCCAATTGGCGACTTTTTTTAATGTTGCCAAATTAACGAAAATCCCATCAAATGGATAAAAATGACGTTAATTTAATGAAAATAACGACTAATCGACGAAAATTCAATATCTTGGGAGGAATGTAAGTATCTACTGTAAGAATAATCTATTTTTTACTGTAAAAGTAGTAATTTCATTGCATTACATAAGGAAAGTCCTGTGCTGTCCACATCAGATATTTTTTTCAATATAAAATATAAGCAGACATTTTACATTAGGCTTAACAAAATTTTGCGTAACTTTTTTTTATTAATAATGTTATTTTCTGTTTGAAAAATATCCTGCATACTGTTTCTAGATCGATGAAGCGTTTTGAAATTTTTAATTGCTAAATGCAACTGATATTGCTAAATGGAAAATAAATGTCTTTTACAAAATGTATGTTTAATTGTAATTTAAAAAAAAAAATTTTATTTATATGGTGGAATTGGGTCTTCCCAATAAAATAATACATCAAAAAAAATATTGTGCACTACTGGTATAGAGCACATAATAATTAATATAATAAGTAGTACCATCTGTGGGGCTACCTTGAACTCTATTCATAAGTATAGTTTTCTTAAAAACGAATATATAAAATGTTTTCTATTGCCATATTTAAAAACAAAATTTAGTTCTATGACTTTAAAATTATTACAAAGATATTATCATGAATAATAAAGAGGAAATTCAACTTTGGTTAGCTATTCTGTATTAAATTTCTCATCTTAAGTTATTGCTTTCTAAACGATTTAAAATAAAACTTCCTTTAGTTTTAGCAATTTGGTGCAAAGCGCTTAAAACATGAAACTCGTATACTTAACTGAACAGCAATCAAAGAGTACTAAGTGAAGTTTAAGATTACATCTGTTTCAATACTCACAAATGCAACAAATCTAAATAAATCTTATCTACTTAAAAACCAATATCGTCTATACCAAATCATATATGCAAGATATCACAATACAATTTCCCTTAAAATTCGTATAATTTAAATTTATGACATTTGATATATGAACAAATATCTCTACTCTTAAAATTTATTGTATTAAATCACTTAAAGCAGAAAACTCGTTCACTTAAAGAGCCCACAGCAAAAATAACCCCCCTCCCCTACATACATCTGAACGGATACTGTTTTGAGATGGAAAGAAGCAATCAAATAATGGGGAGAGCAAACAAAGGAATCATATCAACGGCATAGACATCGTGTTATCAATATTCGGGATACTCCCCTAAGACAAAATATGTCTGTGAGTAAGATGATTTCCTTTCGAATGCATTAGTTTAGGATTTTAAGTAAACTATAACGTAAATCTATCGTCTAAAATTGAGCCATGAATATTTTATGCGAGGTTCTAAAAATACGTTACGAAATAATAGTTATTGAAATGGCTGGAGAATGCCTCTAGCAGCACTTTATTTGTTACACTGGTTTTGGTAATTGCCGCTGTTTTTAAATTTCATCTCCAGTAATCTCCCAAATCAATTTTAGCGATCTAATGTACTGATAATCTTTTTTTCTAGATGCATCTTTTAGTTTTATCAAAATGTTTTGTCCTGTTGAGGTGGTTCATTTTTGTCGTTTATGTAGGATGGCTTTGGTTGTTGTTGTTGTTGCTGGGCCGGGAGTATGCGCAGGGTGCGGCGGGATTGCGGTCACGAAGATGAGTCGATCTTTCTGGAAACCGTCATATGGGTCGAGTTTACTTATCTGCTGGTTCTGGGGAAGGAATCTGGTTGTTCTCCAAAACCTAGATCAAACCGCTGTATTTCATTGATATTCTGATTATAGGCGTAGATAGTGTTTCAAAAAGGGGGGGGGGTAGTTGAACCAATGAGAGTTGTACAGTCCTGAATTTTGTTTGTCAATATGGAGTGGATTCTATTGAGAACTAATGCAGTTTTTCACCAATGGGAAGGCTTATGACCCGTAAGTCCCTTCCCTGTTCTAACGTTGCGATACTGATTAATAAAAAGCATTTTTCGTAGAGATTCATACAGCAGTTTGAATAAAGTGTGATCGTTTAGTAAGGAGGGCACTAACATTGGAATTAAAGCCTATTAAAGCAAAATGTATTCTTTAAGTGCGGTGGTAGATTACTAGACATGACTTTTAAGCAAGATTCGGCAGCAACAGTGTCCACTATAACAGAGAGATGCTATGCTATCCTCCAATGTACAATAAATGTGCTTCCTAAAGAATGCTGGACTTTGCCCCCCTTAAACTACTTAATTTTTCATTCGTAAAGAGGTCATAGAAATGTAGAAATTCCCTTTTTGTGAAATAAATTGTGCCATCCATCCATCATGGCATTGGAACGAGGACCATCATAGTTAAAACGCCATTGCGATGAAAAAAAAGTTTTTGAATGACCAATATTGCAACCACTGCCATTTGCATATTTTGTACAAGACAGGATGGGCAATAAACTTTTGTGATACGAATAAAATTTGGGAAAGGCTGCTCGGAGTCTGCATGATATTTTATTTGAGGCCGTACATTGCTGCGGTATTGATGTTTAAACTGCAAGAAAAAAAAATAGGATTGAAATTAGGTATAGAGGTCAATTTGGATTAATAAAATTAGGGACAAAACGTTTTTAAAACGAAAGTCATTTCTTAAAACATCTTAAAAGACGTACAAAACATTTTTAAAACCGCCAGAGCGCTTTCGGACGTTAATACGCCTTTCACCAGTGGCTACATGAATGGTAAAATATGAAATGTTCATAATTTACCATAATGGTAAATGAACTTATATTAATTAATACATAAACTTACTATTAATTTTGTATTAATTAATAGTGAGTTCATTTACCATTTTATATTTTTACGCAAATTTGCTGTATAACTGGTCTTTATATATGAACATCCAATGTTTTACCATTCGTGTAGCCACTGATGAAGGGCGTATTAACATCCGAAAGCGTTGTGGCGGTTTTAAAATGTTTTGTACGTCTGTAAGATGTTTTAATAAATGACCTTTCGTTTAAAAGATGTTTTGTCCTTATTTTATTTGTTGAATGCAGACGTGATACCAATTTTGATTATTTGACAATTTGGATTAAGTTTGGAGCTATTGAGGTTTTATTTTTAAATCTTTTTAGACCATCATTCTTGATAAATATACACTTATATTTAATTGTGAAATTCCCAAACATTATTGAACTTTGGAATTTCGCAAGTGCATCTCCAGAACCCATTTACCGCCTTTTATAGAAGTTCCTGTAGCCGTTCTTCAGAAACAGATGTTTTAAAAAAATTTTTTGGAATAAACACAGATTTCATTCTTGGTTGCCTCTAATAATTTAAGGGAGGGGAAATAATGTATTAACCTAACAAAATTAGTTGCAATTCGTTCAAAATACCACCAATCGTTCGTGCAAACGTAACGAGTCCCTGACTTGTCTTTCTGAATAAGTGAAGTTAAATGTGTAACTTAAATGGGACTAATTAAAACAAAAAGTGCGGGGGGGGGGTATTCTTTAGCACATCTTCGTTACCTCTAGAATTACCGTTACTCCTAGTAACATGTGTTTTATCATTTATTGGGGATAAAAAAGTTGCCATACTATTGTAGTTACTATAAACTTAAAAATTATATTTATCAGTATCTGCTATAGACAGAGATTAGATGATGAAATATAGATTCACCATCGAATTCCATAGGAGGTAAGAGAGTAGTGGGTTCTCTGAGGATTTACACTTCCGGTTCCTTTTCTATTTCCATTTAAAAAAATCTATTTACTTGAGAAATCTGTTTTGCAAGTCTAGCTGTAGATAGAGCTTAGGTGATAACTGACATGAATTTAGTATCACATTCTGGAGGAGGTTAAGTGATTTACTAAGGATTTCCACTTCTGTTGTCCTTTCATTTCCGGTACAAAAATGTTTTTGAAACACCTATTTCTCAAGATGCGACATAGATAGAGCTTAGGTGATGACAGACATGGATTCCGCATTGAATTCCAAAGCAGGCAGTTGAGTTCGCAAAATGTTTCTATTTCTGGTTGAGGAGATATAGATTTTGGATTTTCCGAAAATTCGTATGGCTGTACGAAATAAGTATGCAAAAGAGAAAAAGAATTCTTAATACTTCTGTCAATGAAGTGTGCACATTATTTACCACCACATGAAGGCTCTTTCATAAATGCTTATATTTCTATTTGTAGTTCTTTTACGCAAAATTTTACGTTTGCCTCCATGCTCCCAATCTGTCATCTTTTTTCTAGCATTTCTAACTATAAGTTTGTTTTTGTGTTGAGTTTCATAATTCTAATTTTTATATATTTGCTCTAAATAAACATTGGCTCAATTTTTAAGCAACCCTTCACAATGATTTTCATGCATTCAACGCCAATATTAAAGTAAATTGACGCTTTCGAATGCATTAGTTTAGGATTTTAAGTAAACTATAACGTAAATCTATCGTCTAAAATTGAGCCATGAATATTTTATGTGAGGTTCTAAAAATACGTTACGAAATAATTGTTATTGAAATGGCTGGAGAATGCCTCTAGCAGCACTTTATTTGTTACACTGGTTTTGGTAATTGCCGCTGTTTTTAAATTTCATCTCCAGTAATCTCCCAAATCAATTTTAGCGATCTAATGTACTGATAATCTTTTTTTCTAGATGCATCTTTTAGTTTTATCAAAATGTTTTGTCCTGTTGAGGTGGTTCATTTTTGTCGTTTATGTAGGATGGCTTTGGTTGTTGTTGTTGTTGCTGGGCCGGGAGTATGCGCAGGGTGCGGCGGGATTGCGGTCACGAAGATGAGTCGATCTTTCTGGAAACCGTCATATGGGTCGAGTTTACTTATCTGCTGGTTCTGGGGAAGGAATCTGGTTGTTCTCCAAAACCTAGATCAAACCGCTGTATTTCATTGATATTCTGATTATAGGCGTAGATAGTGTTTCAAAAAGGGGGGGGGGGGTAGTTGAACCAATGAGAGTTGTACAGTCCTGAATTTTGTTTGTCAATATGGAGTGGATTCTATTGAGAACTAATGCAGTTTTTCACCAATGGGAAGGCTTATGACCCGTAAGTCCCTTCCCTGTTCTAACGTTGCGATACTGATTAATAAAAAGCATTTTTCGTAGAGATTCATACAGCAGTTTGAATAAAGTGTGATCGTTTAGTAAGGAGGGCACTAACATTGGAATTAAAGCCTATTAAAGCAAAATGTATTCTTTAAGTGCGGTGGTAGATTACTAGACATGACTTTTAAGCAAGATTCGGCAGCAACAGTGTCCACTATAACAGAGAGATGCTATGCTATCCTCCAATGTACAATAAATGTGCTTCCTAAAGAATGCTGGACTTTGCCCCCCTTAAACTACTTAATTTTTTATTCGTAAAGAGGTCATAGAAATGTAGAAATTCCCTTTTTGTGAAATAAATTGTGCCATCCATCCATCATGGCATTGGAACGAGGACCATCATAGTTAAAACGCCATTACGATGAAAAAAAGTTTTTGAATGACCGATATTGCAACCACTGCCATTTGCATATTTTGTACAAGACAGGATGGGCAATAAACTTTTGTGATACGAATAAAATTTGAGAAAGGCTGCTCGGAGTCTGCATGATATTTTATTTGAGGCCGTACATTGCTGCGGTATTGATGTTTAAACTGCAAGAAAAAAAATAGGATTGAAATTAGGTATAGAGGTCAATTTGGATTAATAAAATTATGGACGAAACGTCTTTAAAACGAAAGTCATTTCTTAAAACATCTTAAAAGACGTACAAAACATTTTTAAAACCGCCAGAGCGCTTTCGGACGTTAATACGCCTTTCACCAGTGGCTACATGAATGGTAAAATATGAAATGTTCATAATTTACCATAATGGTAAATGAACTTATATTAATTAATACATAAACTTACTATTAATTTTGTATTAATTAATAGTGAGTTCATTTACCATTTTATATTTTTACGCAAATTTGCTGTATAACTGGTCTTTATATATGAACATCCAATGTTTTACCATTCGTGTAGCCACTGATGAAGGGCGTATTAACATCCGAAAGCGTTGTGGCGGTTTTAAAATGTTTTGTACGTCTGTAAGATGTTTTAATAAATGACCTTTCGTTTAAAAGATGTTTTGTCCTTATTTTATTTGTTGAATGCAGACGTGATACCAATTTTGATTATTTGACAATTTGGATTAAGTTTGGAGCTATTGAGGTTTTATTTTTAAATCTTTTTAGACCATCATTCTTGATAAATATACACTTATATTTAATTGTGAAATTCCCAAACATTATTGAACTTTGGAATTTCGCAAGTGCATCTCCAGAACCCATTTACCGCCTTTTATAGAAGTTCCTGTAGCCGTTCTTCAGAAACAGATGTTTTAAAAAAATTTTTTGGAATAAACACAGATTTCATTCTTGGTTGCCTCTAATAATTTAAGGGAGGGGAAATAATGTATTAACCTAACAAAATTAGTTGCAATTCGTTCAAAATACCACCAATCGTTCGTGCAAACGTAACGAGTCCCTGACTTGTCTTTCTGAATAAGTGAAGTTAAATGTGTAACTTAAATGGGACTAATTAAAACAAAAAGTGCGGGGGGGGGGGGTATTCTTTAGCATATCTTCGTTACCTCTAGAATTACCGTTACTCCTAGTAACATGTGTTTTATCATTTATTGGGGATAAAAAAGTTGCCATACTATTGTAGTTACTATAAACTTAAAAATTATATTTATCAGTATCTGCTATAGACAGAGATTAGATGATGAAATATAGATTCACCATCGAATTCCATAGGAGGTAAGAGAGTAGTGGGTTCACTGAGGATTTACACTTCCGGTTCCTTTTCTATTTCCATTTAAAAAAATCTATTTACTTGAGAAATCTGTTTTGCAAGTCTAGCTGTAGATAGAGCTTAGGTGATAACTGACATGAATTTAGTATCACATTCTGGAGGAGGTTAAGTGATTTACTAAGGATTTCCACTTCTGTTGTCCTTTCATTTCCGGTACAAAAATGTTTTTGAAACACCTATTTCTCAAGATGCGACATAGATAGAGCTTAGGTGATGACAGACATGGATTCCGCATTGAATTCCAAAGCAGGCAGTTGAGTTCGCAAAATGTTTCTATTTCTGGTTGAGGAGATATAGATTTTGGATTTTCCGAAAATTCGTATGGCTGTACGAAATAAGTATGCAAAAGAGAAAAAGAATTCTTAATACTTCTGTCAATGAAGTGTGCACATTATTTACCACCACATGAAGGCTCTTTCATAAATGCTTATATTTCTATTTGTAGTTCTTTTACGCAAAATTTTACGTTTGCCTCCATGCTCCCAATCTGTCATCTTTTTTCTAGCATTTCTAACTATAAGTTTGTTTTTGTGTTGAGTTTCATAATTCTAATTTTTATAT
The DNA here is from genome assembly GCA_951213105.1 of Amaurobius ferox. Taxonomy (NCBI): domain Eukaryota; kingdom Metazoa; phylum Arthropoda; class Arachnida; order Araneae; family Amaurobiidae; genus Amaurobius; species Amaurobius ferox. Next base: position 67,672,446 of record OX578139.1, read on the forward strand.
ATTTGCTCTAAATAAACATTGGCTCAATTTTTAAGCAACCCTTCACAATGATTTTCATGCATTCAACGCCAATATTAAAGTAAATTGACGCTTTCGAATGCATTAGTTTAGGATTTTAAGTAAACTATAACGTAAATCTATCGTCTAAAATTGAGCCATGAATATTTTATGCGAGGTTCTAAAAATACGTTACGAAATAATAGTTATTGAAATGGCTGGAGAATGCCTCTAGCAGCACTTTATTTGTTACACTGGTTTTGGTAATTGCCGCTGTTTTTAAATTTCATCTCCAGTAATCTCCCAAATCAATTTTAGCGATCTAATGTACTGATAATCTTTTTTTCTAGATGCATCTTTTAGTTTTATCAAAATGTTTTGTCCTGTTGAGGTGGTTCATTTTTGTCGTTTATGTAGGATGGCTTTGGTTGTTGTTGTTGTTGCTGGGCCGGGAGTATGCGCAGGGTGCGGCGGGATTGCGGTCACGAAGATGAGTCGATCTTTCTGGAAACCGTCATATGGGTCGAGTTTACTTATCTGCTGGTTCTGGGGAAGGAATCTGGTTGTTCTCCAAAACCTAGATCAAACCGCTGTATTTCATTGATATTCTGATTATAGGCGTAGATAGTGTTTCAAAAAGGGGGGGGGGGTAGTTGAACCAATGAGAGTTGTACAGTCCTGAATTTTGTTTGTCAATATGGAGTGGATTCTATTGAGAACTAATGCAGTTTTTCACCAATGGGAAGGCTTATGACCCGTAAGTCCCTTCCCTGTTCTAACGTTGCGATACTGATTAATAAAAAGCATTTTTCGTAGAGATTCATACAGCAGTTTGAATAAAGTGTGATCGTTTAGTAAGGAGGGCACTAACATTGGAATTAAAGCCTATTAAAGCAAAATGTATTCTTTAAGTGCGGTGGTAGATTACTAGACATGACTTTTAAGCAAGATTCGGCAGCAACAGTGTCCACTATAACAGAGAGATGCTATGCTATCCTCCAATGTACAATAAATGTGCTTCCTAAAGAATGCTGGACTTTGCCCCCCTTAAACTACTTAATTTTTTATTCGTAAAGAGGTCATAGAAATGTAGAAATTCCCTTTTTGTGAAATAAATTGTGCCATCCATCCATCATGGCATTGGAACGAGGACCATCATAGTTAAAACGCCATTACGATGAAAAAAAGTTTTTGAATGACCGATATTGCAACCACTGCCATTTGCATATTTTGTACAAGACAGGATGGGCAATAAACTTTTGTGATACGAATAAAATTTGAGAAAGGCTGCTCGGAGTCTGCATGATATTTTATTTGAGGCCGTACATTGCTGCGGTATTGATGTTTAAACTGCAAGAAAAAAAATAGGATTGAAATTAGGTATAGAGGTCAATTTGGATTAATAAAATTATGGACGAAACGTCTCTAAAACGAAAGTCATTTCTTAAAACATCTTAAAAGACGTACAAAACATTTTTAAAACCGCCAGAGCGCTTTCGGACGTTAATACGCCTTTCACCAGTGGCTACATGAATGGTAAAATATGAAATGTTCATAATTTACCATAATGGTAAAGGAACTTATATTAATTGATACATAAACTTACTATTAATTTTGTATTAATTAATAGTGAGTTCATTTACCATTTTATATTTTTGCGCAAATTTGCTGTATAACTGGTCTTTATATATGAACATCCAATGTTTTACCATTCGTGTAGCCACTGATGAAGGGCGTATTAACATCCGAAAGCGTTGTGGCGGTTTTAAAATGTTTTGTACGTCTGTAAGATGTTTTAATAAATGACCTTTCGTTTAAAAGATGTTTTGTCCTTATTTTATTTGTTGAATGCAGACGTGATACCAATTTTGATTATTTGACAATTTGGATTAAGTTTGGAGCTATTGAGGTTTTATTTTTAAATCTTTTTAGACCATCATTCTTGATAAATATACACTTATATTTAATTGTGAAATTCCCAAACATTATTGAACTTTGGAATTTCGCAAGTGCATCTCCAGAACCCATTTACCGCCTTTTATAGAAGTTCCTGTAGCCGTTCTTCAGAAACAGATGTTTTAAAAAAATTTTTTGGAATAAACACAGATTTCATTCTTGGTTGCCTCTAATAATTTAAGGGAGGGGAAATAATGTATTAACCTAACAAAATTAGTTGCAATTCGTTCAAAATACCACCAATCGTTCGTGCAAACGTAACGAGTCCCTGACTTGTCTTTCTGAATAAGTGAAGTTAAATGTGTAACTTAAATGGGACTAATTAAAACAAAAAGTGCGGGGGGGGGGGGTATTCTTTAGCATATCTTCGTTACCTCTAGAATTACCGTTACTCCTAGTAACATGTGTTTTATCATTTATTGGGGATAAAAAAGTTGCCATACTATTGTAGTTACTATAAACTTAAAAAAAATATATTTATCAGTATCTGCTATAGACAGAGATTAGATGATGAAATATAGATTCACCATCGAATTCCATAGGAGGTAAGAGAGTGGTGGGTTCACTGAGGATTTACACTTCCGGTTCCTTTTCTATTTCCATTTAAAAAAATCTATTTACTTGAGAAATCTGTTTTGCAAGTCTAGCTGTAGATAGAGCTTAGGTGATAACTGACATGAATTTAGTATCACATTCTGGAGGAGGTTAAGTGATTTACTAAGGATTTCCACTTCTGTTGTCCTTTCATTTCCGGTACAAAAATGTTTTTGAAACACCTATTTCTCTAGATGCGACATAGATAGAGCTTAGGTGATGACAGACATGGATTCCGCATTGAATTCCAAAGCAGGCAGTTGAGTTCGCAAAATGTTTCTATTTCTGGTTGAGGAGATATAGATTTTGGATTTTCCGAAAATTCGTATGGCTGTACGAAATAAGTATGCAAAAGAGAAAAAGAATTCTTAATACTTCTGTCAATGAAGTGTGCACATTATTTACCACCACATGAAGGCTCTTTCATAAATGCTTATATTTCTATTTGTAGTTCTTTTACGCAAAATTTTACGTTTGCCTCCATGCTCCCAATCTGTCATCTTTTTTCTAGCATTTCTAACTATAAGTTTGTTTTTGTGTTGAGTTTCATAATTCTAATTTTTATATATTTGCTCTAAATAAACATTGGCTCAATTTTTAAGCAACCCTTCACAATGATTTTCATGCATTCAACGCCAATATTAAAGTAAATTGACGCTTCCAAAACCGGTAATAATGGTTGCTTATACTTGCTACACTATAAGATTAGGGTGTTCACTAGTCGTTCTGCTTATTTCAATTTGCTGCGGCCGTTATGGCGCAGCTTTCTGGATTTATAACTCAATGCCCTTCACGCCATTGGCCAAACGAAATATTTATTTATATAAAATATACTGTTAAAATATTATCGACTTATAAGGACAGTGCATAAAATTATTTCAGTTTTAATTTTTCCCACTCTCAAACACTTGGTGAAATAATGTTATCCGTTTCGAGCCTAACTAAGCACTGTCTAAACGGCTGAGGTCGAAAAAATATACGTATCACCTGCTGGACTATAAATAAAAAATTGAAATTTAGACTTAAAAGAGCAAAAGGAACGATAATATGAAATCTACACCGGGAAATTATTTCAATTTTCGATTTTTTTTGGTTATTTTGGGACATGTGGAAATTATGATTTGAAATGAGACCAACCACTTGCTTTAAGAATACTCCCCAACGTTTGTATTTATTGTAAATAAACAATATTTCCATGTTTCAAGAAAACTCGGAATGCTAAAATAGGGTGCGAACATATGTGGGCGTGGCCATGCACATAATTTATGTATGTCTCGCGTATTCACAATTAAAACATGTAGAAATTTTTCTAAATAATACTTATTTTTTAAAGTTGAATATAATTATCAGGATTTTGAATCTGTTTAATTTCTTGTCAGGGATGCCGGAATTCGTGTCTAAGCTCCTATGCAAAAGTAAATGCTGCCTTTACAATTATTAAATGGGTTATATACAGGGCTGTCCTGAAGAAAATTATAAAGACTATGGGGGTTCTTATTTTAATTGAATTCTGTCTTATTTAAATTGAAGTCTGTCTGAGTATAGAAATTTCGGGGTTGCAAGGGTCGGATCCCCTGGTGGGGGTGTGGAAGGGGGTGCTGTCCCCCTTGAAATTTTTTGAATCATTTAGGCTATATAATTGCCATTTGTAAGCCCATAAATCACTTTTTTCACAATATTAATAGCTTATGCTTAACAGGACATATAGTATTAATATATATATATATATATATATATATAATATATTTATATATATAATATATATAATATATTATATATATATATATATATATATATATATATATATATATATATATTATATATATATATATATAATATATATATATATATATATATAATATATATATATATATATATTTATATATATAATATATATATATATAATATATATATATATATATATATATATATATATATATTAATAGATTAGGAGATATGGATCATTTTGTAACTTGGAATGCTTTATATTTTTCCCCTGCACTTAAGAATACGCGACGTGTACTCGGTATTTTTCAAAATTTCTTGAGAGAACGCGGCACATACATTGCATACCCTTTAGGGACAGGCCTAGTTATACCTGTATACCCAATCCTTTAATAGTTAAGCACTAAGCAGAGAATCGTGCAAAATTTATGAAGTTATGTAGAGATCGACTCCATATTTCAGAAGAATATACTCCGATGAATCATTAGTCAATTAAATTTTAATGAGACAAAACATGTATATGTAGGGGCTTTAGATTTCTACAACAGAATGATGCATAGACAGAAAAAACGTTTTGAATGTTGCATAGAGGAACCAAGTGATACTTACTATGGAATATAGGATTAAGATACGGGGAATACGATGGTCACTCCATACGTTTCTCCACTAAAATTGCTCTATTTGGGGTTATTAAATAAATGACGTTTGAGGTTATTAAATGAAATTCGGAACGACTTCAGCTCATTCTTCTTCTTCTTCTTCGATACAGACAGTCCGACCTACCCGAAGGTGTAAGGTATCTGTTTGGACAACCGGGAAGTGCCACCCAATTTAGACCGAAACCCAGTAAGGAAGGGACCACAGGTATGTATACAAGTACGTATACATAATGTATCCTTCGTTGAGTGCTCGCCAGAAAATTTTGATTGAAATTTTGATTATGATAAAAGGTTACGGATGTGAGGACGAGATTTCTTAATCTCTTGCCACTTTTGTGTAAATCATAAAATCTGCATCATATTTTAATCTTTATATTTTTATACATCTTTGTAATATATTAACTCTGCCCTGGAACACCGTCTTGTCATATATGTATATATTTAATATTTTAAATTCATCTATCTTTTAATCAGAATTCTGTAGCCATTTTTTAAAAAAGTATTTCGGACGAACGCACGCGAAGATTTTGGCCGTTAAAAGTTCAGGGTCATGTTTCTCTAGCGAATTGGAAGTTATGTAGAGGTTGATGGCTCTCTGCATGAGCCTGGAGTGATGCAATTAAGAGCAAAATTTCATTTTCAATACATTTGTTCTGCAGCGAAAATTCACAGCTGGTGAAGTTTTGGGACCTTGTGTCGAGGCTTGATGACACGTCCTTGGGAATAATTTTAAAGTGAAAAAGATTTCTGATTGGCTAATTGCGGATTTAGCTTTCTTGGAGGTTCGTGGATGGGTCGTGGCCCCTTTTGTTGATTTCTGTATAAAAAGAGAGAGCTGGAGAGCTCGGCGCGCACTCTTCCGACTGACTAGAAGAGTTGTTGCAGAAGAAAACGATGCTCACGATGAGTTGGGGACTTGGACTTTCAAGCCAAGTTTTTGAACTTGTGAGCTGGGAGAATGTGGCTATGACATCGAATTGCCTGACTGCCGGATCCTGAGAGATTAATATCAATGCGTTTGATGGCCAGATCATTTTCCAGCCGCTGATCCCGAGGCTTTTTCCGGGACCCTTTCCAAGCCTGATTTTCCCGAGGCCCCTACCGAGAACCGAATCATGTTTCGCTATTTATGAGTGACCCGAAACTCAGGTCGGGTTGAAGTCTGAGCCTGACGCCGTCGGATCTATGGAGAAATGACGCCTTGAGCCCAGGTTGTGTTCTTCTAGATCTACCTAGAATGAATGTGCCGCCTTCTTCACGGAACACGGGATTCTCTCTCGTATGGGTTCGAATTGAAGTCCGGAGCTACGACACTTATCACGACACTTTGGTCGCTCAAGATAAGAGCATTTGATTTCGGATTTGAGTCTCCACTGAAAGCAGTTGGTCAAGTAAGGAGAAATTATTGATTACTTTTCTTCGAGTGCGTTTGTTCCTCGTTCTCTTGACCATACCATATTCTATTATGATATTTTAACGGCATTGTGCTGGTGGCTTTCTTAACCTTAAGGTCTTGTGTCCAGCGGTTGATAAGATGATAAGGATTCAGCGTATGTTCCAAATTGGTAACTCCTAACTTAAGTAACCGAATAAAGAATTAATATTTTAAATTAATAATTGTGTGATTATAGGTGTCATATAAATTGAGAATTCATATGTGTGTTTTCAGCTGAAGATGATGTCCTACAAGGTAAGGGATTATTTGTAGTTGTATTTGTATTTTCGGATGTTGGGAGTCTTCTCCTTTGACAGGTTATCTCTGGAGTTTTCTCCAGGGCGGGAGTGTTTTGAATCTGGTAATGACATTTGGATCGGAGTATCCCGCGCGGAAAAGAAAGTGAATTTGAGATCGCAGTTGGAGTGGGAACTTGGGTGAATTATATGAAATATATTTATTTCGTTGATCAGCCGTGTCAACCGAAAACCGGTTTGACACTGAGGTCTGTTTTAGAGCATTATGTTAATAGTAAGTATTGAAATCAGGAAGGAAAGAAACATGTATAAAGTAATGAATATTAATCATAAGTAACGGTTCCTGTTAAAGTTTGTCGAACGGTTCACGAGAGTATGCACATAATATTAGTGATGTAGGAATTGGAGAAACAAAAAGGCAACTCTCTCAGATCCGGATATCTGAGTTGAAATATTCGTCGTGTCGGCTGATGGCTTACTCTTCCAATCAGTGAAGTGTGACAGATACTTATTGCTTATGTGGAAACTTACGCATTTGGTAATTTAAAGATATCAATTTTAACTAACTGGAGAATGATTTGAAATTTATTTCTGCAATATGTTTTAAGGGTCTAACTCGGTTTGTTGCTATGTTTGTCATCTTAACTTTTAAAATTCGGCACTAGAAGAAGCTTTTTAAATTCAGCATTGCACTCAATTTCTTGCATAGTCACCTTCCCCAGACCTAACGTCTGCACTCACGGATTTTTCCTTACAAAGTCATTAGTGTGCTTAAATATTGCAAATTCTATGAGTTCTAAACCCGTACTTCCGTTCGAGATAACATCACCCACGGACAGGTTTTGTGCCTTTTATGTTAGAAGTAAAAGGCGCAAAAGAAAAAGACAGAATTGTGAATCATGGAACAATGAATTGATGAATTTATGAACTGTTGAGGTCGAAAAGTTATGGATCATAGCAAGTTTTCTCGCTGACATTGTTGGTATCGTCTATTCTATGATAACCCATCAACGAAAAGCTCTCCATGGAAGTGGTTACCGGATATGGTAGCTCTATCTTACGTTTTGGTTACCCTTCCCCTTTTAGTAGGATTCTGTTAGTATTAACTCGGTAATCAATAGTATATCTATTTGTGAGATAATTATTCTTGAAACTTTAGGCCCACTCAACGGTAGGACGGAATTTGCTGGTCACCATAGAGGCTTGTAAATTTACAGCAACTTTCAAGATTTACTGTTTATTATGTAGTTATCTGGTACTGAGTGCCGAAGTTTTCTGTTACAGGCAGAACCAATCTATCAATTCTATAGTGAATGCATCAGAAGAGTAATAACAAGTTATTCATAAGTTTAATTAATAGTAGTAATCAATTTAAGATCAATAATATGACACCTCGAAATTTCTCTGTATACAATTGAAGATTTGAATGAATGATTTGAGAATGATTGAAGAATGATTGAAGAATGAACAATTGAAGAATGATTTCGCTCTATTAATGGTACTTATTTTTAGTTGAAAATATCAAAATTATTTTTCGAGCTGTTTGTGTTTATATAAAAATTCGCCTTTTATTACATTCACCATCTCTAATTTTTCTTACGACAGGTTTCATGAATCATAGTATATGTTACTAAAGCTTGCTACTTGCATTGATATGTTTATCAATTTTTGCAAACTAATGGTTATATGCATTCTGTAACATTAAAATTAATGTTATACAGAAGTAGGTGATTTATCTTTATGAACTTTTAAACGCGATGAGTATGTAAAGATAAAGAACTGATTTCATTTTCATTCCGAAAGAGTTTTTATTACAGAGCAGTGGCAACACAACGGTTCTGTATAAATACATAGAATATATTCGTTTGGTGGTTGGTTCTGTTAGCCTATATGCGATGTGGCATAGTCTCCAAGAACAGTTTCTTGCGGGTACTCTTGAAACTATATGTGTCCATTGTTTCATCCTTCTAAAGCAACGGGGTAAAGAAGTCATGTTCAACGTATGTAAATATTTGTTGACTCCCGTTTTGACCACCCCCTGGAGAGGAATTAAACAGGCTTTGTTGTCATGTCTGTGAAGATTAAGTTTTCTAGATCTGTGGGGAGCTTCGGAAGGGCTTAGAATGGCGTTATGATAAATCTCATGTTTTTCCTTTAAGAGTAGAGGAATTAGAAAATTTAAATAGTCTCTCTCATTGGATTCATACTATAAGTGTGCAAGGATTCATAGAGATCCTTTTAGGTTATCGATATGCATCTGGATGGTCTGTCCAGGCCTAAATATCATAATTTGCCTGCATTCCGTATTCCGAAGCGGGTCTGAAAATTACAGTTAAGGTGTAATGCTTATACATAATTTATTAACTGACAAAGCTTGCAGACTGATACTTGTAACTGACTGACATGAGTTATAATCTGACGTAGCGTCTCATTTATGTCTGGTAATAAATTATGTTAAAGAGAAGAACGTGCAAACACTTTAAAATATTTATTCTAAGCACGGTTATCGTGTTTTAGCATTTGTAAAAAATTCTTGCGCAAAGTTAAAATAAATAACCGCATTTGGAATTCTGAAACGGGTCTCCCAAGTACAGATCAGGTATGTTACTTAGACGGAAGTTATAGACTGTAAACACTTGTTGACTGAAACCAGTTACAGACTGACATATTATAAACTGACGTAGTGTTCCAGCTATGTCAGGTAATTTTTTTTATTAAGTAGGAGTAAATGCAAGCACTTTAATATATTCATTCTGTATAAATACATAGAATACATACGGTCCTGTATAAATACATAGAATGTATTCGTTTGGTGGCTTTGTTAGCCTATATGCGATGTGGCATAGATTCCAAGAACAATTTCTTGCATGTACTGTCGATACTATAAGTGTGCAATTTTTCATCCTTCTAAAGCAACGGGGGAAGGAAGTCTTATTGAAGGTGTGTAAATATTTGTTGACTCCCGTTTTGACAACCCCCTTGAAAAAATTAAAAATCAGGCTCTGTACCATGGTCATGTCTGTGAAGATTAAGTTCTCTAGATGTGTGGGGAGCTTCGGAAGGGCTTAGAATGACGCTTCGATAAATTCCATTTTTTTTCTTTCCGAGTAGAAGAATTAGAAAATTTAAATAGGTTCTTTCATTGGATTCATGTTATAAGTCTGCAAGGATTCATATAGAGATCATTTTAGGTTATCGATATGCATTTGGATGGTCTGTCCAGGCCATTTGGAAGCAACGTTAGACTTTTATTATATAGATTGTTTAATAAATATCATAATTTGCCTGCATTTCGTAATCCGAAGCTGGTCTGAAAAGTATAGTTAAGGTATGTTGCTTATACATAAGGAATCAACTGATAAGGATTGCAAACCGATAATAGTAACTGGCTGAAATGAGTTATAATCTGACGTAGTGTCTCAGCTATGTCTGGTAATAACTTATGTTAAAGAGAAAAATGTGCAAACACTTTAAAATATTTATTCTAAGGATGGTTATCGTATTTTAGCATTTATAAAAATACTTGCGCTGAAGTTAAAATAAATAACCGCATTTTGGATTCTGAAGCGGGTCTCCCAAGTACAGATCAGGCATGTTACTTAGACAGAAGTCACTGACTAATAAAACTTGTTGACTGCCACTAATTACCGACTGACATATTCTAAATTGATGTAGTGTCCCAGCTATGTCAGGTAATTATTTGTATTAAATAAGAGTATATATATAAACACTTTAAAATAAGAGTAGTTATCGTTTTCAACACTTTACAACAAAGTTGAAAAGTGTTTATGACTTTGTTCATTATGTCTGCATGTCTGTCTGCCTGTCTGTCTGTTTGTCCGTTAGCACCGTAAAAATAACTTAATCAAAATTAAATTTTAGTATGTTGTTCAGACGGTCTGTGGGACCTATGGGAATATAAATGAGTAATATCACCCAATTAGTTTTGGATTGAACCCGGGTTGAAAAATTGAAATACATTAAACCCTATAGGATCTAATTTTTCAAACATTTTTTAAGCGGATTTAAAATTCACAAATTACTTCGAAAATGTTAGGTAATATTTAAATTATCCCATAAAATATATAAAAGAAATTTCAGCAAAATATATTCAGTAGTTTTTGAAATAAAAATTAAAATAATAATTACATCTCTTATATGAAGCGATCACGTGACCATTTTATGAAGATATCACGCGACCCACTTCAAAATGAAATATGGCATCCATCTTCTCTCAAAATCGCGAATTTTAAAGTTCTTTTTAATTCATATTGAGTGTTGTATCCGTCCTAAAACCGCTTTATTTTTGCTTAAATTCTGTGCATCTACATACTGAAACAACGTAATTACAATATATTTGAATTTAAATAATCATCCAGATTTGATTATTTCTACAACGAAGCTTATTTTTCACTTATGCAAAATGTAAACAGCAAAATATGTAGAATGAGATGTTTAAGAATTACTGCATAATTCTTAACTTTCATTAAATTATTTAGCTCATGGAGTCTGCATAGCTGATATGAATGAAATATCCATTGATTTTATAGAGAGAAGGACGATTTTTTTGTAATAAAGTTTTAAGCATAGAGTTTAATTACTTGTAACTCTATGAGTAGTATATGGGGCTGACGCTGGGACACCCAGAGTCAGCCCCATATACTACATATTCCTATCATATTTCAAAGATTTAAGACAACCTCTGAGACCAAGCATGTATAAAATCATCCGAAAATACATAAAATCATTAAAAAATAGGTATTTTTTAAAAAATCAAAAATCAAGAGAGTTTTAAGACTCTAAAATTTCATGTTTTTTAACTTAGAAAATGAATTATATGAATATTATTGAGACTGAATTTTAACTTTTTTTAGATAAATGCATGAGATCAAGGGAGCCCCATTTTGGAGCTACCTTGATATTTATGAGGGGACCATTAGTCCCCCCATAGATAAAAGGATGAAATTAAATAAAAATGCGTGAAAGGAAATATCAAATATAATTTGTAGCTCGCACTTTGTCCTATCAAGGTCTCTCCTTTGCGCTAAACAAAATATCCGTCTTAGATAAAAAATAAAAAAAAAGTGATTAAACTTCCTCATCCGTTTATACTGTTTACTTCCTCATCCGAGCGACTGTGTGCTATCAGTCTTAATGAGGTTTATCTAAAAACATTTCCCCACCATGTGGGAATTATTTTTCCAAAGCGTCCGGAAATAATATTTTGACCCCGCTTGGTGGAACAATTACTACATCGTGGGGTATTTTTCTGACTGATAGGAGTAATCTATATAAAGGGTTCACTGTGTGACTAAAGAGATTTAATAAATGTAAAAAATAAATTACGCAAATCATACGAAAAACGAAGAGATTTAAAAAAGAGATTAAAACTAATAAGTAATGATTTAATTTCAATAGAAGAAACTATTGATGATTTTAACTGTAGAAAATCGAAATTAGAAAAAACAATCAATCAAGCTAATGCTATAATAATGAAAGAAGATATGAAAGATCTTACAATGGATTGAGAGGTATGTTCTTCATAATCTAGGAAGCTTTTATCTATGATAAATTGAGTAATAATTATCATACTTTCTCTAATTCATAGTCGTATTTATCATTAATCATACCTGAATACTTAAATATATATCTACCTATATTGATTTCACTTATCGATTCATTAGAAAGTTGTCCATGCTTATTCGCTAGGTAATAATTTTTTTCTTCATCTATCACATATAACTTTGCGATTACTGTATCTCCATATTTGGTTTTAATTTTTTTCAATGATATCAGATTATATTCCCCAGGATATAAATCATTTAATTTAAACGTCTCCTCTCAGTCTATTGAACTCTTCCATTTATTAGTAAACATTTTTTTATAAACTAAACATTATAGGGGGGGGGGATAGTCATCCCCCCCTGAATTATAGAGATATTAATAAAATTGTTATTATAAACACTCTAATATATTAAAAAAAATCATATATTGATTAAGCTTGCTCATACTTAAATATATATATACCTTTATATTTTATTGATTCAACTAACTTTAAGGTATCACAACAATATTTAGTTATATCAAAATATATCCTAGAATATAAATCATTTAACATTTTAGGTCTCCTAGGATATAAATTATTTAACATCTATTTATTAATAAGCATTTTTTATAAATTCATGACCAATAGAATAAATTCTTTGAAATAACATATAAAACTCCTAATCCATTCAATTTAATATCTTCATTTTCTTCTTTTTCAATTAATTCAGTCAACCTATGAAAACTTTCTGATAATAGTTTTTTATTATAATCATATTTTATATACAAATCATACAATTCATTACAAAGATAAGTCATATAGTAAATTTCTTCAGAATTTGTAAAATTTAAAGCTCGAATATCACCTAAACACTCATCCATTTATTAGTAAACATTTTTTAATAACCAAATGGTACAGTATCAAAATTATCTAAAATTCTTCTTTTATCATATCCAAACATGTATCTTTTATTCGTTTTATGCACTTTAATATTTTTATCTTTTTGTATTTGAAACTGATTTATTTCTACATCTATATATTCAGTTTCACCTGTTATAGTTTTCATTCTTTCATCGAAACTAAGCTTAGTTTCACTCTCGTAACTCATCTTAAATCCTTTTACTTTTCCTTTTACAGATCGATCATTAAGAATGTAACCATAATCTTTGCTGGCTCCAGAAATCCATGTAGTTATATAATTATCTTCACCTAATTCATCTGTCCATTCTCCTAACATACAACCTGTTTTTACTTTATTAGTACCATCATCAATATAAACGATACTATCTGTATCATAATACATTACTTTATCTCCTAATTTATCAAGCATTTTATATAATCTTATTCTAGCAGAACTAGTTGTAAAAGCTGCTATATAAATATTCGTATTAAAATTATTCTGGGTATACTCATCTCTCATCTTATAATCCATTTGTACACAATCATCATTTAAAAATATCATATTCAAATCTTTAATTTCATCATTCAATATAATTCTATAAAAATCTTCCAAATCTATTACATATTGAGTTTGTTTCATATTATTTCTTTGTCCAAACTTACCCCATAAAGAGTTTAAACAGATTTTAGCTATAAATCTCATACCAGGATTTTCTTTTATTTTACCTAATTCAATATCTAATTTTTCTTTAACAATCTTTTTGTAATTATTAATGTCTTTTGGTAATTTATCATCTGTTTCTAATTTAATTTTTAAAAACATTTTGACATACTCTTTGAATAGTTTCTCTGTTTTCTTTTCAAAATGCCAAACTTCATATATATTTAAAATTTTATATCCTTTTTCTATAGCTAAATTGATTTCATCTGTAGTCCAAGTACCTATAAAACTTCTTTCATCATCTGTATGATTACATAATTTATTTCTTATTTCATAACACTTTTTACATTTTTTCTTTTCATTATGATAGCATTTAAATGTTTTTGAACATGATTTACATAAACTAAATATCAATTTTTCTTCTTTATAAGGTAATACAGGATGATATAATTTTCTAGGAGGAAGTACTTTACACTGTATCATTCCATACCAATTCTCATCATATTTTTCAGGATTATAGATCTTTTTAGGATGTCCAATTGGATAATAATCAAAATAATTTACAGTCGGATAGAGTGAACATACATCAATATATCGACCTTTCTCTTTATTTTTCATTTCATATTTTAATTTGGTTGGTTCACATCTACCACCATAGAAGGCATCTCTAGGATTTAAGGGTTCTATAAAATCTCTTTTCCATTCTTTTTTCATATATTTTTTAATTTCTTTATCTTTATCAAAATCACATTCCCATATTTCAATTAACTCATATCCTGCGTCTTTTATCTTATTATTTATCTTTTTTGTTTTTTCATATAAATCAGCCATACATATTTGATTTTGTTTATTTAAAGTAGATTTTCTGTAACAACTATTACATCCATGCCAATGACAACCTTGAAATTGATATACTGTATTATCGTAAAAACCATCTACTTTATAAGTTTTATTGTCTATTTTTATTTTTTTCTCTCTTCCATTTAAAGCATGCTGTATATTTATTTTATGTTTTTGAGATAAATAATCTAACCAAGCAATAGATTTTTTACTGTATTGATCTTGTTTGATGATCTCTTCATCTATAGCTATTGTACCTTCAGATATGAATTTATCTATATATATAGCCATACAAACACCCGCTAATGTAACATATTTAAAAGGATCAATATTAGCTATTTCTAAAAATAATCTTCTTAATTCCAAACATCCTTTTCTTAAAATATCTACATCAGACCTACAGTATTTTATAATTTCTTTTCGAAAATCAAAGATTTCATTTTTTACAGATATGTACCATTTATTAAACAATTCTCTATCTTCTAAAGTCATAGTATTATAACCATAATAATATTTATCTGGATATTTTCCAACATAATTTTGATTTTTAATAGTGTTAAACAAATGAGGAAAATATCCTTTTGCTAATTCTGTTAATCCAAACGTTTTAGGGAATTTTCTTAATGGAATCAATGTAAAATTTATAGAATCTATAAATCTTATATTATATTCGTTTGCATGCATATAAATGAGTTTATTACCTTGATAGATTGTAAAAACTTTAATTTTATTTTTAAAACAGTATTTAGATATAAATTGAAAGTCAAAACCTTTTCCATAATGAGCTAATAGGGTATAACCTGCATGTTTCTTATCAAATAGCCACTTACAATAGTCGTTTTCATTCTTAAATATGTTTTCTTCTCCATAAAATTCTTGATTTATAATTAAATTAACTTCATGGTTTCCTGTTTCTTGATTCGTTTCAACATCAAAAAACATATATTTTTGTGTAAATCCTGAATATTTACATGCATTACACCAATTATATCTGTCATTACTTTTATAATTACATTTGTTTTCACATATACTACCATCAGGAAATCTTTGACATATATTACACCTTTCTTGAGTAGAACAAATATTTATATATGGACTACCTTTAGCTTTTTTTGTTTTCATATAACATCTATGATTTTTTGAGACCAATTGTCTACAATTTTTACACTCTCTCTCTCCACATTTATGATCTTTAGGTGTTCTTTTATTTCTGTTAATATTTCTCTTACATTTTAAACATTTCCATAGTCTTTCACAAACAGACAATTTATGATTTTCAAAACAGTTTTCACCTTTAAAACTTCGAAAACATTCATTACACTGGATATCATCTCCTTCACAATTACTATCCTTTATAAAACATCTATCACATTTTAATAAACATTTATGCTGATCGCTTCTTTTATAACTCACCTTACAGTAATCACAATAATTGTTTTTTCCTAAAAATCCTGTAACAGATGTAATCACATCAAAGTGATTTCTATTTATTAAAATGTAAATACAAGTAGTTTTATAAGTGCCATTGTATATTCTTTCATTAAAATTTTCTCTACAAAATATAGTAATTTGAATATTTAAGAATTTTTCAAACATTTTAACATGCTCTAAATTACATATTTCTAATGGTATTTCACATAAATCATGTAATTTTTCAGCTAACTTTTTTTGTAATATTCTACCTTTTTTAATATATATAATGTCATTTTTAGTTAATGTTTCATGATTTAATTTTTTACATAAAAGTTCAGGATTTTGAATAGATAGAGCAACTACAATAGATCTAGCTAAACATATATTATCGTTATTTTTAATTTGACAAATACTCTTTTTGTTTATGATATCATCATCTTTGAGTATTTTTAGATGTTTTCCACCGTGTGGTAATTCTATGACATGAAAATTGAATGTACATTCTTTAATATCTAATTCTTTGTATTCAATTTTATGTGTTAAAACATCTAAATAGGTATCATAAGCCTCTCTAGTTGACATCATTTTAGGATGAAAAGGTTGACTTAATATAGGATTGTGTACTATAATATCTACTTTTCCTTCTATTTTTCCAATAGCTTTTCTGAATAAATCCTTTAAGATGTTATAATATTGTTCAGGTCTAAGTTCATTGATTTCTACAATTTTATAAATATATCTGTATGTGTTATATTTTTTAATATATTTTTGACTAATTTGAACAATTTCATAATCAGATTTAAATAAATCTTCAAGATTAACTTCTTCTACTATCTTTTCTTTCTTTTTTACCAATACACCATCTTTATATTTCAAACCAAAATAATTAAATATATTATTAAGTTTACGTCTATTTTTAGGTTCATTAATAAATTGTTTCAATTGTTCTGTAAGATCAGGAGTAAATAATTTTTTAAGATTCACTTCTGTTTTAATCTTTTTTTCTTCTTTTGGTTTAAATTCATTATTATCAAATTTCAAATTAAAAGAATCAAAAACCTTTTTAATTTTATTACGTTTTTGAGGTTTTCTAATAAATATTTTCTTCTTTTTTTCCAAGTATTTTGATATATCTAAATTTAATAAATCTACTAAAACAGGTTTATATTCACCTGTTTCTTTTATATATTTAATTAATAATTTAATTAATTCATCCTTCTTACAACCTTTAGATTGTTTAATATTCAATTGTTTTACTACTTTTCTAAGTTCACCAATAGTCTTTGACTTCAAACCAAATATATCCTCAACTGTAAATAATTTTTTAAGATTCACTTCTGTTTTAATCTTTTTTTCTTCTTTTGGTTTAAATTCATTATTATCAAATTTCAAATTAAAAGAATCAAAAATTTTTTTAATTTTATTACGTTTTTGAGGTTTTCTAATAAATATTTTCTTCTTTTTTTCCAAGTATTTTGATATATCTAAATTTAATAAATCTACTAATACATATTTATATTTACCTGTTTCTTTTATATATTTAATTAATAATTTAATTAATTCATCCTTCTTACAGTCTTTAGGTTGTTTAATATTCAATAATTTTACTACTTTTCTAAGTTCATTAATAGTCTTTGACTTTAAGTTGAGCTCCATTTATTAGGAAACATTTTTTACAATACTTTTTCCAAGATGCTTACTGTGATAAATACTTTTTAAATGCCTCTTTTTGTGTGTATAGGTATATTGCATACCACATTCACATTTAAATTTTTTATATTTGATTATGGAATCACAACATTTACAATGACTTTGGAAATAAATTTTTTCATTTCTATGATATATGTAAAACTCATTTACCGATTTCATAGTCAAACAGTGTATGCACTTTTTTGTAAGCTCCATTTATTAAGAAACATTTCTTGAAATACTTTGTAAAAAATCATTCCATATTTTTTCATATTTCTTTTTAACTTTTTGAACTTTTATATTATTTTCAATATTAAAAATATCACAAATCTTTTTCATAAAATAGTAATAGTTAATTGATTTCTCATAATACATAAAATCTAAAAATTTTAAAAACATATCCTCAATTTCTTGAGAAATATTATATCTCCTTCTTAATCGATTAAAATAACAAACTCTACTATTATATCTTTGTTTTAAACTTTCGTAATCGATAACATAAAAATTTTCTTCTTCTTCCGAATCATAGATTAATTTCATCTTATGCATTTATACAGATGTCCAACTATTAAATTCATCAGGATATCCTAGCCATTTTACATAATACTTATTTCCTTTCTTTTTTATGATTTTTTCAATTTTATATACATCATCTTTTTTATTATATTTTACCATTTCATTTTCATAAAAAGTTCCTTCAATTTCTTTACTGTTTAAATCTTTTAATCGATAAGTAATTGGATCTGTTTTCAATACTTCAGAAACTATAAAAATCTCTTCAGTGAATGTAGAATCATCTACTTTCCTGAATGTTTTCTTAATTGTAGATATTCTAACACTATCTCCTATCTTAAATTTAGGTTTTTTCATAATCTTTTTAGTATATAAATTTTTATAAACTTGAGATTCATTTTCTCTAGCCTCAACAGGTGTCATTTTTATTGACCTATGATATGAATTGTTGTAATTTTTAAGTAATTTGGGTAATACATCAATATATCTTTTAGTATTGTTAGCATGCATATATTTTATAATTTTTTCTCTTATACTTCTATTAAATCTCTCAGCTATTGCAGATTTTATTTGTTTATTTTTAGTTGTAAACCAATGTATATTATTATCTTTAAATAATTTTTGGGTCTGTTTTCCTGTAAATTCAGTACCTTCATCTGTCAAAATGAATTTTGGTATTCTTTCTTTAAAAACTTGTTTAAAACCTTGTACTACTTCTTCAGATGTTTTTCTTTTTATAGGAAAAGCCCAAGCATATTTATTAAAAGCATCTATAACCGTTAACAAATAATTAGTTCCATCATTATATTTGCTATAATTTTTTATAAATAACAAATCAGCGTCAAATTGATTATTACTGTTTGGAACATAAACTCTTCTTCTTTTAAATTTACGAATGACAGGTTTATATCTAGCATATACATCTTGTTCATGTAAAAATTCTTCAACATTAGGTAACCCTGTTTTTCTTTTCAATTCATTAATTCCACAATAACCTGTTTCTGGATTATAATATGTCTCTTTTAACTCCCTAAAAAAGTATTCTTTTTACTTCCACAAATAGTACAGATACCTTTACCAACAGGTTTATTATTTTTAGAAGTAGTTTTATGATAATTTTTAGTTGGGGTTTTATCTTTACACTTGACACAATATATAGAAATACCTAATCCAAAAGTTTTTTTAACTTTAATAATGGGTTTAATAATTCCTCTAGCTAATCTTTCATGAAATGTTGGATCTTGTATAGCATTTAAATTATCTATTAATTTTTGATCAGCAACATGTCTCAGTTTTGTATCTTTTGTTTTATTGTAATCAATATCATGTTCTTTACATGCTTTATCAACTCTATTTATTCCAGGATCACCTCTTTTTAATCTTTTTTCTAATTTTGTATTTGGGCCACAATATTGATATCCTGGTAAATGCATTTCTGGAAGATTTACTTTATCTTGTATCCATCCAACAATATCACCACCTTTCTTTTTACAAACCATTTATTTATTTAGAAATTTATATCCATTCAATTGCATTTGTTTTACGTATTTTTCAACTGGATTAAATTTTAAACTTTTTATGAAATCCTTTTCACGCATATAAATTTCTTCTTCTGTCATATCCTTAGCTTTAAACGAATTAATGAGTTCTTTATAAAAATTATAACAATGTCTATATTCTTCTTTCCTTTCTGCTATTTTTAATGTGAGATCTATGGCTTCTACTATACCAACTGATAAACTTAAAAATGCAAGAGGTAGAAAGGCTATTGCTGATAAACCTGTTCCACTTAGAATAACCTTACTTACTGATAATGAAATACTTATCTTTTGATACATATTTCTACTCTTTCTGTAAACATATAATCTTTTTTCTAAATATACATCCATTTATAAAGGATTAAATTTTTTCCTGTATCTCATATCAGGATTCACTAAATCTAACATAAAAAAATCATATTTTTCTTGAACACTTTTATTATACATTTGTTTGAATTCTTCAGTACTAAATAAACCATCTATCTCTCTTATAATCTGTTGAATTTCTTTTGGTTGTAGAGTGAAAAATATATCGTAATTACAGTTCCTTCTTATATTGATAGGTGTTAAAAAATATGACTGAGTTAAATAAATAAAGGATGCGTTTTTCTTTCTACCTCTGATAAATAATTCTTCAATGTTTTTTTGATCTTTCTCAATCACACAATCATCAAAAATAACTAAATTCTTTAATGTAGGATTTAAATCATCTACATTAATAAAATTTTGATCTGAAGAAAATAATACTTTTTTTTTGAATTTATCATATAATTTTAATAATCTTTTCTTATTCTTTATATTCTTACATTTCAAAATATCTGCTCTTTCTATATCTTCAAACAATGTATATTTTTCTTGTAATTTAGAATATTTAGGTTCGTATAAATCTTTTGCACATATATATAATGTATTAAAAAATAATAAATCATAAATCAAATTTAACAGTAAATTTGTTTTACATGAACCTGAAGATCCTACTATAAGTAATCTAAATGGATGTTTAGGTAACAAAGGATGTTGTTTAGGATCAGGTAATTCTTCTGGTTCTGTGTAATCTTTAATTTTTATCATAATTTACTAGCAGTAAAAATAAAATTTGCTGCAGTAAAAAAATTAATATTATATAAATGAACTTAGAAAAAGAACGGAAACACAAGTTTTTAAAGCAAATAAAAGATTCAATTAAAATAGTAAAAATAGAAAAAGAAATAAGAAAGAATAATGAAGATCAACTAAAAGAAAAAATAGGTATTCAAAAAACCTTAGAGGAATGTCATAAACCAATCACTCAAGAAATTGAAAAATATGAAAAATCAAATAAAGATATTGTGAAAAGTATTCAAAATGTTGTAGAAAATATTACATTTCCATCTATAGAAGAGCCTATTGAAGCTGTGAAAGAATTAGTATCTTATACTTATGATATCGATCAAAATTTAAATTTAAAATATTTAAAAGAGGAAAAATTATACAGACCGTCAGTATTTTTAAATGATCAAGAAAAATTAGAGGAGATGTATGGAAGAGCTAAACAATTAAAAGAAGGATTATCTAAGAAAAGAGGCAACTTAAAAAGTACAATTTCTAGAGCTAAAAATTTTTCAGAGGAGGAATTAAACCAGAAAAAGAATGATATAAAAGAAATTAAAGATAAAGAAAATATGTTGCAAAATTATATGCATAGATTAAATATGATTCGAAGTAGTAAAGAAATGAAGGTAGGTAAAGGATTGAATGTATTATCAAATTTAACAGAAAAAATATGTAACGGAAGTAAATCAAAGAAATTATATAATCAAGTAGCTTTATTGTTAGATATGTTATTAAAAAATAAAGAAATTACTTATAATGATGTACAACGATATCATAAACAATTTCTCTGTTAATAAATGATAAAATATAAAGTTTATTTGAGTGATGGTCAGAAAAATAAACTTAAATCAGCTTTTAAAAATAAAGTAGAAGTAACATTACAAATAGATAAATCTAAAACTCCTAATCATGAGATGTATTTAACTAAAACTCAAATTAATCATATTAATGATAAAAAAAGAATTACAACCAGTAAAACTCAATTAGATAAAAATGGAGGATTTTTACCATTTCTAGCGGCACTTATACCCTCTTTAATAACCGCTGCTAAATTAGCAGTTCCAGCATTAGCAACAGGTGCTTTATCAGGATTAGCTAGTTCAGCTGTACAAAAGAAAGGATCTGGGAAAAAAAAACTTGGAAAGGGAATATATCAACAGTGGGAATTAGCGACAAAATGATTATAGAAAATATGAAAAATGAAAAAGGATTTAGAGGTGTGTTTACCTCCGATTTATTACCTAAAACTATAGGAAAATTTGAAAATGGAATCATTAATTTAATGTATCAACAGGTCCCGGAACTCATTGGGTTTGTTATTATAATGATCCTAAATATAAATATGTGGAATATTTTGATCCGTTTGGTGAATATGACAATATGAAGAAGGACTATATTCCTAAAAATATTAAATCATTTCTTGTTACATCCAATAAAAAAATAGGTTATAATGATAGTTTTTTACAGAAACCTTCATCTGTGAAATGTGGTATATTTTGTATGAAATATATAAGAGAAAAGAATAAAGGTATATCACCTAAAAATTTTCTCAAATCATTTCCTACACAAAAACCTAGTGATTATAATGAAAATTTTGTTATGTATAAATGATAATATTAAAATCTGAAGGTCATGAGAGATCAGAGGAATTTACTGTAAATTTTATTACACCTCTTAAAATAAAAAAATTAGCTTTACACTCATTCTCTATGGAAGTTTCCTGGTTTAATATAAGAATTATGGAAATAACATATTTAGATTGTATACATTAGGCACAAATATAACAATTACTATCTTAAATGGTAATTATACTATAAGAGGATTAAATGAGTATATGATGAAAATATTCGGTGAGGATCCACCTGTCGAATTTGGTATTATTGAAGCAAGACAAAGAATATCTATTAAACTGAAAAATGGTTGGGTAATTGATTTTACAAAAAGTAACTTTCATAAAATTATAGGCTTTTTAAATCCTACATATGGAAGTTATGATGAAGAAACAGAGGTTGAAGGTGAACATATTGCTGATATATCTAATGGAAATGATAATATTTATATTCACTGTGATGTTGTAAAAGGATCTTTAATAAATCAATATAATTCAGAAGTCATATATTCTTTCACTAATAAAAACCCTCCAGGTAGTATAATTTCAATAGAATTTAATAATTGGATATTTTTTCCTGTTAAAGTGGATCCTGTTGAAAGAATAAAAATGAGGATTACTAATCAAAAAGGTGAATTAATAGATTTAAATAAAGGAGCTGTAGAATTTAATTTTATTTCTTCTTAAATAAATGAATAAACATAGATTATATAGAAAAAGTAAAAAAATACAAGGATTTTTAAAGGTTTTATTGAAACCTAAGAATATATTAAATGAAATATTTTCTATGAAAAAGAAAGGAGGTGGTTTAAAAATTCTTCCTAAATAAATGATTTATGATTTAAGTGATACTCGTTATTATTATAATGATCACATTAAAAGTTATGAATTAAGAGAAATTCATCCAAAAGAACATAGTTCAGAGGAGAATGCTACCTATGTTTTTCATATTAATGATACTAAAGCAAAAATTTTATATTCTAGAGGATATCTTGAACAAAAATTAAAAATTACAAAAAATGATAAATCATCCATTGGAAACGAAAATGTGAGTCTGGTAAATGGTGGAGGTTTTATCAAAACTTTAAAAGTACATATAGGAGATACTGAAATTGAATCAAATACACAGTCAAATTTTTCAATCATGAATCATGTTTTAAGATTAATTCATTATACTCCTGATTATGTAACATCACAAGCTCAAAATGAATTTTTTTATCTAGATACATCTGATTCAGCTGACCGTAATGAGTTGAAATATGATGGTACTTTAGAAGATACTACTAAAATAACTGAATTTTTTAATAATTTGAAAATTAATAAAGATTATAACGAAGGATTTGTAAAGAGATGGGAACTAACGAAAGATAGCAGTGTCATTAAAATATGGACACTTTAAAAGATATAATCGATTTCTTTAGAGAATATGAAAAGATAATTTCAGGTTTTGAAGTGAAAATAGAAATTCAAAGAAATGAAAATAAAAATATGATATATACTAATATAAGAAACAAAAATTATAAGGTAGTAGTTGAAGGTTTAACCTTACATTTACCTTATATAGAATTAAAAATTTCTGCAGAAAGTTTGTTTCTGGAATCATATCTATCTGATAAAGATATAGAGGTAAATTGGGATCGATATAGATTTAAGATGGTAGGCCCTTATAGAAGCAACAGTGGATCTGTGACAGCAACTACAGCGTCAGATGAAGTTTTAGGTGTCTATGTTATTCCTCAATATGTTGAAAGAGATAGTAATTATGAAAAAAATAATATGATATTTGATCATATAGATATGACAGAATGCTGGTTGATGATTAATAATAAACAAGTTCCTCTTATGCGTTATAAAACAAATTTTACCATTAAAGATTATAGTAGAGTGTATGAAGCTCTTTTATATGTAGGATTTAACAATATTAATACAGATACAGGATTTTTGATAAATAAGAAGAATTTTGGTGATCTGTATCCTATTTTTCCTTTTGACTCATCAAATCATGAAAACTATACCGATTTAAATAATTTAGATATTGAATTTAATTGGATAACGAATAGTCAAAAGGAATATAAGTTTTATTTTATTTTTAAAGAAAGAAAGAGATGTTTTATAAATTTAAAAAATAAAACTATAACAATGGTTAAGAGTTTAAAATCTTAAAATTAAATAAATGAGTGCTTATTATCCACCTTATGATGATCAAATGAAAGAAGGACCTATTGGACCTCCTGGTATAGGTTTTAAATTAATGAATGACGGAAATTATGATATGGAAAATAGAATTTTAAAAAATTGTGAAAATCCTATAGATGATTTAGATTTAACCACTAAAAGTTTTGTTTTGAATAAAATAGAGAATAATCATCATGAATTGAGAGATCATATAGAAACTAAATATAATGAGAGTTTTTTATCCTTTACTGTAGAAACAGGCAAGAGAATAAAAGAATTAGATGAAACAACTTTACATTCTTCAGAAGGAAAAGCTTTTGATGCAAAAGGAAAAAGAATAGGAAATGTTGCAGATCCTAAAGATGAAAAAAATGTTGTGAATAAAAGATATTTTGAAAAAAATTCGTTAATATTACAGAATGATAAATTTGATGTAAAAAATAAAATAATTACAAATGTTTCTGAACCTGAAAATGATAACGATGTTGTCAATAAAATATATTTAGATAATAGAGATATCTGGATTACTGTAGATGATCTTATTTTTATAGATGAAAAATTTACAAAAGTAAATTTCAATATGATGAGTTCTAAATTACTGACCCCAGAGATGCTATTAACTACAGATATGTATATGAAAATATCTATATATATAGCTATATATGTAGAAAATATATATATATATGATAAAAGTTCACTGATATCTCTAGAAATCAATGGTAAGGAAATTTTAAATGCTAATACAAATACAGTAACATGTTTTGCTTACGGTAAACGTGATGATATCATTACATTATGGATAAAATCTGATGGTAACGCTTTAAAACCTTATATGCATATTGAAAAAATTTCTTTCTAATAAATGGATATTGATTGGAATGAATTTTCCCGAAAAAATTTATCTGAAGATGTAATTAGAAATCTTATTAGTCATGTAAATTGGGATTTAGTTTTACAATATTCAACACTGTCTGAATCTTTTATTGAAGAATTTGCTCAACCTGATGATTGGCCTAAAATTTCTAGATATCAAAAATTATCAGAAGATTTTATTGAAAAATGTAAAGATAAAGTAGATTGGGTAAACATATCTCAATATCAAACTTTAAGTAACGAATTTATTATAAAATTTTCTGATAATTTAGATTTATATAAAGTATCAATATTTCAAAATCTTACAGAAGATACAATGAGAGAATTAAAAGATGATTTAACTTGGTTGTATATAACTAGATATCAAACATTTAGTGAAAATTTTATAGCAGAATTTATGCATAAATTAGATTTTTGTTATTTGATTAAATATAAATTTGAGCTATTACCTGATCACTTTTTTAATGTTTATTGGAAAAAAGTACAAGCTATACAGATGAGTGAATTAAATAAAAAGTTTGGTCATAATGAAATAGAACCTTACCAAGAGAAAATTTTTGAAGAGATATATGAAGTTAAATCAGTCTTGAGAGAGAGTGTTTATCTTTTGAGACAATTAACTAACAAAGAGGATAAATAAATATTTAATAAAAATGTTTCTATATAAATGGATGTTGTATATAATAATGGTATGGAAAAAAAAAACTATGTCTTTCTTAAATATAGAGAATCCTACTGAAGTGAAATCTATTTTTATATTATATTTTGATACATCTCTAGAAGGAATAGAAAATTTAACTAATTTAAAAGAATTATATTGTGAGGGATATAAATTAACATCTCTTGATGAAATAAAAAATTTAATAAATTTAGAAACATTAGATTGTAAAAATAATAGATTAAAATCTCTTGATGGAATAGAAAATTTAACGAATTTAAAAGTATTAAAATGTAGAGGTAATAAATTAACATCTCTTGAAGGAATAAAAAATTTAACTAATTTAGAAACATTATATTGTAATAAAAATAAATTAACATCTCTTGAAGGTATAGAAAATTTAACGAATTTAAAAGTATTAGATTGTGAGGGAAATAAATTAAAATCTCTTGAAGGAATAGAAACTAATTTAAAAGAATTAAATTGTAATAATAATATATTAACTTCACTTGAAGGTATAGAAAACTTAACTAATTTAGAAATACTATCTTGTAGTGAAAACGATATTACATCTCTTAAAGGTATAAAAAATTTAACTAATTTAAAAGAATTAAATTGTAATAATAATAGATTAACTTCACTTGAAGGTATAGAAAACTTAACTAATTTAGAAATACTATCTTGTAGTGAAAACGATATTACATCTATTGAAGGTATAAAAAATTTAACTAATTTAAAAAAATTATATTGTAGAGAAAACGATATTACATCTCTAAATGAATTAATATTTTTGCCTAGAATAAATGAAATACGGTATGATGAAGATAAAATACCCATGATGTTAAGAAGATTTAGAAATAATGTAGGATTTCCAGTCTTAAAAAAACTCAGTCCATAAAACGCGTCCGTAATTTTCGGACACGTTTCGTCATCAATATATTTTGAGTCACTTTGTAATGAAGATCTCTTTTATTTTAAAGCTTAGAGGACTTCCATTCATTTGGAAGTCCTCTTTTTTTTCACGCATTTATCTAATTTCATCCTTTTATTTTCTAAAAACTTTGAAAAATAAAATAATTTTTTCCACATTGTAGGTAATTTACCTATATATGAGGGACTAACGGTCCCCTCATAACTCTCAAAATAAGGTAGCTCCAAAATGGGGCTCCCTTGATCTCATGCATTTATCTAAAAAAAGTTAAAATTCAGTCTCAATAATATTCATATAATTCATTTTCTAAGTTAAAAAACATGAAATTTTAGATTCTTAAAACTCTCTTGATTTTTGATTTTTTAAAAAATACCTATTTTTTAATGATTTTATGTATTTTCGGATGATTTTATACATGCTTGGTCTCAGAGGTTGTCTTAAATCTTTGAAATATGATAGGAATATGTAGTATATGGGGCTGACTCTGGGTGTCCCAGAGTCAGCCCCATATACTACTTCTATGGTCTTAAGTTTTTAAATAAAATAAATTATTATAGTACTGTGATAAATGAATGAATTGAAAAATGTTATGAATGAAATGCTGCTTTTATAGACAGAGCTAGGCTTGTTATATTTCGATGGCGTCATTTGAATAAATTTCAGTTGTTTTTGATGAAGTTTTCAAATATAATAAATTATTGTAGTATTATGATAATGTTAAAAACGTTACCGAGGAGCCAGGCGATTTATATTTAATTGACGTCATTTGAATGAAGTTCATTTTTTTCGATGAACATTTAAATTTTCAAATATAATAAATTAATTTAGTATTGGGATAATTTTTAAAATATTATCGAGGAATGTATCGCATTTTAGAGATGTTTAAATGAAATTGCATTGAAGTTGGAAAGTGTTTCATAATTAATGCTTTATGCATTATTGGTCTTTTTTGTTATCTTTAACATTCTTAACACAAATCCTTTCGTGAATTCCTCTTTTGATTTTTAACACTTTACAACAAAGTTGAAAACTGTTTATGACTTTGTTCATTCTGTCTGCCTGTCTGTCTGTCTGTCTGTCTGTCTGTCTCTCTGTCTGTCCGTTAGCGCGATAACTGCTCTAAAAGTGACTTAATTAAAATGAAATTTTAGTATGTTGTTCAGACGGTCTGTAAGACCTATGGAAATATAAATGATTAATATCACCCAATTAGTTTTGGATTGAACCCGGGAAGTTTTTAAAATAAAAATTAAAACAATAATTACACCTTTTATATGACGCGATCACGTGACCATGATATTTAAATATCACGTGACCTACTACAAACTATAATACGACATCCATCTTGTCTCAAAATCGTGATTTTTAAAGTTCTTTATAATTCATATTGAGTGTTGTATTCGTCCTAAAACCTCTTTATTTTTGCTTAAATTTTGTGCATCTACATACTGAAACAGCGCAATGACAATATATTTGAGTTTAAATGATCATCCAAATTTGATTATTTCTACAATTAAGCCTATTTTTCACTTATGTAAAATGTAAACAGCAAATTTTGTAAGATAAGTTGTATAAGAATTGCGGTATTTTTTTAACGCAAATGTATTTAGATCATGGAGTCTGCATAGCTGATATGAATGAAATATTCATTGATTTTACAGAGAGAAGGACGATTTTTTTCGATGAAGTTTTAAGCATAGGGTTTAATTACTTGTAGCTCCATGGTCTTACGTTTTTAAATAAAATATATTATTTTAGTACTGTGGTGAATTAGGAAAATGTTATGAATGAAATGTTGCTTTTATAGAGAGAGCCAGGTGTGTTATTTTTTTCTATGACGTCATTTAAATGAATGTCAGTTGTTTTCGATGAAGTTTTCAAATATAATAAATTATTGTAGTATTATGATGATTTTAAAAATATTACCGAGGAATGTATCGCATTTTAGAGATGTTTAAATCAGGCAATTTATATTTCACTGTCGTTATTTGAATGAAGTTCATTTGTTTCGATGAAGGTTTAAGTTTTCAAATATAATAAATTAATGTAGTATTGTGATATGTTTTAGAGTATTACTTAGGAATCTGTCACATTTTAGAAATGTTTAAATAAAATTGCATTGGAGTTGGAAAGTGCTTCATAATCAAGGCTTTAAGCATGATTGATCTTTCTTGTTATATATTTGTAAAAAGATTTGCACAGAAGTTAAAATAAATAATTTTATTTTCCTCTCTATAAAAATATAAATATCCCTCTTCTCTGGCTAGATAAAATACAATTAATATTCATAACATCTGGTTAAGGTAACTACACAAATTACTATGGAAATCGAAACGCTTCCCCTAATAACAAAATGTTAGTCTTATAAAAGTAATATTATCTCTATCATTTTGCCGGAACAGGATATTTATTCCAGTACGTGCCGTTTACATACAATGGGAGTGAAAAAGGTATGTCGTATATAAATCCATCAGTGATCGGCACCACATAAATAAATAGCGCATAGTAATTGCCATAGTAATAGCGCATAGTAATTGCCGTTATATTTCATTAAAATATTGCAAGGTCACTATTTTTTATCGCAGCATTAACTCATTTAAAGTGTAATCCTCTGCAGGTAAGGGTTATTTTAGTTAGCATTTATCACCGAAACCGAACATGTTAGATAAATAGGAAAATCACTGTTATTTGTTCCGAAATGGGAAATTTATCAGTTAATAGGTTTTTTTTTTATCTTTTCATGTATAAGTTTGAATATATACTTTTTAATTTTAGTTTAAACCCTGGCCAGTGTTTTCATATTAATGGTCATATTAATGGTCACATTAATGTTCACTCAATTCGCAGCGAACGTTTTATATTAGGATTGTCAAACATTTTGCATAATTTTTTTTTATTAATAATGTTATATTTTTTGTTTGAAAAATATCCTGCATACTGTTTCTAGCTCGATGAAGCATTTTGAAATTGTCATTTTCTAAATGCAACTGATATTGGTAAATGGAAAATAAATGCCTTTTTGAAAATGTATGTTTTAATTGTAATTTTAACACTATATTTATATGGTGGAATTGGGTCTCCTCAATAAAATAATGCATCAACAAAAATATTACGCACTTCTGGTATAGAGCACATAAAGATTAATGTCCGAAGTAGTACCATCTGTGGGGTTACCTTGAATTCTCTTCAGAAGTACAGTTTTCTTAAAAACGAACATCTAAAATATTCTCTATTGCCGTATTTAAAAACAGAATTTAGTTCCATGATTTAAAAATTATTACAAATATATTATCATGAATAATACAGAAGCTATTCAACTTTGTATAGCTTTTCTGTATTAAAATACCTATCTTTGGGTATCGCTTTCTAAATGGTTTTAAATAAAATTTCCTTTGGTTTTAGCAATTTGGTGCAAAGTGCTTAAAACATGAAACTCGTATACTTAACTGAACAGCAATCAAAGAGTAATATGTGAAGTTTAAGATTACATCTGTTTCAATACTCACAAATGCAACAAATCGAAATAAATCTTATCTATTTAAAAAGCAATATCGTCTATACCTAATCATATATACAAAATATCACAATAAAATTTCCTTCAAAATTCGCATAATTTAAATTTATGATATTTGATACGAACAAATATCTCTTCCATTACTATTTAATGTATTAAATCACTTAACGTAGAAAATTCGTTCTTTTAAAGAGCCCGCAGCAAACATAATCTCCCCCCCCACCCCCCTATACATCAGAACTGATATTGTTTTGAGATGGAAAGAAGCTATCAAATAATGGGTAAAACAAACAAAGGAATCCTATCAACGGCATAGACATCGTGCTATCAATATTCGGGATATTCCCCTAAGACAAAATATGCATGTGAGTAAGATGATTTCCTTTCGAATGCATTAGATTAGGATTTTAAGTAAAATATAACGTAAATATATCGTTTAAAATTGAGTCAGGAATATTTTATGCGGAATTATAAAAATACTTTACGAAACAATAGTTATTGAAATGGATGGAGGATGCCTCTAGCAGCACTTTATTTGTTACGCTGGTATTGGTAATTCCCGCTGGTTTTCAAATTTCAGCTTGAGTAATCTCCCAAATCAATTTTAGAGATCGAATATGCTAATAATTTATTTTTCTAGATGTATCTTCTATTTTTATCAAAATGTTTTGTCCTGTTGAGGTGGTTAATTTTTGTCGTCTATGTAGGGTGGCTTTGGCTGTTGTTGTTGTTGGGCCGGGCGCATGCGCAGAGTGCGGCGGGATTGCGGTAGCGGCAACGAATCCTCTTTTTGGGATACCTTCATGTGAGTCGAGTTTACTTATCTGCTGGTTTTGGCGAAGAAAGCTGGTTGTTCTCCAAAGCCTAGATATATCAAACCCCGGAATTTTATTGATATACTGATTATAGGCGTAGATAGAGTTTCAAACATGGGGGTAGTTGAACAAATGAGAGTTGCACAGTCCTGAATTTCGTTTGTCAATATGGAACAGATGCTATGGAGATCTAATGTAGTTTTTCCACCAATGGGAAGGTTTATAACCCACAAACCCCTCCTCTGTTCTAATGTTACGGCACTGATTAATAACGAGCATTTTTTGCAGAGATTCATACAGAAATTTGAGTAAAGTGTTATCGTTTATTAAGGAGAGCACCAAATTTGGAATTGAAACCTATTGAAGCAAAATGTATTCTTTAAGTGCGGTGGTAGCTTACTAGAAATGACTTTTGAGCGAGATTCGGCTGCAGTAATAGTGTCCACTACAACTGAGAGATGCTATGGCATCCTCCACTGATAAAAAAATATGCCTGCTAAAGCATTTTGGACTTTGCACCCTTTAAACTACTAAATTTTTTTTATTCATAAAGAGGTGATAGAAATTCCCTTTTTGTGAAATAAATCGTACCATTAAATCGTACCATGATTAAAAAGTCACCGCATTATTGTCTTTACTAAAACTTAAAAAAAAATATATTTATCAGTATCTGCTTTTGATAGAGATTAGACGATGACATATAGATTCAGCATTGAATTCTGTAGGAGGTAGGGAAGTGGTGGGTTTACTGAGGATTTACACTTCTGGGTCCTTTTCTATTTCCATTTAAAAATATATTTACTTGAGAAATATATTTTGCAAGTCAGGCTATAGATAGAGCTTAGATGATAACTGATAGGAATTTAGCATCACATTCTAGAGGAGGTTAGGTGATTTACTAAGGATTTCCACTTTCGGTTTCTTTCCATTTACAGTACAAAAATGTCTTTGAGACACTTATTTCTCAAGATACGACATAGATAGAGCTTAGGTGATGACAGACATGTATTTCGCATTGAATTCCAAAGCAGGTAGTTGAGTTCACAAAGTGTTTCTATTTCCGGTTCTGGAGATACAAATGTTGGATTTCCGAAAATTCGAATGGCTGTACGAAATAAGTATGCAAAAGAGAATAAGAATTTTTAATGCTTCCGTTAAAGAAGTATACACATTATTTGCCACCACATGAAGGCTCTCTCATAAATGCATTATATTTCTATTTGTAGTCCTTTTACGCTAAATTTTGCATTTGCCTCAATGCTCCCAATCTGTCTTCTCTTTTCTATCATTTCCAACTATCAGTATGATTTTGTGTCGAGTTTCATAATTCTAACACCACTACATCGAACTGATGCTTTGGATTACAGTCGCAATCCTTTGCATATATGTATTGGGATTGAAACAGCATTTATAAAGCGCGATGAAGCTTCAATAGCTCCAAGATCTTTAGTACAATGTGTTTCCAGTTCCCTTTGATTGTTATGACAAAGTGTTTACCCATATCCGATCTGCCAATGATTGATTGAAACATGTGTTTCGCTGTGGAGTTGCGATTCCCTTAATTATTTGATCTATCTCTGTAGCTGATGTGTTAAGTGGCTTTATCAATAGCAGTTGATTTCGCATTATTGTATAGCTCTAGGTATGCAAGTTACAAATCACCGTGATAATTATACCACATTATAAGGATTTTTTAAATTTCATGGATGGTGATCGAAAAGTTACACTCATCAAATTTTAAAATCATATCATGAAACAAGAAATTGAAAATAGTAGAATTTTTACTTTTTTATGCAATTTTAAGAAATTGATACAGTAGAATTTTCATTTATCTATACAATATTAAGAAATTGAAATAGTAGAATTTTTACTTTCTCTATGCAATAGTAAATTATTTACTTTCCCTATACTGTGTGTAGACTTTTACATCGTGAAAATTATTACAGATTATATAGATTTTTAAAATTTTATAGATCGAAACGTTACGCTCAGTAAATTTTAAAATTATATAGACCGAGAAATTGAAATAGTAGAATTTTTACTTTCCATACATATATACATTGTGATGGGGTCGAAAATTCGAATTCGAGTTTTCAACGGAGAAGCATATCTGAACTCGAGCACCGTTTTGAGCATACCTGAATTCGAGTCGAACATTTTTGAGATAATGTTTGTGTGTATGCACGTGTGTTTGTTTGTTTGTTTGTGTGCGTGTTCGTGTTTTTAGATGCGATATCTCCCAAACAAAAGGAGAGCTTCGAATGAAATTTGAGTATATAATCCCAGAAAGCCGAAATTTGGTACACAGATTAGAGTAGTAGAACATTTTAATATATTAAAATGTAGCGGATCCACAAAACATGGAACCGAATTGTTTTTGGCTAAATAACCAAAACTTTTAATATTCAAAATAGTTAAAAAAGATTTCAATATATAGATTCGTTTCTATATACTATATACGTATAAAAGAGGAAATTTTTAACATGTACTTGCTCATGGCTGGTTATAAATATAAACTTTTATCCCTCAAACTAACTTATATGTTTACTCGTTATATATGAAATGCCTTGAACTTCTTTTGAAAGTAATCCACCTGCAATTTAATGGATATGTACCCATCTGCATGTACTGGATCCATTATCTCTGGATGTACTGGATCCATTATCTCTGGATGTACTGGATACATTATCTATGTACGCATCTGCATGTACTGGATGCATTATCTATGGATGTATTGGATACATTATCTATGTACGCATCTGCATGTACTGGGTTTTAAAGACACAGAGTGAGTGTTGTGTTCCTGTTTCTCAGTTTTGACAACAAATACTGGCAATGCACTTCAAATCTGATGAAATAGTAAGGGTATTATTAGTATTTTAAACATTTCAAAAATTCCTGCATAAAGATATATATAGTCTAATTCGCTCCATTCCCCTGTAACTAAAATGTTCCTCTCTTCTTCCTTACTTAGCAATGTCATTTGCTGAATTGAAAACGGAATTGGCCAAAATGTGATAACATTTCATAGTGTTTATTTAATATTTATTTATGAGATTAATTTAATCTTTATAAGGACATTTCTTGGAAAAATATTGAAAGAAAGTATTTTTTTCTGTGATGACTCTTTTTATTGTTGTTAACAATGCTAAAAAATCTGATGTGGGCAACACATGACTTTCCTTATATAATGAAATGAATTTACTACTTTTAGAGTAAAATAAATAGGTTTTTCTTCTAGTAGATACTAATATCCTTTCCAAGATATTGAATTTTCGACAATTAGTCTTCATTTTCATTGATTTAGCGTCAGTTTTACTCATTTGGCGAGATTTTCGTTAATTTGGCAACATTTCAGAAAGTCGCCAAGTTGGCGACATTCCGCCAATTTCTTCGCCAAAATCTCGCCAAGCGTTATGGACGAAGAAATAAGTTATATATATATATATATATATATAACTTATTAGATATTGAATTTTCGACATATATTATATAACTATTATTATATATTTATATATTATATAACTTATTAGATATTGAATTTTCCACAATTGGTCGTCATTTTCATTGATTTAGCGTCATTTTTATCTATTTGGCGAGATTTTCGTTAATTTGGCAACATTTCAAAAAGTCGCCAAGTTGGCGACATTCCGCCAATTTCGTCGCCAAACTCTCGCCAAGCGTTATGGACAAAGAAATAAGTTGTTCTTACAGCAGATAAATTGGCGTTCAAATGCAAAAGTATTACTCAAAGTATCTTTTTTCATGAATGGAACGAGCTAGATCCACGAGAATGATGTCACCCAATTTATCGCATGATATTATATATGAAAAGTTAACATGTTTCTCAATTGGAAATATTTTTTTTTCTATTTTATATGACTTTTTGATAATTTTTTTGAAAAATGTGCAATATCTCGAGAACGGTTCATGTTAGCTTTCTAAAATTTATGTCAATCGTTTTCTAATGAAAAATTACATAAGAAATTTCTATTTGCGTAACTTTAATATTGGTTTTGATTTTTTGACGATATTTTCAAAATTTCATTCGAAAATTTAGGAGGGTTCTGAACATTCGATTGCGTATAAAAACAATAGACTTCCAGTGTTTACAGATTGTGATTTTTGTACCAAATTTGGTTCGAATCGGTCCATTCGTTCGTCAGTTATCGTCTCCACAGATTCACTGACACACACACACACACACACACACACACACACACACAGACATCACTTCAAAAATGTTTGATTCGTGATCAGGGATGCTTGAAACGTACTCTCCCGTCGAAAACTCGAATTCGAATTTTCGACCCCGTCACAATACTTTCCTTATACATTATGTATATAAGGAAAGTAATTAAATAATTTTAGGAATTATCTTCTTTATGAATTATCTTCTCTTATGAATTATCTTCTTAGGAATTATCTTCTTATCTAGGAATTATCTTTTAAGTAACAATCTTAAAAGAGCGTTGTGATGAGAAATTTTAGGATGTATTCTCTTTTCTTTTAATATTTATAAGACGTTTAACATTAAAAATATATTATATGGATGGTACATGAATTTTCTGTAAACTCAAATCGATTTTTTCTTCATTTATACATTAATTTGGGATTTTTCGTGCAAAATGGATGGAGTCAAATCTTATGTGAAATTGTCTTACAGTTGCAGTTTTAAAAGGATTTCCTATTTTATCTGATATAACTTAATATGCATTAGCTTTCTATAAGTTTTTTGCAAATTTTGATAAATTTAAAATTTTGATCGCTTCAATTAATATCATAACCATTGAAAATTTTGACCTTTAAACCAGAATTTTTGGAGGGATGCACAAAATAGCTAAGTAGCGCATATGTCCGCGTTATACTTAGAAAGTAAGAATGATTAAAATTTTATTAAATTTTTAAACATTTTTAAAGTTACACGCTCATTTTAAGATCTATACCTTTCGCTTTACATAAGTCATGTTCTTCTACACCGAGAATTTATATTTTAAATACCTGCTATATCAAAAGTTATGAAACTTTGTGTATTTCATATGTTTGGGGCAGTTTCATTATAAAGAATAAAAAAAAAATTATTAAATTGTTTAATTTTCATGGACGTTCTATTTAAGACAAATGACTGAATTTTACACCGAGTTTTCGCGTTTTAAATTTCTGAAATTCAACACACACACACCCACGCACACACACACACAGACACACACACATACACACAATCATCGGTCGCATATTAAAAGTATACATACTTTATTACAAAATCAGGAAACAGTGAGACATTTGGGAATTAGTGGTTTTATTAGAATATGAGATACTTCTAATTTTAATAAAGACAAGAAATTTCATCGACAGCCACGGTTAAGTTAACAAAAAAGATCAATCATGCTTAAAGCATTGATTATGAAACACTTTCCAACTTCAATGCAATTTTATTTAAAAAAGTCTAAAATGCAATACATTCCTCGGTAATATTTTAAAACTTATCACAATACTACATTAATTTATTATATTTGAAAACTTAACCTTCATTGAAAAAAATGAACTTCATTCAAATGATGGCATTGAAATATAAATTGCCTGGTTTAAATATCTCTAAAATGCAATACATTCCACGGTAATATTTTTTAAACTATCATAATACTACGATAATTTATTATATTTGAAAACTTCATCGAAAACAACTGAAATTAATTCAAATGACGTCATAGAAAAAATAACACGCCTGGATCTCTCTATAAAAACAGCATTTCATGCATAACTTTCTCCCATTCAATTTATTCATCACAATACTATAATAATTTATTTTTTTAAAAATTAAAACCATGGAGCTACAAGTAATTAAACTCTATGCTTAAAACTTCATCGAAAAAAAATCGTCCTTCTCTTTATAAAATCAATGAATATTTCATTCATATCAGCCATGCAGACTCCATGGGCTAAATTATTTTGTGTTAAAGAAATACAGCAACTCTAATGCAAATCATTCTATATATTTTGCTGTTTACATTTTACATAAGTGAAAAATAGGCTTCGTTGTAGAAATAATCAAATTTGGGTAATAATTTAAATTCAAATATATTGTATTTGCGTTGTTTCAGTATGTAGATGCACAGAATTTAAGCAAAAATAAAGTAGTTTTAGGACGGATACAACACTCAATATGAATTAAAAAGAACTTAAAAAAATCACGATTTTGAAACAAGATGGATGCCATATATCATTTTGAAGTGGGTCATGTGATCGTTTCATATCATGGTCACGTGATCGTTTCATATAAGAGGTGTAATTAATATTTTAATTTTTATTTAAAAAACTACTGAATATATTTTGCTGAAATTTTTTTTATATATTTTATGGAACAATTTGAATATTACCTAAAATTTTCTAAGTGATTTGTGAATTTTAAATCCGCTTAAAAAATGTTTGAAAAATTAGATCCCATAGGGATCAATGTATTTCATTTTTTCAACCGGGGTTCAATCCAAAAGTAATTGGGTGATATTATTCATTTATATTCCCATAGGTCCTACAGACCGTCTGAACAACATACTAAAATTTAATTTTGATTAAGTCATTTTTACGGCAGTTATCGTGCTCACCGACAGACAGACAGAATGAACAAAGTCATAAACACTTTTCAACTTTGTTGTAAAGTGTTAAAAATGACTTTGCTAGGCTTTAACTTGAAGAATAAACATAAAAATTTTACAGATTAGCACTTGCCAGCCTTAAATATGATACTTGACATTTGTTTTGAACTTTTATAGAACTTTTCCTTGTTCACTCTGACAAAGTCTGATTAAGAATATGAATTACAAAAATATTTGCTGAAATGAAGGTTTCCTTTGTGCGTGAGTGCTAAATCTGTCACAACTTGTATTTCTTTAAGATTTTATCTTTAATCGTTTTCATTTTACCAGTATTTCTAACTATGCAAAATTGCCGTGTGTTTAATTACACTTTACAACAAAGTTGAAAAGTGTTTATGACTTTGTTCATTCTGTCTGTCTGTTAGAACGATAGCTGCCGTAAAAATGACTTAATCAAAATGAAATTTTAGTATGTTGTTCAGACGGTCTATAGGACCTATGGGAATATAAATGAATAATATCACCCAATTAGTTTTGGATTGAACTTGGGTTGAAAAAATGAAATACATTGAAGCCTATGGGACCTAATTTTTCAAACATTTTTTAAGCAAAATTAAAATTCATAAATTGCTTCGAAAGTTTTAGGAAATATTCAAATTATTCCATAAAATATATAAAAAAAAATTCAGCGAAATATATTCAGTAGTTTTTTAAGTAAAAATTAAAATATTAATTGCACCTTTTATATGAAGAGATCACATGACCCACTTCAAAATAAAATATGGCATCCGTCTTGTGTCCAAATCGTGATTCTTTTCTTTCTTCTTCATAATTCATTCTTTTCTTTCTTTCTTCTTCAAGTTCTTTTTAATTAATATTTAGTGCTGTATCCGTCCTAAAACTGCTTGATTTTTGCTTAAATACTGTGCATCTACTTACTGAAACAACGCATTTACAATATATTTGAGTTTAAATGATCATCCAAATTTGATTATTTCTAGAGCGAAAGCCTAGTTTTCATTTATGGAAAACGTAAACAGCAAAATATGTAGAATGAGTTGTATAGGAATTGCTGCATTTCTTTAACGCAAAATTATTTAGCTCATGGAGTCTGCAATATAGCTGATATGAATGAAATATTCATTGATTTTACAGAGAGAAGGACGATTTTTTTGATGAAGTTTTAAGCATAGAGTTTAATTACTTGTACCTCCATGGTCTTCAGTTTTTAAATAAAATAAATTATTATAGTATTGTGATGAATGAAATGACTGGAAAAATGTTGATGAGTGAAATGCTGGTTTTATAGAGAGAGCCAGGCGTGTTATATTTCGATGACGTCATTTGAATAAATTTCAGTTGTTTACGATGAAGTTTTCAAGTATAATAAATTATTGTAGTATTGTGATAATTTAAAAATATTAACCGAGGAATGTATCGCATTTTAGAGATGTTTAAATAAAATTGCATTGAAGTTGGAAAGTGTTTCATAATCAATGCTTTATGCATGATTCATCTTTCTTGTTTTTAAACTATTCAAGCGATATGCTGAAGATTCCAATGCTAAAATTTATTATACGGTGATTATTAGGCTATATCAGGAATTGCGCTTTCACACATAATATTGAATTGTGAAAATCTTAAAAGTTAGCACCCTTTTCGACGTTAATTATGGACCTGAATTTTCTTGGAGATTCTTTTACTTTACCTACATCGATAGTATAATGTGTAGAAAAAGGGATGCGTTGGGGTCGAAAATTTGAATTTGAAATTTTGACGGAAAAGGACGATTCAAGTACCTTTGAACTCAATTCGAACGTTTTTGAGGTGATGTCTGTGTGTAAGTGCAAGTGATTATGTCTGTGTGAATATATGAGTGTGCATGTGTCTGTACACATAGGTGTACATATGTGTGTACATGTGTGAGTTCAATTTGTTCTGAAATAATTGTGCCGTTCTTTCACAACTGGGCAAACCTCAATCTAATTAACAATTAACAACTGCGATCAAAATGCAATTGTTAATACATTTAACAATTATAAATTTCAATCCTTAATTATTGCTAACAGTTAAATAACGCAATCGCAAAATGTAATTGTAATTGTAGTTGAACGATTACGATTACTAAATCCTTTAGATTTCGAATAACTATTTTAAATTTTAATATAATGGAAACATACTGAATTGCTCAAAGAAATAGGAAACATCTTTCACATATTTGTATCATATTGTATTCATCTTAAAAAAGTTAGTCGTTTCATATCTGTTCGAAACTTTGATAATTTTACTTCCTTAATGACTTAAGAACTTTATTGATATTTTCAATTCTATAGAAAAGAGCGTTTTGTATTAACTTGATGATATTTCGATGGAAACTCTGTGAAAATGTTTATCGCATCCTACAGAACAATTTAAAACCATTTAGCAAGAAATGGGAAGCGGGGTAGGATCAGCCAAGTCGTTAGCGAGAGGGAATTGCACTAGGACGACTTAAGTTTGTTTCCCGGCCTGCCTAAACTGTCCCCGTGTTGACACACAGATAGGGCAAGTTAAATATGTGGGTTCGTAAGTCCTTCCGAGAGGTTGCTTGTAGGGAAAGACGATCACGGTCTCTCTGAATGCCGCCTCCCACTGGGTTCAGGTTTAAAATGGGTGGCACTTCCAGGCCGTCCAAATAAATATCTTACACTTTCGGGTAGGTCGAAGAAGAAGGAAGCTCCCTTTTCGGTCGAGTTCCTGAGCAGGTTTTGCTCTTGTCCTCTATAGTTTGGCATAAATCTTTCAATGGATCTATAAAAGGTCTATATTGTTTGGTGCAAGTAAGGTGCTTCACTGGAGCTGTTATTATTTTGAAGCAGTCTAACGAAGAATCTTCGCTGGCAGAGGTTGGTTTGGTTGGAACAGCTGTTGTGATTGATCACAGGTTCTTATAATGATATGATAATGATATGATAATGGTTGATAATGTATGATGATGCTATGATAATGGATGATAATGATATGATACTTTTGCTGAAGATGTGTCGAAATTAATAAAGCATATATGAGAATGTAAATGAAAATATTTCCATGGCATTAGTCTAGATTTTAACACCTTTTATCTCAGATTGATATTTTGTTTTGTCTTTACCAGCACACGCATGTCTGATATTGATGAAGACGATCTGGTTATGATCAATAGAAGACTAAAATAGGATTATTTATATATTTTTCTGCTAAAATTAAGATTTAACTATGATGGGAGGCATTCTGTTTTTTGTTTTCAAATGTTATTTAGCAGGTTTATTAAAACCTACGTTTATTTTTTGCTATTGAAGCAAAATTTACATATTTTGTCATACTATGGTACGAGAAGAATAAATAAGAATAAAATTTTCATAAATAAATGAGAATAGAAATTTCATACAATCCATGTACACCCGCATAGAGTGTGTGATATCATTTAAAAAATTAAAATTCCATGTTAATCGGAGTTACAGCGCCTAGGATAGATCAAAATGCTGATGAAAGGATACGGGGGGAGTTATAGTCAGAATTATGCTTCTACGACAGATACAAATGTAATCA
Organism: Amaurobius ferox; assembly: GCA_951213105.1. Lineage (NCBI taxonomy): Eukaryota > Metazoa > Arthropoda > Arachnida > Araneae > Amaurobiidae > Amaurobius > Amaurobius ferox. The sequence continues at coordinate 67,713,995 of OX578139.1, forward strand.
CAAATTCAAAAATTATAGCACAATTATATCAAATGCACACATAGTTTTTATTTTCCTATTACACTTTTGATTCTATCGCCGAATACAAATCGCAAATTTCTTCCAAAAGTCTGAATCCAGTTCTGTTCATGACGTCAAGCGTCAACGATAATGAAAGTCTCGACAATAGATTTATTTAGTCATGGAGGTTATGGTCAGTGGCGGCTGGTGACTTCAGGAATGGATGAAGCAACTTCAGTGGCGGAATTTCCCCTCCTCTTTGACAGCGAGCATCATCAAAAGACATCACGATACTATCACAGGTGTCACATATTATCTAGAAATAACCAAACGAGTCTGAAAAATTCGCCAAATAATAATAATAATAATAATAACCCATTATACCGATAACTTTAAGTGAAGCAGCCCTTATTTTACGTCGCCTGCATCACCTCATAAGTCGCCACTAGTTATGGCCTCTTTAACCGCATGGATTCAATATTAGCGCTCTAGATAGTAACATTATTTTAAAATGCTTTAATGATCGAAACATCTTCATTTCTTTTGAAATAGCAACACCGTTTGCAACAGTGAAATGTAAGGATTTGAAGGATGAAGAAATGGATTTTCTAGTTGGGTATCTATTTATCTCTTTTATGGACGTTTCTTCATAGTTCCAGAGTTAAAGAAAATATTGATAAAGGAACTATACTTTGTATCAAAGGAACTAACGATTTTTTTAAATGTTTGATACTTAAGCAGCAAACTTGCAACTTTTGGCTTCAATTTAAAAAGAAAATAGAGATCGTAACCCTAACAGAGTGAGATGTTAATTACATATCTACTTCCTCATACTATGTAATATAGTATACAGAATGTATTGTTGTCACGTAAATTTTTGAATTCAAGATTTCGATACACATATATATTTTAAGACTTCCTGAACACGTTTTGACTTATTTTGGAGTGATGTCCACCTGTCTGTTTGTCTGTATGTATGTCTGTGGTCGATTTCTTGTGCACATGTTAGTGGCCACAAATATTAATGGATTTGCCCGAAGCTCTATATCCGGTTTTTTTATCAAAAAATCTAAACTAGATAGAATATTTTTAAATTCGAGCGAAAACTTCGAAATGTATTCGAAATTGTTTTTTAACATGACAGCATAGGACAAAATTTGACTAATCATGCACAAAAGGGTTTATTTAAGACTCAGTGACGATCACATGAGATTAATGGTTTCAATATAATTGTTTCAGTCACGAGACTGAATAGTTACAATCAAGTTACAACCCTCCCCGTATGCATGTCTGTGGTCGATTTCTTGTGCACATGATAGTGACCACAAATATTAATGGATTTTCCCGAAGCTCTATATCCGGTTTTGTTATCAAAAAATCCAAACTGGATAGAATATTTTTAAAGTCGAGCGAAAACTTCGAAATATATTCGAAATTGTTTTTAACATGACAGCATAGGACAAAATTTGACTAATCATGCATAAAAGGGTTTATTTAAGACTCAGTGACGATCACATGAGATTAATGGTTTCAATATAATTGTTTCAGTCACGAGACTGAATAGTTACAATCAAGTTACAACCCTTCCCTCCAGGGGTACATTGTGATATCAATCAACATTTTTTTCCAAGCCCCTTTAAAGTGAGAGGTAACAAGAAAGTAATTGTAATAGTTTGGATCCACGATATCGATATTTTAAAAAATTCATTTTAAAATTCGAAAAAAATGCTACCATTGACGGAATTTGGTATGAGAAAGTCGAGTTGAGCAGTACGCCATTTTGTCGCCCTCATGAAGTTAGAGAGAAGGAGATAAAACTCTTATGGGTGAAATTCTTGAAAGTGGCATAATGCTTTGGGTATTATATCTAGGTGTCGCTAGTGTTAGTAAAGTAGCTGATATTGTTAGTTGACACAACAGAAAGGCGTAGTATTTAGTATATGTATTTTTGATTATTTTTTAATAGTTCTCTAATTATGAGTATAATTAACTTGTATGCTTTCATATTTGTAGGATAAAGTACAGAATATTAGGAGATAAAAATAAATTGGAAGGTAAATTAATTTTGAATACGTAGGAATAACCTTTATTATTTCAGTTCTACTTTGTATTGTGTTAAAAATGTATTTTTACAAAATTGGCAGTTTAAATAAATATTTTAGGCCCTTCGCTATAGAAATGCACACAATTCAGGTCTACATATCTTATCCTAACGCCACCTGTATTATTCTTTCAAATGATATTGGCGTTTTAACTCCTTAATTTACCTCCATGGTCGCACTTTCGCCGCGATATGTGGAATTTGTCTATCATTTAAAAATCTGTGGAAACGAAAAAACAGTCGACTTTTTCTTCTATAAAATTTTTTACAAGTTATTGAAAGTGTATATGTATGTATGTAATTTTTTACGGTTTTATAAGAGTCATGAAGAAAATAGTGTAGGGAGTATCGGCTACCGGGAGCGTTTGCCATGGCGGAAGAAAGCTTTAACCGGAGTGTTGGGGATCGCAACCCCCCCCGGCCGTTATTTCCGTCACTTATCTAGAAATTTTACGAGTAAATTGCTACTTGTCCTATTTGGGAATTTATATATATATATATATATATATATATATATATATATATATATATATATATATATATATATTATTACAAAACGTATCCTCTAGAGTCGCGGGTGTAAAATGCAGAATACAAGAACGAGTTCTAATTTCTGGATAACCAACATTTATTCGCAAGCACAAAGTAAGCAGAAACAATATACAGTCAAACAGCACTTAAATGCGTCACTAATTATTCTCAAAATACTGACGAAAATAATTTCACAAAACAGATGCTCTCAAACCACTAATAAAATTCACAATACAATGCAGTTAGTGTCACACCAATTCGTCAACTCCACTCCAAAGGAGGGATGGTTCTTTTTACAGTATCGCAATAGAAACTTCTGGAAGTCTCTCTATATCTCTTTGACAAATCGCTATTTTGTGAAGATTCTGGAACATTCCAGAAGTCGCGAAATGTCGCTAAATTGGCGATAAATCGCCAAGTCTGCCAATCCTACACTCACGTCATGCTGACGTCACAGACTGTGTTTTCATCGGCTGGTTTACGAGACAGACGAAAGAGGAGGCGCCAAAGGGAATATTGCGCGTTCCCAAAGAAATATATATATATATATATATATAGGTTATTCCCTATTATATCGGAGGTTATAATAGGGAATATAGGATGTACTAGGTTATTCCCTATTATATCGGAGAAAATTAATATTCTTGTTTCTGGTAATACATGATTACAGTTCACTTTAAAGAAACTGCATATGTGTTTTACCACATAAGCTTCACTACCATATATGCTTCACTTATATGACCTCAGATCTTCAAAATTTTCGTTTATCGATTCATGGTTTAGAAACGTGGACTTATATTGACTTTCCCGATGCTCTAACCACAATATAAATGTTGGGTAGCGCAAAAATATGGCCGTAATCGATTTCAGTAATGAACTGCAAGAGAAGATTTCGAGGAAAAGAACGATATATTGGCAAGCATTACGTTTTATTTTATCGGTGCTTGAAACTCCTTTTAGAACCCTAGAGCATGTTATGTCATTAGAGCGATTGATAACGCCAGTCAGTATTGATTACAGACGTGCTAGGAATGAGAAAAAAATGAATTTGGTGGAAAGTTTTGGCTGTCAGACACATTAAATATATACTTGTGAAAAAGTAGCAGATAATATACTTGGGAGTTTCGGTGAGCGTAGCAACCGTTTTATAAATGTTTTGCCAGATAAGAGTTTGGTTTGGAATTTATTTATTAGTTGCTGAAGTATGATTACCTTTACGTATAAGAAAATAACTGTTCTTCAGAATGTCTGTCTGGCGATAAGGGGTGTGTGTGTCACGCTTTATTACTTATGCTTTGAACGTAATATTTAATTTTGATTAATTTATTTGCAATATATATATATATATATATATATATATATATATATATATATATATATATATATATATATATATATATATATACTATTATTATTGAAATCATTTTATTTATGAGCTGCATTTTCGCAATAAATTAAATGTATTTTGCATTTTAATCCATTTACTTAATAACTTTAAATTCTCTATTTAGTCATATTCGCATATTATCCTTCATATTTTAGTAAGCTATAGTATCTAAAATTTTTTTTGCAATCTATTCAAATTTATGCTGCATTTGCGCTAAATTTAGTAATATAATTAGTTATTTCTATATTTGATTTTTTTTTTTTTGAATTTATTTTCGTCCAATGTTATTAGAGGAATCTTGTTGCACATATTCTCCTAATTTTTTATCGGTTTTTTACTGCCTATGTTATTGCATTTATTTTATTCTGTGGGTGTTTTAAAAGTTAGGTTTATCGTGTTACATCTTCTTACTTTTCGTTCATTGGATTTTCAAACTACTCTTATATATATATATATATATATATATATATATATATATATATATATATATATATATATATATTGTTACGAAACTTATCCTCTTTAATCGCGGTTGTAACAGGTAGAATACATGAACGAGTTTAAGTTTCTAGATAACCTACGTTTATTCACAAGCACAAAGTAAACAGAAACAATATACAGTCAAACAGCACTTAAATGTTCCACTAATTTCACAGGGTAAGTGATATTATTCTCAAAATACTGACGAAAATAATATTACAAAACAGCTTCTACTGCTCCCAAAACATTGACAAAAATCACAATATAATGTAGCTGGTGTGACGCCAATTTGTCAACTCCACTCCAACGGAGGGATAAGCCATTTTATAGTATCTCTATAGAAACTTCTGGAAATCTCTCCTTATCTCTTAGACTAATCGTTATTTCGTGAAGATTCTGGAACATTCCGGTAGTAGCTTAATGTTGCAAAATTGGCGATAAATTGCCAAATCTGGAACCCTGACTTTCGTCTTTGTGACATCATAGACAGCGTTTTCATAGTCTGACTTTAGAGACAGACGAAAGAGGAGGCGCCTAAGGGAATATTGCGTGTTCGCAACTATATATATATAATATATAAGATGGAAAACGGAAGTTATTAAAGATATTGAAGTGATATAGCATATATACGCAAAGCAGGTACAAATACTATACACGATATAAATATAAAAAGTATAAAAAGAATTTGAAAATTTGAAAATTTTGAAAAAAGGAAGGCTTAGCGAGAAGCTTACTTAATGGCGGTAAGGGGTTGTGACCTTATACCCCAGTTGTCAACAAGCTTGTCATAAATGCCGCGGCATTGCACTCCTGGACGCCAGCCCTGGCTGAAGCCAACCCCCGGAGTGACAATAACAATTATCACAAGACCGTTAAAAAAGAAAAGTCCAATAGTAATATGAAGACCATCACTGGATGAGCAACTAGTCCTTTAGACCACTATGACCTGTATATAACTTCGTTTTATCGTTCTGCGGTCCTGTTATTCATAGTATGCGAACCTTCATCTGCTAAATGATATGAAATAGATATATATGGGCCATTTACATTATTTCTGTAATACATTTTACAGTTGTGTAAACAGAAACGTAGAATCAGCATTAATGAAACATGCATGGCCCTTGATAACGTACATGGTTTCAGAAATGCTTTTCATATTCATTTTATTCCTTTTATATTCACTAGATTCCATTTATTCAATTTCCAAACTTCTTGCATAGCTCATCGTGCTACACTAGGCTTCTGATTTGCAATTTTTTACCTTTACCTTCAGTTTACAAGCAATTTTCTTTGGTATTTCTAGGGTATATATATATTACAAGTAATCATAAAAATCTTCAATTATTATATATATATATATATATATATATATATATATATATATACCATATTAGTTTCCTCTATTATATCGGAGAAAATTCTTCTTTTTTCTGGTACTACATGATTACAGTTCACTTTAAAGGAACCTCAAATGCTTTTTTACCATATACGCTTCACTACCATATATGCTTCACTTATATGACCTGAGATCTTCAAAATTTTTGTTTATCAAAACATAGTTTAGAAAGGCGGACTTATATTGGCGTTCCCGATGCTCTAACTGCAATACAAGTGTTGGGTAGCGCAAAAATATGCCCCTGATCGATTCCAGTAATGAACTGCAAAAGAAGATTTCGAGGAAAAGAACGGTATATTGGCAAGCATCATGTTTTTTTTATCGGTACTTGAAACTCCTTTTTGAACCCTAGAGCATGTTATGTCATTAGAGCGCTTGATAACGCCAGTTAGTATTGATTAGAGACGTGCTGGGAATGAGAAAAAAATGAATTTGGTGGAAAGTTTTGGCTGTCAGACACATTAAATATATACTTGTGAAAATGTAGCAGATATATACTTTAGAGTTTTCGTTGAGTGTTATAACCATTTTATAAATGTTGTGCCAGATAAAAGTTATGTTTGAAATTTATTTAGTAGTTGCTGAAGTATGATTACTTTTCCGTATAGGAAAATAACTGTCATTCAGAATGTCTTTCTGGCGATAAGGGGGATCACCCTTTATTACTTATGCGTTGAACAGAATATTTAATTTTGATTAATTTAGTTGGCAGAGACCGTACGTATGTTAACATATGTGACCGCATTGACCGCAATTTGATTTTTGTAGTGAAAATCACCAGAGTTCATCTGAAAGGTAAATTATCAATCATTGAATACGATAGTTAGCATTAATCCTATAATATTTACTAAAATTAGGATTCAAAGCATCATGGCAATTACAAATAATCCTCTACAAAAATTCATTTACTCTTTTATGATAAAGACCCAGGAGGAGATATGAGACCATTTAAATACTTATCGAAATGTTATATATTCTTAACTCGACCTTGTTGTTTGAATATGGATGGCACATACCTGGATTGCAGGTAGGATGTTTTGAGAACCATAGGTGGTAGATATATTGGCGTATTGGATGCAAGGCCTCGACTTAGTCTCAGACCTCATTTTATCGGACAAACACCACGGATAATTCTTGTTAACTTTTTCATATCTGAAGGGCTATTTTTGCATGTGACCATATTCACCATCCGACAACTATTTTCATCTTCTCTTTTCCATATTGATCTTGTCTCACTTATTTGTTAGGTAATAATAATCTTTTACACAATAATCTTTCCTTGAGAAACACGCCTTCCTTGCGGCATACTCTCCGGGTTGGCTCTTCATGGAGTCCTGCTTGGATCTCATTTTCTTTGATTTGTTCGTCGAGTGAGACTTGGAGTGTTGGACTGTCTCTCTGGCCTCAAGACATACAACAACTCTGACAACTCTGGCCTCAAGATATACGAAATCCAAGTTGTTTATTTTATCTGAAAATCCTAAATTTATTGGTTGTAAACATAGCTAAATTAAAATGTCAGATCTGGCGCCAGTGTGTCCAAAGCTTTGTTTAGTGTGCATCACGCATCACTATGGCGTACATTCGGCAACTATTGCTGGTCTCACAGTCTTCAATGCGAGATCTGGACGAAATTAAAAGCTTAAAAAAAGCTAATGAAACGCTTGAGTGATTATTTGCTTGAAAAACAAATAATCACTCAAAATCTGCTGATACATTAATTCGAATATGTGAGACCAGATTTGAGACAAGGTTTAGAGAGAAAGTTTTTTGTGATATTACAAATTAATTCAGAAAAATTTATATTGCAGCCACATTAGTTTTTTTAATTATGTGGGAGAAAATTAATATGCAAGTGTCTGATTATACGCGATATTTGTTACTTTTCAGAAAATTAAAAATCTACCCTTAAATGATTTTTAGCCTTCAGAATTTCCATATACAGATTTATAGCTCACAAATGTGAACATAATATGGACGTCTCAGATACTCGAAACATATCAGAAATGCTAGGTGACGCAGAAATGTGGTTATGATGAGTAACGAAAGAGAAATTTTCAAGAAAATAGAACAGTATATTGACAAGTATCATGTATCTTTTTTATACATACTTGAAACCTCCTTAAGAACCCCAAGACCATGTTATGTCATTAGAGCGATTGGTAACGCCGGTTTGTACCTATTGATTACAGTCATTTTAGGAAGGAGAAGAAAATGAATTTGGCGACAGTTTTGGCTGTCAAACATACTAAATATAACTATATATTTGTGAAAAGGCAGGAGATAATATTCTTTTGAGTTGTGTTTGAGGGTTATAACCTTTTTATAAATATTTTGTTCAATAAAACTTGTGTTTGGAATTTATTTAGTCGTTGCTGAAGTATTACTGATTTTTTCTATTGTATAGGAAGTGACCTGTTTTTTCGAGAGTTTACAATTCGAGATCTAAACGAAATTGAAAAATTAAAACTGCATTGAAACGTTTAGATGATATTTGGAATAAAGCCACATAGTTAATGTGTTTAATTGTGAATATTAGTCAAGCGTAGACTCAATAGTCCATAAACAGGGCATCTATCCAGATACAATTGATGAAACTATTGCATTTCGATATTTTTTAAATGTTATAATGCTATTAACTTTCCTTATATACATAATGTATAAGGAAATTATTGTGACGAGGTCTAAATTTCGAATTCGAGTTTTTGATGGGAGAGCTCGTTTCAAACATCCCTGGTCACGAATCGATCATTTTTGAGGTGATGTGTGTGTGAAAGTATGTGTGTGTGTGTGTGTGTGTGTGTGCGTTTGTGTCTGTGTGTTAGTGAGTCTAGAGAACATAACTGACGAAAAATGGATCGATTTGAACGAAATTTGGTACAAAAATTATAATCCATGAGTACTGTAAGCCTATTGGTTTTATACGCAATCGAATGTTCAGAACCCACCTAAATTTTCGAATGAAATTTTGAAAAAATCATCAAAGAATCAAAACCTCTACTAAAGTTACGCAAATAGACATATGTAATTTTTCATTAGAAAGCGATTAACATAAATTTTAGAAAGCTAGCAGCAACCATTCTCAATATATTGCACATTAGATGAAACTATTGCATTTCTATATATTTTAAATGTTATTACTTTCCTTATATACATAATGTATAAGGAAATTATTGTGACGAGGTCTAAAATTCCAATTCGAGTTTTGGACGGGAGCGCACGTTTCAAGCATCCCTGATCACGAATAAAATATTTTTGAAGTGATGACTATGTGTGTGTGTTTGTGTCAGTGAGACTGTGGAGAGGATAACTGACGAAAGAATGGACCGATTCGAACGAAATTTGGTGCAAAAATCACTGTAAACACTGGAAGCCTATTGTTTTCATACGCAATCAAATGTTCAGAACCTTCTAAATTTTCGAGTGAAATTTTGAAAAAATCGTCAAAAAATCAAAACTGTAAATAAAGTTACGCAAATAGACATTTCTTAAGTAATTTTTCATTAGAAAACGATTGGAATAAATTTTAGAACGCTAACATGAACCGTTCTTGAGATATTGTACTTTTTTCCAAAAAATTATCAAAAAGTCATATAAAATAAAAAAAATATTTCCTATTAAGAAACATGTTCACTTTTCATATGTAATACCATGCGATAAATTTGGTGACATCATTCTCGTGGATCTAGCTCGTTCCATTCATGAAAAAATATACATTGAGTAATACTTTTGTATTTGAACGCCAATAGTCATGTATCTGCTGTAAGAATAACTTATGTCTTCGTCCATAACGCTTGGCGAGATGTTGGCGACGGATTTGGCGGAATGTCGCCAACTTGGCGACTTTTTTAAATGTTGCTTAAACGAAAAACTCGCCAAATGGACAAAAATGACGCTAAATCAATGATGACTCATTGATGATGTCGACATGGAAAATGACGACTCATTGACGAAAATTCAATATCCCGGAAAGAATACAAATAACTACTTTAAAAATAATCTAATTTTTTACTGTAAAAGTAGTAAATTCATTGCATTATATAAGGAAAGTCATGAGCTGCCCACATCAGATTTTTCTATTCTTGATTTTACAGTTGTTAAAGTTAGTATTCTTTTAATTTTCTTTCAATGTAATGGGTTGTTGCAAAGTTACCGATATATGAGGTGACTTTTTGGAAATTTATGACAATATTGCTAAATTTAAGAGAATTCAACATTTCGGAAAAACATTCTTATTATAGGAAGTGTATAGGAAGTGATGTAGGAATAGGAAGTGAACTGTTTTTTCGAAAGTTTGCAATTCGAGATCTGAAAGAAATTGAAGAATTAAAACTGCATTGAAACTTTTAGATGATATGTGGAATAATGCCACATAGTTAATGTGTATAATTGTGAATATTAGTCAAACGTGGACTCGATAGTCCATAAAGAGGGCATTTCTCCAGAATTGATGAAATCATTGCATTTCAATATTTTTTAAATGTTATTTTATTCTTGCAGCAACGTACGTGGTTTGTGATTATACAGTTTTTAAAATTAGTATTCTTTTAATTTTCTTTCAATGTAATGGGTTGTTGCAAAGTAAGCGATATATGAGGTGACTTTTTGGAAATTTAAGACAATATTGCTAAATTTAAGAGACTTCAACATTTCCGAAAATTAAGTTGATTTGAGACATTGCAACTTCCTTCAAAGTTTTCTTGTTGTCAGTGACCCTGTTGTCAAATATTAAGCAATCAACAAAATGCATTATTATAGACACGAAGTCCGTAAGCTCATTCGAGAGGTGACGGGTTAGGTGGAGGGTGGAACTACTATTCCTTTGGCGTCACTCGTCTATATCCTCTGGGTTACATTTTAATTTGTGTAGTGAAAAGGTGTACTCTCATCCGCGACCTATGGTACTGGGACACAGGGGTTCACGGCAATGTAGTTCACTTCTTGTCCACTTTGTAGACGAATGGTATAATCGTCAAGTACGTTCTGATCTTTGAAAAAACATTATTGTGCACGCTTAGCAGTTTAACACATCTTAGTATACATTATGACACCACACTGCTATGTTCTTATATTTGGTAACTAGGACAGGAGTGTTGTTACAGATTTGGTCTGGAGTGCCCTACTACCTGTACAGCAGCATGCCACTGTACAAAAACTTTGTAAGATAAGGTTCATGAGTATAAACTTTAGTTCTATCTACAGTAAAGTGAGTATGTTCCATCGACTGAAAGTGATTGTAGCACCCCTAGAAGATAATTAAAAAGAGTTGGGAAAGGAACTCGGAGGCAAAACAGGGTAGACGAAAGATATTAATTGCAAAGGCGTAAAGCAGAGGTTCTGAGCATTTTGCTCGCGATCTGAAAGTTAGTACTCTTTAGAGTACAATAAAATGGCACTTAAGAAATCGTGTTGTTTTTATTGACGTGAAATCGTTAAGTTCGTATAAAGAGGAATTTTCGTCAAAATACGTATCGTAATTGATTGCGTGGCGCTTTTTAGGGAAAAGTTCAAAGAAAATAATCACTAGGTCCTGAATTTTGCCACTGATTTTGTCTGGTGTGCCCATAACTGTACAGCGGCATTAGTTACAATCCAATAACTTTGTATAAGGAACGGTTCATAAGTATAAACGTTAGTTCTATCTACAGTAAAGTGGCTATGCTCGATCGACAGAAGTGAGGGTAGTACCCTTAGCAGATATAATTAAGAAAAAAGGTAGGAACACAGCGGGATAGACTACAAATATTAATTTCAAATTTGAAAAGCAGAGGTCCTCAACCTTTAGCTAAAGTTAGTACCAAAAGTTAGTACTTTTTAGAATACAATAAAATGTCGCATAAGGCTCGTTGTTGTTTTTAGTGTCGTGATATCACCACATCTCTTATAAACAGAAATTTTCGTCAAAATACATATCGGAATTGATTTCGTTGAGTATTTTAGGGAAAATTTCACAGAAAATAATCATTTATAAAATACAGACGAACATATTTATTATTATGCTTTGGTTTTAATTTTTCATTTTTTTTGTCTACTATTTCAAAACATTACTACTTTTTTGTGACTAACTAATGGGAACCAGAGTAAATCACTAATTGTAAATTTTACGAGACTTTGAAAGTTTTTGAATTATAGATGACACATACATTACTTTTCTGTTGCTCTGGTATGTATATCACACATGCAAATACGAAAACAGCCTTATCTTTGAAAATAGTTTAATCGTGTTCTAACATCCACAAGATGTGTAAATATGGCAACAATTCGATTTCGAATATTTGACTCATTTGCAATATTTTCACTACACATAGCATATAATATATTGCAGGGAATGCAAACAATGCATTTAATGTTGTGAAGTAAACTGCCTATGGCTGCAGAGAGCTGAGTATAAAAGCTAATACGAAATGTGGTAGGTAAGTGAAATAGATCCCTAAATTATTGGGGGTTTCGAGTATTTGAATGCTTTGCCTTTGTTTGAGAATGCGATTTTCTTTTTATGAGTTAATTGAAAATTTTTAATTTGCCTATTTCTTGCGCCCGTGCGGCGGGCGTATCTATCAATAACTATGGTTGTCAAAATATCATCTCTGGAAAGTGGCAGTTAAAGAAATATCGGCTAATTGCGGTTACCTCAATATTAGAGGATAGTTCATCGGTTGCATTGGAAGGACACGAGTTATTTTTCCGACACTACCCAAACTACACCGTGTCAACGTGGAGTATGTAAACTTTAAACCTATGGGTGCGAAAGTCCTTCGGAGAGGTTTGTGACAGGGGGAGGAGGGTGTAGACCCTGTGGATGTCGCTTCCACTTGGTTCCGGTCTAAATTGGGTGTCATTGCTCCGGCCGTCCACATAGATACACTACACCCTTGGATCGGTCGGATGGTCTGGGTCTAAGAAAAAAAAAAGATGGTAAATATTAAAGTATGTTTCAAATATACATTAGAAGGAAAATTAAATAAAATGTTAAAGTTTGAATACATTTTACGAATATTTTGGAAATGTGAATTGCAATTAAACCATGCCAACACGCCTCTGTTAAAAATCACGCTTAAATGTTGTTTTAAATATTATATTTTAAAGCTGGGTTAAAGAGGTAGGGGGGGGAAGGTCATAGATTACAAAATTATCTCACTGTCAGGATGTAGCCCGAGGTTGGTCACCGATCTGAACAGCCCTGAAGAATTACAGACCTATAACATATGCAGTATATATAATTTTAAAGGTCGTTACAAAATAGAGTAGCATATGATATTTGCTCTAAATATACATAGGCGCAATTTTTAAGCAACCCTTCAAAATGGGTTTTCATGCATGCAACGCCAATATTAAAGTAAATTAACACTCCCAAAACTTAAAGGAATAATGAGTGCTTATACTTGCTACACTATAAGATTAGAGTGTTGTTCACTAGTCGTTCTGTTTATTTTAATTAGCAGCGGCCGTTATGGCGCAGCTTTCTAGATTGTTGAGAATTTAATATGTTGAATACGGATCAAACGAAATATTTATTTATATAAAATATAATTTTAAAATATTATCGATTTATATGGGCAGTGCATAAAAATTATTTCAGTTTTACTTTTTCCCACTCTTAAACACTTTGGTGAAATAATGTTATCCGTTTTCAGCCTAACTAAGCACTGTCTAAACGGTTGAGGTCGAAAAAATATACGTATCACCTGCCGGGCTATAAATAAAAAAATTGAAATTTAGACTTAAAAGAGCAGAATTAATGACAGTATGAAATCTACACCGGAAAATTATTTCAATCTCCGTTTTTTTTCTTGGTTATTTTAGCAACTGTGGAAATTAAGATTTGGAATGAGACTAACCACTTGCTTAAAAAATACTCCCCAACTTTTGTATTTATTGTAAATAAACATTATTTCCATGTTTCAAGAAAACTCCGAATGCTTATATAGGGAGCGAACATATGTGGGCGTGAACATGCACATAATTTATGTATGCCTCGCATATTCACAATCAAAACATGTAGAAATTTTTCTAAATAATGCTTATTTTTTAAAGTTGAACATGATTATCAGGATTTTAAATATGTTTAATTTCTTATCATGGACCCCAAAAACCGTGTCTAAGCTCCTATGCAAAAGTAAATACTTCCTTTACAATTATTAAATGGGTAATATACAGGGCTGTCCTGAAGAAAATTATTAAGACTATGCGGTGTTGTCTCATTTAAAGAGAATTGAAATTGGGGGGTTGTAAGGTGGGGATCCCTGGTGGGGGAGAGGAAGTAAGATGCTGCCCCCCTTGAAATTTTTTGAGTCATTTAGGCCATAGGTTCTCAACCTTTTTTTGCCCACCGCTCACTTTGAGAATATTTTTTTTCCTAATGCCCCCCCCCCCCCTCCCAATTTTTTTTACATGCGAAACTGAAACAGCTATTGCCACGATTATATTTAAACGTGTAATATTATATACTATAGTCGTAAGATAGGATATAGCCCTATCCTATTTCTGAGTTTAAAGAAGACTGTTTCACTGAGAACAATTAAAAATCATACTTAATTATATTGAAAAGCATTTTTTTAACATTCAAAAGATATTGAATTTATAACTTATCTAATGAAAATGTTGAATTTGATGCATTTTAAGGAGTTTGTTAATATCAGGCTGGATTTTACTTAAAAACAACCGTAAGTCGCTGCGTTCAGTAATATGGAGCCGATTTTTCTTTTTAGTTACTAACGTTGCTACAGCACTAAATCCAGGTTCAGGTAAATAGGAAGATGGGAATTCTATCAGAAATCATTGAACAATCGACCATAATCCTGGGTACAGTTGCAAAATCGGCTTCTGCAACCAAAATTCTTGGTAACCATTCTTGAATTTAATTTTTAATTCCTCATTTGTCGTCAGTTCTATTAGTTCTTCTTCTAACTGGGATGATCCTGCTGTGTTGACATTTGAAAAAGGGTCCAAAACCCAGTCTGGTATGTCCATGTTTAAAATGTCCTGGAATCGTTCCTTGAAATCACTGTGGAGGTTTTCCAAGTGTTGACAGTAAACAAGCAAGTCGTCGTGCTTGAATGATACTGCTGATAAATTTGGGAAGTTATTGAATTCGCGTCTGCCGATATTTCTTTTGTATAATAGCAGTTTGGACAAGAAAGCAGCAACGTTATTTTTTGTCTTAATCAAGTTTAAGTCGTCGCCTTGAAGTTGGAGATTGACATCATTAAACAATTTATACAGGTCTGTCGCAATATCGTTCTTTGATGGAATAAGGTTGTCGCGCAATTCCATGTCTTTGTTTCCTAGGAACTCTATCACAGACCCAAACAGATTGTAAAATCGAGTCAAACAAGTACCTTTTAACAGCCAGCGCACCTCTGTGTGAAGCAGCAATCGGTTGAAATCTTCATAATTGGCAATGCAAAGCTGACTAAATAATCTGTCATTCAACGAGTTACTTCTGATTTTATTAACTGCTCTGATAACATATTGCAGTGATGTATGGAGGCGTTCACTCAAATTTTTCGCAACCAAATGCTGGCGGTGAATTACGCAATGCACAGCAAGCACGTCAGGAACTTTATTTTTTAAGCACGCTATGAAGCCTTTGTGACGCCCTGTCATAGCCATCCGTAGCAACTGACAAAATATTATTAAAAGGAATTTCCTTTTCGTCACAAAACTTTTCCAGTGTATTAAATATGGTTTCTCCTTTCGTATCTGTGTCTAAATTCGTAGCAAACAATAGTTCTTGACATATTTTCTCATCTTTGATAAACCTCACGTATGACAATAACAATGCTTCATTTGTTGGTAAAGTGAACTCATCCAGCTGAATTGAAAATTGACAAGTCTGCAGATGATTGCGCAATGATTCTGCCATGTTTTCAGCCATCTCATCAATTCGTCTTTGCACAGAACTATTGCTCAAAGAAATTTTTCGGATAATATCTGCAGCTGGTTAGTGTTATCTGGAGCACAGTGGTTATTACTTCATTTACTGCTGGTAAAATTAAATCTTCCCCAATAGTATGTGGTTTGCATGGTTTAGCAATCAACAATGAGATATTGTACGAAGCTCGAAGTCCGTCATCGTCTTGTTTAGACGCTGATGAAAAAAGTTTTGATACATTTGGCTGAGTTTCGTACTTCTTTTTCATGTCTTGAAAATAGGTCACATCTTTGTCTTTCTTATCCGGGTGTTTTTTATTAAAATGATCTTTAAGCCTAGAAGGCTTCATCGCTTCATTTGAAAATGTTTTTTGACAAATAAGGCACATTGGCGATGATGGATTTGTGGGATTTTCGATAAATCCGTACTTAATATAATCCACACTATACTGCCACCTCTTCTTTTTTGCTTCCGACATGGTTTTTACTTTATATATACGTGAGTAGTATTAGTGTACTTTTAAAACCCTGTCATCAATTGCGCGCGATAATGCTAATGAAAATAAAATGAACAATCATTGTCTTTATATAGGTTGTAGACATATAACACGCATCGACAGGAATAAGATAAACATGCAGTGACTCGTTTATAACACCCGGCGCCGAAGTAAAGCGCGGGGGCAAGTGTGATGCGGGAGCAGAGTGCGGGTTAGAACAAGCACAGGTAATACTGTCAATTCTTGCAGGATTGCAAAAATCACGTTATTTAACAAAAACTTGTTGTAACGGAATTGCTACAAGCATATTTTTTGCTATTTTTTATTAACAGGCTTTTGTTAACTTTACCTGTATTTATATATGAGATATTTCACTTGAAGTTGGAAGATTTGAAAATTTTTAATTCAAATCAAAAATTAAAATTTTTTATATCATCCAATTTAATGTAGATCTGAATGTAATGGAATCTTTAAGATCAATTTTCATCCACTTCCCGAACTACCGAAATATGTGAATTTTCGCACACGTGATAAAAATGAAAATACATACAATAACAAAAATTAACCAATATTAAAGTTTACTTTAGTTAGTACGTGATTAGCGAGTTTTTTGTCTTTTTTAAACTATATTTTTTTAATCTGCCCACCGCCCCTCCGTACCATCTTAACGCCCCTCAATTTTCTATGGGTCTTCTACTGCCCCCCTGAAAGTCTCAAACGCCCACCAGGGGGCGTTATCCCCCACGTTGAGAACCTATGATTTAGGCCATATAATTGCCATTTTTAAGCCCATAAATCACTTTCTCACAATTTTTATAGCTTATGCTTAACAGGACATATAGTATTAATGTATGTATAAATATATATATTAATAGATTAAGACATATGGATAATTTTGTAACTTGGAACATGACATATAGCATTAATAACAGGATATATAGCATTAATATATATAATATATGTATATATATATATATATATATATATATATATATATATATATATATTGTCAAAAAGAAAAGAGGTATGGATGGAAACAATATACCAAAAGATGGCCGGGGGGAGTTGTGACCCCCTCACCCCGGTTAAACATGCTTTACGTCGCGACAACACTCCCGGAGAGCCGGTACATTGCAAAAAGGAATACGAATGTATCAAATTGTAAGATGTAAATATACATCATACAGAAACAAATATAAGATATAATTGTCGAGATCCAGCCCTATCGAAATTCATCTACAGTAAATGTTTGAAATAAGTTAAAAAGTGTGTGAATAATGTTTGAAACATGTTCACAAGTATAAATTATCAAAATTACAAAGCTTCTACTTAAAGAAGAATTTAAATATTGACACATAATAGAACAATAATAACAAAGTCTATTTCTAAAACCATATACCTGAATGACAAACAATAGCATATTACATGCAGATGTACATCCCATATTGTGTCATACAAGACCATGCAGATTTGCTATAACGTATTATACATTATACCCTATTCAAGAGGTCCCATATCAGTTATCACACGCTTTACCTGTGACAATCCAGTATGTATATTGCCAACAGTTTTATTTAAATATAAACGGTAACTTTCGGTTACAGTTATTTTATAAAATATGTATATATGTATATATATATATATATATATTTAAATAAAACTGTTGGCAATATACATACTGGATTGTCACAGGTAAAGCGTGTGATAACTGATATGGGACCTCTTGAATAGGGTATAATGTATAATACGTTATAGCAAATCTGCATGGTCTTGTATGACACAATATGGGATGTACATCTGCATGTAATATGCTATTGTTTGTCATTCAGGTATATGGTTTTAGAAATAGACTTTGTTCTACTATTGTTCTATTATGTGTCAATATTTAAATTCTTCTTTAAGTAGAAGCTTTGTAATTTTGATAATTTATACTTGTGAACATGTTTCAAACATTATTCACACACTTTTTAACTTATTTCAAACATTTACTGTAGATGAATTTCGATAGGGCTGGATCTCGACAATTATATCTTATATTTGTTTCTGTATGATGTATATTTACATCTTACAATTTGATACATTCGTATTCCTTTTTGCAATGTACCGGCTCTCCGGGAGTGTTGTCGCGACGTAAAGCATGTTTAACCGGGGTGAGGGGGTCACAACTCCCCCCGGCCATCTTTTGGTATATTGTTTCCATCCATACCTCTTTTCTTTTTGACAATATTTTAATCCTCTTTTTAGTGCAGCTTTGCGCCTTTTAAGTGTGATTTCAGATGATTTTGTAATGTAGTATTTCACGGTATTTTAATATTATATATATATATATATATATATCTATATATTTATATATATATATATATATATATATATATATATATATATATATATATTTATATATATATATATATATATATGTATATGTATATATATATATATATATATTAATAGATTAAGAGATATGGATCATTTTGTAACTTGGAACGCTTTCTAATTTTCCCCTTGCATTTAATTTTTACGAAAAACGGGGTTACTGGACTTGGTGACGTCACCGCGCCCCGCTGACTGGCATGTGACTGTTCGTCTATCGTCTATCCAAGCTCAAGGTGGCAGTTGCCACTTTCATCAGCTGGCTGCTACTGGGTTGTCATTCTTGGGTTGTTAACTGGGTTGTCACTCCTTTTCTGGTCGTACGCAGGATATTATTTTAAGGCTTGGGGATTGAGGGGTTTTTCAACACTTCCTCAATTGTTTTCATTCAAGTTTGTATATGACTAGCAAAAAAAAAGGCTGAACTTTGTTGAAAGTTGTCCAAAAATCAGCAAGTACAAAAACTCTGTTGAGACTGAGAGTACGCGGCGCGTACTCGGTATTTTTCAAAATTCCTTGAGAGTACGCGGCGCATACAGCGCATACCCTTTCGGGACAGCCCTAGTTATATACCCGATCCTTTAATAGTTAAGCACTAAGCAGTAAATCGGGCAAAATTTATGAATTTATGTAGAGATCGACTCCATATTGCACAAGAAAATACTCTGATGAATAATTAGTCAATTAAATTTTAATGAGACAAAACATGTATATGTAGGGGCTTTAGATTTCTACAACAGAATGATGCATAGACAGAAAAAACGTTTTAAATGTTGCATAGAGGAGCCAAGTGATACTTAATTTGGAATACAGATCAGTACAAGAGCTGTATAAGAGCAGTCTGCAACCCTTGGAGGGTGGTGGGAGGCCAGACAATTCTCCCTATGGCATCCCAATTATTTTCGATAGGATTAAGATACGGGGAATACGATGGTCACTCCATGCGTTCAATACCCTCCACTAAATTTGCTCTATTTGAGGTTATTAAATAAATTACGTTTGAGGTTATTAAATAAATTTCGGAACGACAACATATTCTTCTTCTTCTTCTTCGATCCAGACAGTCCGAACTTCCCGAAGGTGTAAGGTATCTGTTTCGACAATCGGGAAATGCCACCCAATTTAGACCGAAAACCAGTGAGGGAGGTATCCACAAGGACCGTACCCTCCTTCCACCAACCTCTCGAAAGGATTTACTGGCCCACATGTTTGAAGTGACTGCACGCCGTGTTAACCCGGCGACAGATTGGAAAGAGGCGGGAATCAAACTCGAGTCCTCCTAGGTCAAACCCCGTGCAAACCACTGCGTTGTCGTCACTTGACAGCAGCTGCTTGTAGTCTGACATAGAGATCAAGGAAATCATCGAGATATCTGTGCCCCTTTAAAATGGTTTCTAAAAAAGCATAAACGAAAAACGATGAAATGGTGCACACAAAAGATATCCACAATATATATATACCTGTGTATATAGGCATGTATGTATAGTATGTACGCATAGTATGTATATTTGTATGCAAGTACGTACACATAATGCACCCTTCGTTGAGTGTTCGCCAGAAAATTTTGATTGAAATTTTGATTATGCTAAAAGGTTACGGATGTCTGTTTTAGAGCATTATGTTAATAGTAGATATTGATATCAGGAAGGAAAGAAATGTGTGTAAAACAATGAATACTAATCATACGTAAACGGTTGCTGTTAAAGGTTGTCGAACGATTCACTAAGATATGCACATAATGTCAGTGATGTAGTACTCATTGGAGAAATAAAAGGCAACCCTCTCAGTTCTGGATATCTGAATTGATATATTCGTCTTTTCGGCTGATAGATTACTCTTCCTTTCAGGGAAGTACGACAGATACTTATTGCGTATGTGAAAACTTACGCATTTGGTAATTTCCAGATGTCAATTTCTTCTAACTGGAGAATGATTTGATATTTAGTTTTGCAATATGTTTCAAGGGTCTAATTCGGTTTGTTGCCAAGTTTGTCATCTTAACTTTCAAAATTCGGCACCAGAGGAAACTTTTTAAATTCAGCACTGCACTCAATTTCCTGCATAGTCACCTTCCCCAGACCTAACGTGTGCACTTATGGATTTTTCCTTACAAAGTTATTGGTGTGCTTAAATATTACAAATTCTATTAGTTCTAAACCCGTTCTTCAATTCCAGATAACAGCACCCAAGGATAGGTTTTGTGCCTTTTATGTGAGAACTATAGAGGAGAGAATTCTGAATCGTGGAACTATGAATCGGTGAATTTATGAACTGTAGAAGTTGAAAAGTTAAGGATCATAGCATGTTTTCTCACTGACATTGTTGGTATCGTCTATTCTATGCTAGCCAATCAACGAAAAGCTCTCCATGAAGTTGTTATCGGATATGGTATCTCTATCTTACCTTTTGGTTACCCTCCCCCTTTTAGTAGGATTCTGTTAGTAAAAATTCAATAATCAATAGTATGTATATCTATTTGTGACATAACTGTTCTTGAAACTTTAGGCCCACTCAACGGTGTGACAGAATTTGCTGGTCACCATAGAGACTTGAAAAGTTACGGCCACTTTCCAGATTTATTGTTTATTATGTAGTTATCAGATACTGAGTGCCGTAGATTTCTGTTATAGGCAGAGCCAATCTATTAATTCTATAGTAGATGCATCAGAAGAGTTATAACAAGTTATTAATACGTTTACTTAATAGTTGTAATCAATTTAAGTTTAATAATATGAGACCGAGATTTCTCTGTGTGCAATTGAAGTATGAAGAAAGGTTAGGTTTTATTAAGGATACTTTCTTAATTTTAGTTGAAAATATGAAAATTATTTTTCAAGCTGTTTGTGTTTATATAAAAATTCGCCTTTTATTCCATTTACCTTCTCTAATTTTTTCTTAGGAAAATGTTTAATAAATCATAGTATATGTTACTAAAGCTTGCTACTTGCATTGATATGTTTATCAATTTTTGCAAACTAAAAGTTATATGCACCCTGTAACATTAAAATATACAGAAATAAGTGATTTATCTTTATGAACTTTCAAACGCGATGAGTATGTAAAGATAAAGAAATGATTTCAATTTCATTCCGAGAATGTTTTTATTACAGAGCAGTGGCAACACAACGGTCCTGTAAATACATAGAATATATTCGTCTGGTGGCTAAGCTAGCCTATATGCGATGTGGCATAGTCTCCAAGAACAGTTTCTTGCGGGTACTCTCGATACTATATGTGTCCATTGTTTCATCCTTCTAAAGCAACGGGGTAAAAAAGTCATGTTCAACGTATGTAAATATTTGTTGACTCCCGTTTTGACCACCCCCTGGAGAGGAATTAAAAATCAGGCTTTGTTGTCATGTCTGTGAAGATTAAGTTTTCTAGATCTGTGGGGAGCTTCGGAAGGGTTTAGAATGGCGTTATGATAAATCTCATGTTTTTCCTTTAAGAGTAGAGGAATTAGAAAATTTAAATAGTCTCTCTCATTGGATTCATACTATAAGTGTGCAAGGATTCATAGAGATCCTTTTAGGTTATCGATATGCATCTGGATGGTCTGTCCAGGCCTAAATATCATAATTTGCCTGCATTTCGTATTCCGAAGAGGGTCTGAAAATTACAGTTAAGGTATAATGCTTATACATAACTTATTAACTGATAAAGCTTGCAGACTGATACTTGTAAAAGACTGACATGAGTTATAATCTGACGTAGCGTCTCAGTTGTGTCTGGTAATAAATTATGTTAAAGAGAAGAACGTGCAAACACTTTAAAATATTTATTCTAAGCACGGTTATCGTGTTTTAGCATTTGTAAAAAATTCTTGCGCAAAGTTAAAATAAATAACCGCATTTGGAATTCTGAAGCGGGTCTCCCAAGTACAGATCAGGTATGTTACTTAGACAGAAGTTATCGACTGTAAACACTTGTTGACTGAAACCAGTTACCGACTGACATATTATAAACTGACGTAGTGTTCCAGTTATGTCAGGTAATTATTTGTATTAAGTAGGAGTAAATGCAAGCACTTTAATATATTCATTCTTAAGAATGGTTATCGTTTTTTTATATTTTTAAAAATATTTGCACAAAAGTTAAAATAAATAATTTTATTTTCCTCTCTGTAATAGGATTAATATCCCTCCTGCCTGGCTAGGTAAAATACAATTAATATTCAGAATTTCTGGTTAAGGTAAGTACATAAATTACCATGGAATTCTAAACGTTTCCCTTAATAACATAAATGTTAGTCCTATGAAAGTAATATTATCTCTACCATTTTGCCGGAACAGGATAGTTATTCCATTACGTACCATTTATATGCAATGAGCGTAAAAAAAATATGTCGTATATAAATTCATCAGTGATAGGTACTGCTTAAATAAACGGCGCATTGTAATTGCCGTTATATTTCATTAAAATATTTGAAGTTCACTTTCTTATCGCAGCAGTAAATCCTTTAAAGTGTAATATAGTCCTCTGCAGTTAAGGATTATTTTAGTTAGCATTCATCTCCGTAACCGACATGTCAGATTAACAGGAAAATCACGGTGTTATATGTTCTGAAATAGGAAATGAGTTAAGAATAGGGTGTTTTATCATTTTATTGATAAAACACATTATTGATAACAACATTTTATTGATAAAGTTTGAATATATACTTTTTAGCAGAAACAAGAAGTTCCAACTATAATAGAAGATCTTTATTTCACTTCTTTAAGACGTACAAAACTTAAAAAGACCAGAGCGCTTTCGAGCGTAAATACGCTCTTCATCAGTGGCTACATGGAAATAGGAATGATCGTTCATATATAGACCAGAAAAGGTGACAAATTTGCATAAATACAATTATCAATAAACTTACGTTTATCTAAGGAGAATCCAAAAATACAAAACATTTTGCACATATTCAAAAATTCGAGCATAAATCGCGAAAAGAACAGTAAAAATTTTACACTTCTAAGCACGGTTATCGTATTTTCGTATGTGGACGTAGGGTTAAGCCCAGGGAAAATTTTCTCAGTTTTTCGATCCGGGGCTTAGTTTTCGAGATAGTTTGATTTTTAGAGTTTATTAATTAAGAATTAATTAAGGGGTCAATTAATTGTTTCGTCGTAACCCGTTCACATAATATACCAAATTAATCAGCACGATGAGAGGTGTTCGAATCTATCAAAATCTCGCGTTTATGTGTCCTGACACGGTCAGAAATTATTGTAAAGAGAGTAGCCAATCAAAATTCGCTAAAAAATTCTGTCACTAGAGAGGCCCGGTCATAGGAGTAATTGAACTCACCAGATAAAAACAACATTGAGAGAAAGGATGGCAACACTAAAACTGCTGTGTAATGATTTTCCAAGGGGGACCAAAGTTCGGAATTTCAGAACGTATCCAACGAGGGGGGGGGATCCCAAGCCAAAACTGCTGACTATTATCAGTCGGGGGTGACAAATAAAGATGGCGCGAGTTTAGCTGATGACGTCAGAAATACAAAATCTGGATCTAAGGCTCCTAATCGCCCGATGCTATTTTCTATCACCAAGAAACCAATTTGTGTGAAAATTCATCAAAAACGTGCTAAAACATACAACAATCAAGTGAACACACATTACTACCAGAATTTTTTTAATTCCATGGAACTATGGTTTATATCTAAGGAATGATATATGAATACTGTAGTTCGGGATTGCATATTATCTAACTGATACATTCTGCCGAAATGTTATCATTTATTTAATCTGCTGGAGAAGGGTTTGCATCCATGGAACTTGGGTGTAGCTTAGTTATCAGACGTTTGCGGTGAACGTTTGAGGCGACGGCTACCTAGGCCTGACTCGATTGAGAAGTAAATGCTGGGCTCTAATATTTTGGTTATTTTTTGGCAAAAAGTTAGGGCCCCATCTTTAATATTACTATTGGAACCAACTGAAAAACTCCCGAACGGTTGGCAAAAAAAAAGGGTTATTTATGCTCCCTTTTCTTCCTCTCGGTCTGCTCTTCGAGGTGTGCGCGCAAAATCCGCAGTCGCGAACGGCCGCCCTTTCGCTTTTCCCAGTTTCGCGCTCCGCGGCCGGGAGCGACGGAGGACTTCGTGCGCACGCCAAGAGAAGCAGACCGAGTGGAAGAAAAAATCGGGAAAGAGGGGGAAAAAGGGAGAAGAAAAAGGGAAAAAAGAGAAAGAAGGGAAAAAAGGAGAAAAAGGGAAAAAAGAGGTGGAGAGGAGGAAAAAAGAGAAAGCAGGGAAAAACGGAGAAGAGGGGAAGGAAAAGGAGAAAAAAGGGGTAGAGGGGGAGAAAAAGGTTCCTACCAGGGATGGTGAGCGTGAGCGAGAAGATCTGTAAAACAATGCATATCAAAATGAAGGTATTTAAAAAGTGGACGTAGGATCAAGCCCAGTTGTAAAATTTTTACTGTTCTTTTCGTGATTTATGCTCGAAATTTTGAATCTGTGCAAAATGTTTTGTATTTTTGGATTCCCCTTAGATAAACATAAGTTTATTGATAATTGCATTTATGCAAATTTGGCACCTTTTCTGGTCTATATATGAACGATCATTCCTATTTCCATGTAGCCACTGATGAAGAGCGTATTTACGCTCGAAAGCGCTCTGGCCTTTTTAAGTTTTGTACGTCTTAAAGAAGTGAAATAAAGACCTTCTATTATAGTTGGGGCTTGTTGTTTCTGCTGGTTGAAATCAGACGTGATACCAATTTTATTTATTTATATACTTTTTAATTGTAGTTTAAAACCGGACCAGTGTTTTCATATTAATATTCATATTAATGGTCACATTAATGCTCACAGATTCAAGTCGATCCACGGCGAACATTTAAAATTAGGATTGTCAAACATTTTGTTTAACATTTTTCATTAACAATGTTATTTTTTGTTTGGAAAATATCCTGCATACTGTTTCTAGCTCGATGAAGCATTTTGAAATCTTTATTTGCTAAATGCAACTGATATTGGCAAATGGACAATAAATGCCTTTTAAAAAATTTATGTTTAATTGTAATTTTAACACTATATTTATATGGTGGAATTGGGTCTCCTCAATAAAAAAATACATCAACAAATATATTGTGCACTACTGGTATAGAGCACATAAAATTTAATGTCCGAAGTAGTACCATCTGTGGGGTTACCTTGAATTCTCTTCAGAAGTACAGTTTTCTTAAAAACGAACATCTAAAATATTCTCTATTGCCGTATTTAAAAACAGAATTTAGTTCCATGATTTTAAAATTATTACAAAGGTATTATCATGAATAATAAAGAATCTATTTAACTTTGTATAGCTTATCTGTATCAAAATACCCATCTTAGGATATCGCTTTCTGAATGATTTAAAATAAATTTCATTTGGTTTTAGCACTTTGGTACAAAGCGCTTAAAACATGAAACTCGTATACTTAACTGAACAGCAATCACAGAGTAATATGTGAAGTTTAAGATTACATCTGTTTCAATACTCACAAATGCAACATATCTAATTATATCTTATCTTTTTAAAAACCAATGTAGTCCTTACCAAATCATATATACAAGATATCACAATAAAATTTCCCTCAAAATTCGTATAATTTAAATTTATGTCATTTAATATGAACAAATGTATCTACCCTTTCAATTTAATGTATTAAATCACTTAACTTAGAAAACTCGTTCACTTAAAGAGCCCGCAGCAAAATAATCCCCCCCCCCCTCATACATCAGAACTGATACTGTTTTGAGATGGGAAGGAGCAATCAAATAATGGGGAAAACAAACAAAGGAATTCTATCATCGGCATTGACATCGTGCTATCAATATTAGGGATATTCCCTTAAGACAAAATATGTATGTGCATAAGATGATTTCCTTTCGAATATATTACATTAGGG
Source organism: Amaurobius ferox (assembly GCA_951213105.1). Classification (NCBI taxonomy): domain Eukaryota; kingdom Metazoa; phylum Arthropoda; class Arachnida; order Araneae; family Amaurobiidae; genus Amaurobius; species Amaurobius ferox. Next base: position 67,740,514 of record OX578139.1, read on the forward strand.
TTTTAAGTAATATATTACGTAAATATATCGTTTAAAATTGGGCCAGGAATATTTTATGCGGGATTATAAAAATACTTTACGAAATAATAGTTATTGAAATGGATGGAGGATGCCTCTTCCACCACTTTATTTGCTACGCTGGTTTTGGTAATTGCCGCTGGTTTTCAAATTTCAGCGTCAGTAATCTCCCAAATCAATTTTAGCGATCTAATGTGGTAATAATTTTTTTTTCTAGATGCACCTTCTATTTTTATCGAAATGGTTTGTAATGTTGAGGTGGTTTATTTTCGTCGCCTGTGTAGGGTGGCTTCTTGTTGAGTCGGGCGCATGATCAGGTTGCGGCGGGATCGCGGTCGCGATGAATATCCTCTTTTTGGGATACCTTCATGTGGGTCGAGTTTAACTATTTGCTGGTTTTGGCGAAGAAAGCTGGTTGTTCTCCAAAGCCTAGTTCAAACCGCTGCATTTTATTGATATACTGATTATAGGCGTAGATAGAGTTTCAAACATGGGGGTAGTTGACCAAATGAGAGTTGTACAGTCCTGAATTTCGCTTGTCACTATGGAGCAGATTCTATGGAGAACTAATGTAGTTTTTCCACCAATGAGAAGGTTTATAACCCACAACCCCCTCCTCTGTTTTAATGTTACTGCACTGATTAATAACGAGCATTTTTTGCAGAGATTCATACAGAAATTTGAGTAAAGTGTGATCGTTTAGAAAGGAGACCACCAATTTTGGAATTATAACCTATTGAAGCAAAATGTATTCTTTAAGTGCGGTGGTAGCTTACTAGACATGACCTTTAAGCGAGTTTCGGCTGCATTAATAGTGTCTACTACAACAGAGAGATGCTATGGTATCCTCCAATGTTAAAAAAACATGCGTCCTAAAGAATTCTAGACTTTGCACCCCTTCAGCTACTAAATTTTTTATCCATAAAGAGGTCATAGAAATTCCCTTTTTGGGAATTTAATCGTACCATTACATCGTACCATGTTTAAAAAGTTGCCGTACTATTGTATTTACTAAAAACATTAAAATATATATTCATTTATCAGTATCTGCTATAGATTGAGATTAGACGATGACATATAGATTCAGCATGGAATTCCGTAGGAGGTAGGGAAGTGGTGGGTTCACTGAGGATTTACACTTCCGGTTCCTTTTCTATTTCCATTTTAAAAACATATTTACTTGAGAAATATATTTTGCAAGTCTGGCTATAGATAGAGCTTAGATGATAACTGATATGAATTTAGTATCACATTCTAGAGGAGGTTGGCAGATTTACCAGGGATTTCCACTTTTGGGGTCCTTTCATTTCCGTTACAAAAATGTCTTTGAAATACCTATTTCTCGAGATACGATATAGATAGAGCTTAGGTGATGACAGATATGGATTCCGCATTGAATTTGTAGAGATTCATACAGGAATTTGAGTAAAGTGTGATCGTTTAGAAAGGAGAGCGACAATTTTGAAATTTTAACCTATTGAAGCAAAATGTCTTCTTTAAGTGAGGTGGTATCTTAGTAGACATGGCTTTTAAGCGAGATTCGGCTGCAGTAACAGTGTCCATTACAACAGAGAGATGCTAGGGTATCCTACAATGTTAAAAACATATACGTCCTAAAGAATGCTCTACTTTGCACCCCTTAAGGTACTAAATTTTTTATTTATAAAGAGGTCATAGAAATTGCCTTTTTGAGAAATAAATCGTACCATTAAATCGTTTCATGATTAAAAAGTTGCCGTACTATTGTCTTTACTAAAAACTTTAAAAAATATATATATTTATCAGTATCTGCTATAGATTGAGATTAGACTATGACATATAGATTCGACATCGAATTCCGTAGGAGGTAGGGGAGTGGTGGGTTCACTGATTATTTACACTTCCGGTTCCTTTTCTATTTCCATTTAAAAATATATTTACTTGAGAAATATATTTTGCAACTCAGTCTAAATAGAGCTTAGATGATAACTGTTATGAATTTATGATCGCATTCTAGAGGAGATTAGGTGATCTACTAAGGATTTCCACTTTTGATTTCTTTCCATTTCCAGTACAAAAATGTCTTTGAGACACCTATTTCTCAAGATACAGCTTAGGTGATCACAGACATGGATTCCGCATTGAATTCCAAAGCATGCAGTTGAGTTCACAAAATGTTTCTATTTCCTTTTCTGGAGAAACAAAATTTGGATTTGCGAAAATTCGTATGGCTGTACAAATTAAGTATGCAAAACAGAATAAGAAAACTTAATACTTCCGTCAATGAAGTGTACGCATTATTTACCACCACATGAAGGCTCTCTTACAAATGCATTATATTTCTATTTGTAGTCCTTTTACGCAAAATTTTGCGTTTGCCTCTATGCTCCCAATCTGTCATCTTTTTTCTATCATTTCTTACTATCAGTATGTTTTTGTGTCGAGATTTATAATTCTAACACCACTACCTCGAACTGATGCTTTGGATTACAGTCGCAATCCTTTGCATATACGTATTGCGATTGAAACAGAATATATACAGCGCTATGAAGCTTCAATAGTTCCAAGATCTTTAGTACAATGTGTTTCCAGTTCCCTTTGATTGTTATGACAAAGTGTTTACCTATATCCGATCTGCTAATGATTGCATTGAAACATGTGTTTCGTTGAGGCGTTGCGATTCCCTAAATTATTTGATCTATCTCTGTAGTTGATGTGTTAAGTGGCTTTATCAATAGAAATCGATTTCGCATTATTGTATAGCTCTAAATATACAAGTTACAAATCACCGTGATATTATACCCGATTATAAGGATTTTTAAAATTTTATAGATGCTGATCGAAAAGTTACACTCATCAAATTTTAAATTCGCATCATGAAACAAGAAATTGAAAATACTAGAAATTTAACTTTTTTAAACAATTTCAATAAATTGAAATAGTAGAATTTTCATTTTCCATATACAATTTTAAGAAATTGAAATAGTAGAATTTTTATTTTTTCTATGCAATAGTAAATTTTTTACTTTTCCGATACTGTTGTAAACTTTTTACATCGTGATAATTATTACAGATTACATGGATTTTTAAAATTTTATAGACGGTGATCGAAAAGTTGCACTCAGTAAATTTTAAAATCATATGGACCGAGAAATTGAAATAGTAGAATTTTTACTTTCCATTCATATATACACTCTGATGGGGTCGAAAATTGGAATTCGAGTTTTCAACGAAGGACCATATCTGAACTCGAGCACCCTTTCGTGTATACCTGAATTCGAGTCGAACATTTTTGAGATGATGTCTGTGTGTATGCGTGTGTGTTTGTTGGTGTGCATGTTCGCAAGTTTTTGGATGCGATATCTCACGAAAAAAAGGAGCTCTTTGAATGAAATTTGTGTATATAATTCCATGAAGGTAAAATTTGGTACACCGATTAGTGTAGTAGAACATTTTAATAAATTAAAATGCATCGGATACACAAAAAATGGAACTGGACTGTTTTTGACTAAATGACTAAAAATGTCATTGTTGAAAGATAGTAAAAAAGATTCCAATATTTAGCTTCGCTTCTATATACTATATACGTATAAAAGAGGACATTTTTAACATGTACTTGCTAATGGCTAGTTATAAATATAAACTTTTAACCTCCAAACTAACTTTTATGTTTACTTGTTATATTTGAAAGGTCTTGAACCTCTTTTGAATGTAATCCATCTGCAATTTATTGGATATGTACCCATCTGCATGTACTGGGTCTATTATCTATGGATGTACTGGACACATTATCTATGTACGCATCTGCATGTATTGGGTTTTTAAGATACACAGTAAGTGTTGTGTTTTTTGTTTCTCAGTTTTAATAACAAATATTGGCAATGGACTTCAAATCTGTTGAAATATTAAGGACATTTTTAGTATTTTAAACATTCCAAAAATTCCTGGATAAAGATATATATGTAATTTAATTCGCTCCATCCCTTTGTAACTGAAATTTGTCCAAATATGTTACCCTTTTCTTCCTTACATAGCAATGTCATTTGCTGAATGGAAAACCGAATTGGCCAAAATGAAAATGAGATAACATTTTATAGTGTTTATTTAATATTTATTGTATGAGATTAATTTATCTTTTATAAGGACATTTCTTGGAAAGTCATGTTCTTCTATACAGAGAATTTGTATTTTAAATACCTGCTGTATCGAAAGTTATGAAACTTTGTGTGTTTCATAAGTTTGGGGCAGTTTTTTATAAAGAATAAAAAAAATAATTAAATTATTTAATTTTCATGCACGTTCTATTTAAGACAGGTCACTGAATTTTACACCGAGATTTCGCGTTTTAAATTCCTGAAATTCAACACGAACACACACACACACACACACACACACACACACACACACACACACACATACACACATACATGCACACACACACAAGCACACACACACACACACACACACACACACACACACACACACACACATACACACATACATGCACACACACACAAGCACACACACACACACACACACACACACACAGACACAATCATCGGTCGCATATTAAAAGTATACATACTTTATAACAAAATCAGAAACACAGCTAGAAATTTGGGAATTAATGGTTTTATTAGAATATTAGATACTCCTAATTTTAATAAAGACAAGAAATTTCATCGACAGCCACAGTTAAGTTAAAAATGACTTTGATGGGCTTTGACCTGAATAATAAACATAAAAATTTTACGAATTCACACTTGTCAACTCTAAAATATGATACCTGACATTTGATTTGAACTTTTATAGAACTTTGCCTTGTTCAAACTGACAAAGTCTGATTAATAATATGAATTACAAGAAAATTTGCTGAAAAGAAGTTTTCCTTTGTGCGTGAGTGCTAAATCTGTCACAACTTGTATTTCTTCATGATTTCATCTTTAATCGTTTTCATTTTTCCAGCACTTCTAACTATGCATAATTCCCGTGTTTTTAATGCTAAAATTTATAATTCGATGATTATTAGGCTATGACAGGAATTGCGCTTTCTCACATAATACAGGATTGTGAAAATCTTAAAAGTTAGCAACCTTTTCGACGTTAATTATGGAACTGAATTTTCTTGGAGATTGTTCTACTTTACCTACATCGAAAGTGTAATGTATAGGGAAAGGGATGCGTTGGGGTCGAAAATTCGAATTCGAGATTTCGATGGAAAAGCAGGATTCAAGCTTTGAACTCAAATCCAACGTTTTTGAAGTGATATCGGTGCGTAAGTGCAAGTGCATGTGTCTGTGCGTATAAGTGAGTGCGCATGTGTCTGCTTGCGCGCGTGTGTGTGTGTATGTGTGCATATATATACGTGTGTATGTGTGTATATGTGTGTGTTCAATGTGTTCTGAAATAATAATGCCGTTCCTTCACAACTGGGCAAAACACAATCTAATTTACAATTAACAACTGCGATCAAAATGCAATTGTTAATGCATTTAACAGTTACAGAATTCAATCCTTAATTAGTGCAAACAGTTAAATGAGGCAATCGCAAAATGCAATTTTAATTGTAGTTAAACAATTACGATTACTGAACCTCTTAGATTTCGCATAACTGATTCAAATTTTTATATAATGCTAGCAAACGAAATTGTTCAAAGAAATAGGAAACCTGCTTAGCATATTTGTATCATATTGTATTCATCTTAAAAGAGTTAATCGTTTCATATTAGTTCGCAGCTTTGATAATTTTATTGCCTTGATAACTTGAGAACTTTATGGATACTTTTAATTTTATAGAAAAGAACGTTCTGTATTGACTTGATGATATTAAGATGGAAACTCTGCGAAAATGCTTTTCGTATTTCATAAAACAATTTTAAACCTTTCAGCAAGAAATGGGAAGCGGGGTAGGGTCAGCCAAGTGGTTAGCTAGCGGATATTGCACTAGGACGACCTAAGTTTGATTCCCGGCCAGCCTGAACTGCCCCCGTGTTGACACAAAGATAGGGCAAATGAAATATGTGGTCCTTCCGAGAGGTTTCTTGTAGGGGAAGAAGAGCACTGTCCCTGTGAATGCCGCTTCCCACTGGGTTCAGGTTTAAATTGGGTGGCACTTCCAGGCTGTCCAAACATATATCTTACACTTTCGGGTGTGTCGAAGAAGAAGTGGGAAACTCCCTTTTCAGTCGAGTTCCTGAGCAGGTTTTCCACTTGTCCTCTTTAATTTGGCATAAATCTTTCAATGGATATATAAAAGGTCTATATTGTTTGGTGCAAGTAAGATGCTTCACTAGAGCTGTCTTCGTTTTGCAGCAGTCTAGCGAAGAAACTTCGCTTGCAGAACTTGGTTTGGTAGGAACAGCTGGTGTGATTGATCGCAGGTTCTTATAATGATATGATAATGGTATGATAATGCTATGATAATGAATGATAATGCTATGATACTTTTGCTGAAGGTGTGTCTAAATTAATAAAGCATATATGAGAATGCAAACGACAATGTTTCCATAGCATTGGTCCAGTTGAAAAAATAAAGGAAAATACTTTAACACCTTTTATCTCAAAATGACATTACTTTCCTTATATACATATAAAGTATAAGGAACAATACTCTATACATATAATGTATGTAGTATTGTGACGAGGTCGAAAATTCGAATTAGAGTTTTTGACGGGAGAGCACGTTTCAAGCATCCCTGACCACGAATCAGACGTTTTTGAAATGATGTTTGTATGTGTGTGTGTGTGTGTGTCAAAGTATGTGTGTGAGCGTGTCAGTGATTCTGTGGAGACGATAACTGACGAACAAATGGACAGATTCGAACGAAATTTGGTACAAAAATTACAGTTCATAAATACTGGAAGCATATTGTTTTTATATGCAATCTAATATTCAGAACCCTGCTAAATTTTCGAGTAAAATTTTGAAAAAATCATCAAAAAATTAAAACATTTAATAAAGTTAAGCAAATAGTCATTTCTTATGTAATTTTTCATTAGAAAACGATTGGGATAAATTTTAGAACGCTAGTATGAACCGTTCTCAAGATATTGCACATTTAAAAAAAATTATCAAAAATTTATATAAAATAAAAAAAATATTACCTATTGTGAAATATGTTCTCTTTATATAAATAATTTCATGCGATAAATTTGGTGACATTATTCCCATTGATCTAGCTAGTTCCATTCATGTAAAAATATACTTTAGGTAATACTTTTGTATTTGGATGCTAATAGTTATTATCTGTTACAAGAATTACTTATACCTCCATTCATAACTCTTGGCGAGATTTTGGCAGAATATCGCCAACTTGGCGACTTTTTTAAATGTTGCTAAATTAACGAAAATGTCGCCAGATTTATAAAAATAACGTTAAATCAATGAAAATGACGACTAGATGATGAAAGTTCAATTTCTTGGAAAGACCATAAGCATAGACTATAAGAATAATCCATTTCCCTGTCCTTCCGTAACGTTTAGCGAGAAATTTAGCGAGATGTCGCCAACTTGGCGACTACTTTAAATGCTGCTAAAATGACAAAAATGTCGCCAAATTAATACACATGACGCCAAATGGGAAGTAATGAATCCCAAATTCTGATTTCCGTCATATGACGGGCATACCTTCTAGTATATAAGAAATACTCTTCTGTCCGTTTGTTTGTAACACTTGGTGATCCATTTGGCAAACTCAGAGAATAATTTAGCAAAGTATTTCCAACTTGGCGATAGTTCGCCCCAGATTGACAAAAATATCGTCAAAATTGCAAAAATGACGTTAAATTAATGAAAACTACACCTTATTGACGTAATTATCAAGGTATTATAATATATGTACTATATCGCTTATTGAGGATGCTATCAATATTGATGACTGCTTATTTAGAGTTGCGCGAAGAATAAGGTAATTGAGTATTTTGAAATAGTTTTACATGTTGTCATCCGGAAAACCGGCAAATGTACAATTCAACTATAAAAACACAGCGCCGTGGATCTTAAACATTATTTTTTGACTGTAAAACTAGTAAATTCATTGCATTATATAAGGAAAGCCATGTATTGCCCTCATCAGATTTTTTTATTTTGTCATCACAAGGTCACGCATGTCTGATATTGATGAAGACAATCAGGTTATGATCAATAAAAGACTAAAATAGGATTATTTATATACTTTTTGTTAAAATTAAGATTTAACTATGATGGGAGGCATTCTGTTTTTCGTTTTCAAATGTTATTTAGCATGTTTATTAAAACCTACGTTTATTATTTGCTATATGCGAAAATTTACATATTTTGTCATGCTGTGGTACGCGAAGAATACATAAGAATAAAATTTTCATAAATTAATGAGAATAGAAATTTCATACAATCCATGTACACTCACATAGAGTGTGTGATATTATTTAAAAAATTAAAATGCCATGTGAATCGGAGTTACGGGGCTTAGGATAGATCAAAATGCTGATGAAAGGATATGGGGGGAGTCATACTCGGAATTATGCTTCTACTACAGATACAAATGTAATCGCAAATTCAAAAAGTATAGCACAATTATATCACCTGCACACGTAGTTTTAATTTACCTATTGCACTTTTGATTCTATCGCCGAATACAAATCACAAATTTCTTCCAAATGTCTGAGTCAAGTTCTGTTCATGACGTCAAGCGTCAACGATAATGAAAGTATCAACAATAGATTTAGTCATGGAGGTTATGGCCAGTGGCGGCTGGTGACTTCAGAAATGGATGAATCGGCTTCAGTGGCGGAATTTCCTCCTCCTCTTCGACAGTGAACATCATTAAAACACATCACGCTACTATCACAAGTGTCATATATTATCCAGAAATAACCAAACGATTCTGAAAAATTCGCCAAATAATAATAATAATAGTACCCATTCAACCTATAACTTTAAGTGAAGCAGCGCTTATTTTACTTCGTCTGCACCACCTCATAAGTCGCCACTAGCTATGGCCTCTGTAACTTCATGTATTCAATAGCAGCGCTCTAGATAATAACATTATTTTAAATTGCTTTAATAATTTAACCATGTTGTCGCCCTCATGGAGTTAGAGAGAAGGAGATAAAACTCTTATGGATGAAATTCTTGAAAGTGCCATAATGCTTTGAGTATTATATCTAGGTGTCGCTAGTGTTAGTAAAGTAGCTGCTACTGTTAGTTGAGAGAGAGAGAGAGAGAGAGAGAGTTATGGCTTCTGTAACCCTATGGATTCAATTTGCGCTCTAGATAATAACATTATTTTAAATTGCTTTAATGATTTAACCATGTTGTCACCCTCATGGAATTAGAGAGGAGATAAAACTCTTATGGGTGAAATTCTTGAAAGTGCCATAATGCTTTGAGTATTATATCTAGGTGTCGCTAGTGTTAGTAAAGTAGCTGCTACTGTTAGTTGACACAACAGAAAGGCGTAGTATTTAGTATATGTATTTTTGATTATTTTTAAATAGTTCCTTTATTATGAGTATAATTAAGTTGTCTGTTTTCATAGTTGTAGGGTAAAGCACAGAATATAGGGAGATAAAAATAAATTGCAAGGTAAATTAATTTTGAATACGTAGGAATGATCTTTATTGTCTCAGTTCTATTTTGTATTGTGTTAAAAATGTATTTTTACAAAATTTGCAGTTTAAATAAATATTGTAGGAACTTCGCTATAGAAATGCACACAATCCAGGTCTACATATCTTATCCTAGCGCCACCTGTATAATTCTTTCAAATGATATTGGCGTTTTAACTCCTTACTTTTACCTCCATGGTCGCACTTTCGCCGCGATATGTGAAATTTGTCTATGATTTAAAAATCTGTGAAAACGAAAAAACAGTCGACTTTTTTTGAAATTCTGGCTTTTATGTCTTCTTAAAACACTTTTAACTCCGGTTTAAGAAAAAATTCGAAATCGAAGAAGAAGCGCTATTTAGGGTGTTTCTGAGCATATTTAAAAATCTATTAAATGATTTGAATTTCGAAAGTTTCCTGCACCTCTTAGGATCGAATGTTACATTTCAAATGAACTGCGAATTGCTAGGCCAATTATAGACTGCGTTGGGGGACAAATTAAAATACAAACATACATGGGTTTTGACATTTTAATAATAGCAAGCCGCTGTTTCAAGTAATCTGTTAAATACAATAGAAAATATATGAGTTTGAAAAAAACTTCCTAAATAAAACAGATTATCTAAGAAGTTGAAAATGTCAAAAATTCCAATAATCTTATATGCCAAAGCTGCAACTGGTGTATTCCCATCAGAAATAAAATACAGTTCATGTTTAAAATTTATTATTCCATCAATTACTTTATTATTTAAATCGTACAAATTGAATAAAAATCACTTACTATTTAAACGTATTTGATTTCATTCCATTCCTAAGCAATACGATATAATTCTCTTCATAGAATTTTTGAAAATAATCGTTTGCATAATGCTATTTTTATGGAAAGTATTATTTTGTGTTTATATTAATATCTAGATGCCGCTCGTCCTTAAAACTCGAACAATGAGCAGGGTGAAGTAGACAATATACGTAGAATATGTGAAAATAAAGTATCCGTCAAAAACTGTGAAGTTTATATAGAACAGATGACATATTTTCGCGGGTGTAAAATGCAGAACACAGGAACGAGTCCAAGTTTCTGGATAACCTACATTTATACACAAGCACAAAATAAACAGGAACAATACACAGTCAAACAGCACATAAATGTTTCACTAATTATTCTCAAAATACTGACTGTAATAATTTCACAAAACAGCTGCTTTCAAAATATTGACAAAACTCACAATACAATGCAGCTAGTGTCACGCCAATTCGTCAACTCCACTCCAACGGAGGGATGAATCTTTTTATAGTATCTCTATAGAAACTTCAGGAAATCTCTCTATATCTCCTAGACAAACCGTTATTTCGTGAAGATTCTGGAATATTCCAGAAGTTGCTAAATATCGCTAAATTGGCGATAAATCGCCAAGTCTGCCAATCCTGGGCTCACGTCATGCTGACGTCACAGACTGTGTTTTCATCACCTGGCTTTCGAGACAGACGAAAGAGGAGGTGCCAAGGGGAATATCGCGCGTTCGCAATATATATATATATATATATATATATATATATATATACCACATTAGGTTTATCTATTATATCGGAGAAAATTAATATTCTTGTTACTGGTAATACATGATTACAGTTCACTTTAAAGAAACTTCAAATGTTTTTTACCACATAGCTTCACTGCCATATATGCTTCACTTATATGGCCGCAGATCTTCAAAATCTTCGTTTATCGATACATAGTTTAGAAACGCGGACTTATATTGGCGTTCCCAATGCTCTACCCACAATACAAACAAATACGGCCATGATCGATTGCAGTAATGAACTGCAAGAGAAGTTTTCGTAGAAAAGAATGGTGTATTGGCAGGCATCACGTTTTTTTATCGGTACTTGAAACTCCTTTTAGAACCCTAGAGCATGTTATGTCATTAAACCGATTGATAACGCCAGTTAGTATTGATTACAGAAATGCTTGGAAGGAGAAAAAAATGAATTTTGTGGAAAGTTTTGGCTGTCAGACACATTAAATATATACTTGTGAAAAGGTAGCAGATAATACACTTTAGACTTTTCAGTGAGTGTTGCAACCGTTTTTTAAATGTTTTGCCAGATAAAAGTTATGTTTGGAATTTATTTAGTAGTTGCTGAAGTAAGATTACTTTATCCAATAGTATAGAAGAATAACTGTTCTTCAGAATGTATTTGTGGCGATGAGGGGAGGGGGTCAAACTTTATTACTTATGCGTTGAAATTAATATTTAATTTTGATTAAACTTATTTGGCAGAGACCGTAAGTACATTAATGTTTGTGGTCGCATTAACGGGCCAATTGATATTTGTTGTGAAAGTCATCAGAATTAATCAGAAATGTAAATTATTAATTTTTGAATAGGATAGTAAGCTTTAAACTTATAATAATTATTAAAATTAGGAATCACAGAATCATGACCATCACAAATGATCCTTTACAAAAATTCATTTACTCTTTTATGATAAAGACAAGGAAGGATATGTGAAACCACAAAACTACTTATCGAAATGTTTCTTACTCTTAACGCGACGTCGTTTTTTGAATAATAATGGAACATACCTAGATTGCATGTTGGATGTTTTAGCGAACCATAGGTGGCTGATATATTGGGGTACTGGACACAAGGCCTCGACTTTATCAGAGACCGCATTTTGTCGGACAAACACCACGGATAATTCTTGTCAACTTTTTCACATCTGAAGGGCTATTTTTGCATATGACTATATTCGCCATCCGACAACTATTTTCATCTTCTCTTTTCTATATTGATCTTGTCTCACTTATTTGCTAGGTGATATAATCTTTTCCTCGACATGCCTTCCTTGAGAAACTTGGTTGGCTCTGCATGAGGTCCTACCTGGATCTCATTTTCTTTGATTCGTTCGTCAAGTGAGGCTTGGAGTGTCAACTCTGGTCTCAAGACATATGGACTCCAACTTCTATAATTTTTCTGAAATTCGTAAATTTATTGGTTGTCATAGCAAAATTAAAATGTTAGATCTGGCACCAGTGTGTCCGAAGCTTTGGTCAGCTTGCATCACTATGGCGTACTTTCTACAGCCATTGCTGTAATTGGTTCCACAGCCTTCAATGTGATATCTGAACGAAATTAAAAGCTTGAAAAAATTGAAATGTTTGAGTGATTATTTGCTTGAAAAACAAATAATCGCTCAAAATCTGTTGATATACTAATACGAATATGTGAGACCAGATTTGAGACAAGAATTAGTGAGGAAGTTTTTTGAAAATAATACAAATTAATCCAGAAAAATCCATTTACATATTTACAGCTCACGACTGTGAATACAATATGGACATCGCTGATGCTCTAAACATATTAGAAATGCTAGGTGGCGCAGAAATGTGGCCATCATGAGTAATAAAAGAAGTTTTCAAGAAAATAGAACAATATATTGACAAGCATTATGTATCTTTTTATACATACTTGAAACCTCAATAAGAACCCCAAGAGCATGTTATGTCATTAAGAGCGATATGTAACGACGGGAAGTACCTATTGATTACAGTCATGTTGGGAAGATGAGAAAAATGAATTTAGCGAAAGTTTTGGCTCTCAAACATACTAAATATAACTATATATTTGTGAAAAGCAGGAAATAATATTATTTTGAGTTATGTTTGAGGATTATAAACTTTTTATAAATGTTTTGTTCAATAAAACTATATAGGAAGTGTATAGAGGAAGAGGAGTAATGAAGGTATAGGAAGTGAACTGTTTTTTCGAAAGTTTGCAATTCGAGATCTAAAAGAAATTGAAAAATTAAAACTGCATTGAAACGTTTAGATGATATGTGGAATAATGCCACATAGTTAATGTGTATAATTTTGAATATTAGTCAAACGTGGACTCGATAGTCCATAAAGAGGGCATTTCTCCAGATACAATTGATGAAACCATTGCATTTCAATATTTTTTAAATGTTATTTTATTCTTGAAGCAACGTACGTGGTTTGTGATTATACAGTTTTTAAAATTAGTATTATTTTAATTTTCTTTCAATGTAATGGGTTGTTGCAAAGTAAGCGATATATGAGGTGACTTTTTGGAAATTTAAGACAATATTGCTAAATTTAAGAGACTTCAACATTTCGGAAAATTAAGTTGATTTGAGACATTGCAACTGACTTCAAAGTTTTCCTGTTGTCAGTGACCCTGTTGTCAAATATTAAGCAATCAACGAAATGCGTTATTATAGATACGAAGTTCTAAAGTTCATTCCAGAGGTGATGGGTTAGGAGAAGGATGGAAATACTATCCCTTTGGCTATACCCTCTGGGTTACCTTCTAATTTGTGTAGTGAAAAGGTGTACTGTCTTCCGCCACCTATGGTACTGGGACACCTTAGTTCACGGCATTATAGTTCACTTATTGGTCACTTTGTAGACGAATGGTTGAATTGTCATGTACTTTCTGATCTTTGAAAAAAAACATTATTGTGCACGCTTAGCAGTTTAACACAACTTAGTATACATTATGACACCACACCGCTATTTTCTTATATTTGGTAACTAGGACAGGGGTGTTGTCACAGATTTGGTCTGGTGTGCTCTACTTCCTGTATAGCAGCATGACAAAATCAGCAGCCTGTATAGCAACATGACATCTACAAAAACTTTGTAAGGAACGGTTCGTGAGTACAAACGTTAGTTCTACCTACAGTAAAGTGAGTATGCTTCATCGACTGAAAGTGATTGTAGCACCTCTAGTAGATAATTAAAAAAAGTTAGGATAGGAACTCGGAAGCAAAACGGGATAGACGAAAGATATTAATTGCAAAATTGTAAAGCAGAGGTTTCTCAACATTTTGCTCGCGAACTGAAAGTCAGTACTCTTTAGAGTACTAGAAAATGGCGCTTAAGAAAACTTGTTTTTTTATTGACATAAAATCGTTAAATTCTTATAAACAGGAATTTTCTTCAAAATACATATCGGAATTGATTGCGTGGCGTTTTTTAGGGAAAATTTCATAGAAAATAATCACTAGGACATGGATTTTGTCAATGACTTGGTCTGGTGTGCCCGTAGCAGTACGGCGGCATTCGTCACTGTCGAATAACTTTGTAAGGCACAGTTCATGAGTATAAACGTTAGTTCTATCTACAGTAAAATGGCTATGTCCCATCGACAGAAGTGATTAGCTGATATAATTAAAAAAAAAAGGTAGGAACACAGCGGGATAGACTACAAATATTAATTTCAAATTTTTAAAGCAGAGGTCCTCAACCTTTTGATCGCGAGGCGAAAATTAGTACTCTTTAGAGTTTAATAAAATGTCGCATAAGACTAGTTGTTGTTTTTATTGTCGTGAAATCGCCACATCTCTTATAAACAGAAATTTTCGTCAAAATACATATCGGAATTTATTTCGTGAGGTATTTTATGGAGAATATCACATATAATATTTATTTGTAAAATACAGACGAACATATTTATTATTATACTTTGCTTTTAATTTTTTATTTTTTTGTCTACTATTTAAAAACATTATTATTTTTTCTTGACTAACTAATGGGAACCAGAGTAAATCACTAATTGTGAATTTTACGAGATTTTGAAAGTTTTTGAGTTATAGATGACACATACATTACTTTTCTGTTGCTCGGGTATGTATATTACACATGCAAATACTAAAACAGCCCTATCTTTGAAAAGAGTTTAATCGTGTTCTAACATCTACAACATGCGTAAATATAGCAACAATTCGATTTCGAATATTCGACTCATTTGCAATATTTTCCCTACACATAGCATATTATGTATTGTAGGGATCGCAAACAATGCATTTAATATTGTGAAGTAAACTGCCTAAGGCTGCAGAAAGCTGAGTATAAAAGCTAATACGAAATGGGGTAGGTAAGTGAAATAG
The DNA here is from genome assembly GCA_951213105.1 of Amaurobius ferox. Lineage (NCBI taxonomy): Eukaryota > Metazoa > Arthropoda > Arachnida > Araneae > Amaurobiidae > Amaurobius > Amaurobius ferox. The sequence goes on from OX578139.1 coordinate 67,756,015, forward strand.
ATCCATAAATAATTGGGGTTTCTAGCATTTGACTGCTTTGCCTTTGGTAAAGAAAATGCCTATTGAGAATGCGATTTTCTTTTTATGAGTTAATTGAAAATTTTTAATTTGCCTATTTCTTGTTCCCGTACGGCGGGCGTATCTATCATTAAATATGGTTGTCAAAATGTCACCTCTAGAAAGTGGCAGATAAAAGAAATATCGGCTAATTGCGTTTACCTCAATGTTAGTGGATAGTTTAGCGGTTGCATTGGAAGGACTCGAGTTATTTTTCCGGCACTACCCAAACTACACCGTGTCAACGTGGAGTATGTAAACTTTAAACCTATGGGTGCGAAATTCCTTCGGAGAGATTTGTGACAGGGGGATGAGGGTGTAGACCCCGTGGATGTCGCTTCCACTTGGTTCCGGTCTAAATTGGGTGGCACTGTTCTGGCCGTCCACATAGATACACTACACCCTTGGATCGGTCGGATGGTCTGGGTCTAAAAAAGAAAGATGATAAATATTAAAGTATGTTTAAAATATACATTAGAAGGAAAATTAAATAAAATGTTAAAGTTTGAATACATTTTACGAATATCTTGGAAATGTGAATTACAATTAAACCATGCCAACACGCCTCTGTTAAAAATCACGCTTAAAATGTTGTTTAAAATGTTTTATTTTAAAGCTGGGTTAAAGTGGCAGGGGGGAAGGTTACGGGTTACAAAATTATCTCACTGTCAGGATGTAGCCCGAGGTTGGTCACCGATCTGAACAGCCCTGAAGAATTACAGACCTATAACATATGCAGTATATATAATTTTAAAGGTCGTTACAAAATAGAGCAGTATATGATATTTGCTCTAAATATACATTGGCGGAATTTTTAAGCAACCCTTCAAAATGGGTTTTCATGCATGCAACGCCAATATTAAAGTAAATTAACACTCCCAAAACTTAAAGGAATAATGAGTGCTTATACTTGCTACACTATAAGATTAGAGTGTTCACTAGTCGTTCTGTTTATTTTAATTAGCAGCGGTCGTTATGGCGCAGCTTTCTAGATTGTTGGTATTTTAGCTTGTAGATCATGGATCAAACGAAATATTTATTTATATAAAATATAGTTTTAAAATATTATCGATTTATATGGGCAGTGCATAAAAAGTATTTCATTTTTAAATTTTCCCACTCTCAAACACTTTGGTGAAATAATGTTATCCGTTTTGAGCCTAACTAAGCACTGTCTAATAGATACACTGGCTGCGGTCGAAAAAATATACGTTTGTGCCTAACTAAGCACTCTCTAATAGATAAACGGCTGCGGTCGAAAAAATATACTTATCACCTGCCGGGCTATAAATAAAAAAATTGAAATTTAGACTTAAAAGAGCAGAATTAATGACAATATGAAATCTACATCGGAAAATTATTTCAAGCTCCGTTTTTTTCTTGGTTATTTTAGCAATTGTGGAAATTATGATTTGGAATGAGACCAACCACTTGCTTAAAAAATACTCCCCAACGTTTGTATTTATTGTAAATAAACATTATTTCCATGTTTCAAGAAAACTCCGAATGCTTATATAGGGAGCGAACATATGTGGGCGTGAACATGCACATAATTTATGTATGTCTCGCATATTCACAATCAAAACATGTAGACATTTTTATAAATAATGCTTATTTTTCAAAGTTGAATATAATTATCAGGATTTTAAATCTGTTTAATTTCTTATCAGGGACGCCGGAATCCGTGTTTAAGCTCCTATGCAAAAGTAAATACTTCCTTTACAATTATTAAATGGGTAATATACAGGGCTGTCCTGAAGAAAATTATTAAGACTATGCGCTGCTGTCTCATTTAAAGAGAATTGAAATTCGGGGGTTGTAAGGGGCGGATCCCCTTGTGGGGGTGAGGAAGAGAGATGCTGCCCCCCTTAAAATTTTTTGAATCATTTAGGCCATATAATTGCCATTTTTAGGCCCATAAATCACTTTTTACACAATATTAATAGCTTACGCTTAACAGGACATATAATATTAATGTATATATAATATATATATATATATATATATATATATATATATAGATTAAGAGATATGAATCATTTTTTAACTTGTAACGTTTTCTAATTTTTCCCCTGCATTTAATTTTTACGAAAAACGGGGTTACTGGACTTGGTGACGTCACCGCGCTCCGCTGACTGGCATTTGACTAGTCGTCTATCGTCTATCCAAGCCCAAGTTGGCGTTGCCACTTGGCGTCATCTGTTGGGTGTCACTGGGTTGTCATTCTTGGGTTGTTAACTGGGTTGTCATCCTTGGATTGTTAATTGGGTTGTCATTCCTTTCCTGGTCGTACGCAGGATATTATTTTGAGACTTGGGGGGGTTTCAGGGGTTTTTCAACACTTCCTTATTTATTTTCATTCAAGTTTGTAAATGACTAGCAAAAAAAAAAAGGCTAAACATTGTTGAAAGTTGTCCAAAAATTAGCAAGTACAAAAACTCTGTTGAGGCCTAAAGAGTACGCGGCGCGTACTCGGTATTTTTCAAAATTTCTTGAGGGTACGCGGCGCATACAGCGCATACCCTTACGGGATAGTCCCAGTTATATTCCCAATCCCTCCGTCAATATGGGGAATATTAGGTGATGGTTTGTTTTTAAGTAAAGTTTTGCAGAATTATTATTTAAGACTATAGTCATTTTTGGTATATTGTGCGCATGTTTAGTTTTGGTGGTTGTTTTGGTATTTGGGTTTTATTAAATAGATAGTTACTGAGATATTTGATGAAATGTTGTGAATTAATTATTGTATATCGGGGTTGAATTTATATTGGTTTAATTGGGCCGGACTTCAATTTGTGTCTTTATAATGGTTTTGTTTTGTAGTTGGTTTTTGTGTATTCTTGCTCTTTGTTGGGATCCTTTTTGATGGGTGTTCTGGTTGGGTGTGGGGTATTTTATTTGCGGTTGTTTCGGTGTATTTTGAGTTATTGTTGAGGATTTTTATAGTTGTACTTTATTTGTTAAGTTAGCAATAATAGTCATAGTTGTTTAGATAAAGTTGTTGATGGGTGTTCTGGTTGGGTGTGGGGTATTTTATTTGCGGTTGTTTCGGTGTATTTTGAGTTATTGTTGAGGATTTTTATAGTTGTACTTTATTTGTTAAGTTAGCAATAATAGTCATAGTTGTTTAGATATGAGAAAAGGATTAAGTTGAAATATTTAATTTATATTGGTTTGATTATTATTATTTTTTTGGAATTATTAGTGAATATTATTAATATTTGCCTTATTGGAATTTTATATTTATTAGAACTTCATATTTGCTTTAACATTTGATTAATATTTTTGTAGTTAATTTTTGATTGTTTATTGTAACAACTGATCAAAGTTTTTGTTGTTACTTTATTGGCCATTGGCCTACTTATTTTGTCTTTTAATATATAAGTATATATGAAGATGTATTTTATTATTTTCCCGCATAATGTGCGGACGTTTGTAGGCTATATGTAACCGTCCTGGTCACACACACCCTTTTTTAAACTGTTAAAAAATTCTTGGGTGTTTTGGGTTGTAGGTGCGTCGCTTGGGGGAGTCGACGGCTTTCCTCGTCCGCTGGGCTTGGGTTGCCCGTTGGCTCTTCTTTTCAATGGGGATCGAATTTTTTCCCAGCCCGAGATTTTAGATGCTCGGCCATATATTTGGCGAGCCCTCGGGTCTGGGCCGCGGTAATCCGTCAATAGTTAAGCGCTAAGCAGTAAATCGGGCAAAATTTATGAATTTATGTAGAGATCGACTCCATATTTCACAAGAAAAAACTCTGATGAATAATTAGTCGATTGAATTTTAATGAGACAAAACATGTATATGTAAGGGCTTTAGATTTCTACAACAGAATGATGCCCTAGACAGAAAAAACGTTTTACATGTTGCACAGAGGAAGTGACACTTACTATGGAATACAGAGATATAAGAGTATACAGAGTATAAGAGCTGTATAAGAGTAGTCTGCAACCTTTGGAGGGTGGTGGGAGGTCAGACAATTCTCCCGATGGCATCCCAATTATTTTCGATAGGATTAAGATACGGGGAATACGATGGTCACTCCATACGTTCAATACCCTCCACTAAAATTTCTCTATTTGAGGTTATTAGATAAATTAAGTTTAAAGTTATTAAATCAAATTCGGAGCGACTGCAGCTTCTTCTTCTTCTTCTTCGATCATGACAGTCCGACCTACCCGAAGGTGTAAGGTATCTGTTGAGACAACCGCGAAGTGCCACCCAATTTAAACCGAAACCCAGTGAGGGAGGTATCCCCATGGACCGTACCCTCCTTCCACCAACCTCTCGAAAGGATTTACGGGCTCACATGCTTAAAGTGATTGCACTCCTTGTTAACCCGGCGACAGTTTAGGAAGAGATGGGAATCGAACTCGGGTCGTCCTAGGGCAAACCACTGGGTTGTTGTCACTCGACAGCAGTTGCTTGCATTCGAACATTGAGGTCAAGGGCATCGTCTAGATATTTGTGCACCGTTAAAATTCTTTCTGAAAAAGCATAAGCGAAAAACAATGAAATGGTGCACACAAAAGAAATCCACAATATATATATCTGGGTATATAAGCATGCATGTATAGGATCTACACTTAGTCTGTATATTTGTATGCAAGTACGTATACATAATGTATCCTTCGTTGAGTGATCGCCAGAAAATTTTGATTGAAATTTTTATTATGATAAAAGGTTACGGAGGTCTGTTTCAGAACATTATGCTAATAGTAGGTACTGATATCGGGAAGGAAAGGAACGTGTATAAAGCAATGAATACTAATCATACCTAAACGGTTGCTGTTAAAGGTTGTTGAACGATTTACGAGAGTATGCTCATAATGTCAGTCATGTAGTACTCATTGGAGAAATAAAAGGCAACCCTCTCAGATCCGGATATCTGAGTTGATATATTCTCCATGTCGCCTGATGGATTACTCTTCCAATCAGTGAGGTATGACAGATAATTACTGCGTATGTGGGAACTTACGCATTTGGTAATTTCAAGATGTCAATTTTAACTAACTGGAGAATGATTTGAAATTTAGTTTTACAATATGTTTTAAGAGTCTAACTCGGTTTGTTGCCATGTTTGTCATCTTAACTTTTAAAATTCGGTACTGGAAGGAACTTTTTAAATTCAGCACTGCACTCAATTTCCTGCATAGTCACCTTCCCCAGACCTAACGTGTGCACCCACGGATTTTTACGTACATAGTTATTGGTGTACTTAAATATTGCAAAGGAGTTCTAAACCCGTACTTCCGTTCTAGATAACATCACCCACGGGCAGGGTTTGTGCCTTTTATGTGAAAACCATAGAGGAGAGAATTGTGAATCATGGAACAATGAATCGATGAATTTATGAACTGTAGGGGTTGAAAAGTTAAGGATGATAGCGTGTTTTCTCGCTGACATTGTAAGTATCGTCTATTCTATGCTAGCCCATCCACGAAAAGCTCTCCATGGAAGTTGTTATCGGATATGGTAGGTCCATCTTACGTTTTGGTTACCCTCCTCCTTTAGTAGGATTCTGTTAGTAATAATTCAATAATCAACAGTATATCTATTTGGGAGATAATTATTCTTGAAACTTTAGGCCCACTCAACGGTAGGACAGAATTTGCTGATCACCATAGAAGCTTGCAAAATTACGGCAAATTTCAAGATATACTATTCATTATGCAGTTATCAGATACTGAGTACCGAAGATTTCTGTTAGAGGCAGAGCCAATCTATCAATTCTATAATGGATGCATCAGAAGAGTAATAACAAGTTATTCATAAGTTTAATTAATAGTAGTAATCAATTTAAGATTAATAATATAAGACCAAAATTTCTCTGTATACTATTGAAGTATGAAGAATAATTTGCTTCTACTAATGGTACATTTTTTATTTTTAGTTGGAAATATGAAAATTATTTTTCAAGCTGCTTATATAAAAATTTGCCTTTTATTATATTTACTTTCTCTAATTTTTTCTTATGAAAAGGTTTCATAAATCGTAGTATATGTTACTAAAGCTTGCTACTTGCATTGATATTTTTATCAATTTTCGCAAACTAATGGTTATATGCACCTTGTTACATTAAAATCAACGTTATACAGAAGTGATTTATCTTTATGAACTTTCAAACACGATGTGTATGTAAAGATAAAGACATGATTTCGTTTTCATTCCGAAAATGTTTTTAGTGTAGAGCAGTGGTAACACAACGGTCCTGTAAATGCATAGAATATATTCGTCTGGTGGCTGTGCTAGCCTATATGCGATGCGGCATAAACATCAAGAACAGATTCTTGCATGTACTGTCGACACTGTAAGTGTGGAATATCAGATTTACAGATTAATAAATTACAGATTTCATCCTTCTAAAGCAACGGTGGAAGGGATTCCTGTTGGATGTGTGTAAATATTTGTTGACTCCCATTTTTACCACCCCCTGGAAAGAAATCGAAATCAGGCTCTGTACGAGAGTCATATCTGTGAAGATTAATTTTTCTAGATCTTTGTGGAGCATCGGAAGGGCTTAGAATGGCGTTTTGATAAATCCCATTTTTTTCTTTTCTGAGTAGAAGAATTAGAAAATTTAAATAGGATCTGTCATTGGACTCATGCTATAAAGTGTGCAAGGATTCATAGAGATTCTTTTAGGTTACCGATGCATCTGGATGGTCTTTCCAGACTATCCGGAAGCAGCGTTAGATCTTTATTATATAGATTGTTTACTAAATATCGTAATTTGCCGGCATTTCGTATTCCGAAGCGAGTCTGAAAAGAACAGTTAAGGTATGTTGCTTATACATAAGGAATTAACTGACAGAGCTTGCAAACCGATAATAGTAACTGACTGACATAAGTTATAATCTGACGTAGCGTCTCAGATATGTCTGGGAATAAAGTATGTTAAAGAGAAAAATGTGTAAACACTTTAAAATGTTTATTCTAAGGATGGTTATCGTATTTTAGCATTTGTAAAAATATTTGCGAAAAAGTTAAAATAAATAATCACATTTGGGATTCTGAAGCTGGTGGTCTCCAAAGTACAGATAAGGTCTGTTACTTAGACAGACGTTACTGACTGATAAAACTGGTTGACTGACACTAGTTACCGACTGACATATTATAAACTGTCGTAGTGTCCCAGCTATGTTAGGTAATTATTCGTATTAAGTAAGAGTATATGCAGACACTTCAAAATATTCATTCTAAGAAAGGTTATCGTTTTTTTATATTTGTAAAAATATTTGAACAAAAGTTAAAGGAAATAATTTGATTTTCCACTCTGTAAAAGGATTAAATCCTTTTACGTAGATTAAATCTCTTCTCTGGCTAGATAGAATACAATTAATATTCATACCATCTGGTTAAGGTAACTACACAAATTACCATGGAATTCGAAACGTTTCCCTTAATAACATAAATGTTAGTTCTATGAAAGTAATATTATCTCTACCATTTTGCTGGAACAGGATAGTTATTCCATTACGTACCATTTACCTGCAATGAGAGTAAAAAAAGTATGTCGTATATAAATCTATCAGTGATAGGTACCAGATAAATAAATTGCGCATTATAATTGCCGTTATATTTCATTAAAATGTTAGAAGTTCACTTTCTTATCGCAGCAGTAAGTCATTTAAAGTGTAATATAGTCCTCTGCAGGTAAGGATTATTTTAGTTCGCATTTATCACCGTAACCGAACAAGTTATATAAATAGGAAAATCACGGTGTTATATGTTCCGAAATAGGAAATTTGTGAGTTAAGAATAGGGTGTTTTATCATTTTATGTATAAGTGAGAATATATACTTTTTAATTTTAGTTTAAAACCGGGCCAGTGTTTTCATATTAATAATCATATTAATTTTCACATTAATGCTCACAGATTCAACTCGATCCACGGCGGACATTTTACATTAGGATTGTCAAACATTTTGCGTAACCGTTTTCATTAACAATGCTATTTTTTGTTTGGAAAATAACCTGCATACTGTTTCTAGCTCGATGAAGCATTTTGAAATTTTTATTTGCTAAATGCAACTAATATTGGCAAATGGAAAATAAATGCATTTTAAAAAATGTATGCTTAATTGTAATTTTAACGCTATATGTATATGGTGGAATTGGGTGCCCCCAATAAAATAATACATCAACAAAAATATTGTGCACTACTAGTATAGAGCACATGATAATTAATATAAGAAGTAGTATCTGTGGGGCTACCTTGAACTCTCTTCAGAAGTACAATTTTGTCAAATACGAACATATAAAACGTATTCTATTGCCATATTTTTAAAAAAACAGAATTTAATTCTATGATTTTAAAATTATTACAAAGATATTATCATGAATAATAAAGAAGCTATTCAACTTAGCATAGATGTTCTGTATCAAAATACCCATCTTAGGGTATCGCTTTCTAAACGATTTAAAATAAAACTTCCTTCGGGTTTAGCATATTGGTACATAGCTCTTAAAACATGAAATTGATATACTTAACTGAACTGCATTCAAAGAGTAATATGTGATTACATCTGTTTCAATCATCGCAAATGCAACAAATGTAAATAAATCTTATCTACTTAAAAACCAATATCGTCTATACCAAGTCATATATGCAAGATATCACAATAAAATTTCCCTCAAAATTTGTGTAATTTGAATTTATGACATTTGATATGAACAAATATCTCTACCCTTTCACTTTAATGTATTAAATCACTTAACGTAGAAAACTCGTTCACTTAAAGAGCCCGCAGGTTATATACTCCCCCCCCCCCCATACATCAGAACTGATACTGTTTTGAGATGGGAAGGAGCAGTCAAATAATGGGGAAAACAAACAAAGGAATTCTATCATCAGCATAGACATCGTGCTATCAATATTCGGGATATTCCCCTAAGACAAAATATGTGCGTAAGATGATTTCCTTTCGAATGTATTACATTAGGATTTTAAGTAAAATATAACGTAAATATATCGTTTAAAATTGAGCCAGGAATATTTTATGCGAGATTATAAAAATCCTTTACGAAATAATAGTTATTGAAATGCATGAAGGATGCCTCTAGCAGCACTTTATTAGTTACGCTGGTTTTGGTAATTGCCGCTGGTTTTCAAATTTCAGCTTCAGTAATCTCCCAAATCAATTTTAGCGATCTAATGTGCTAATAATTTTTTTTCTAGATGCATCTTCTATTTTTATCGAAATGCTTTGTCCTGTTGAGACGGCTCATTTTTGTCGTCTATGTAGGGTGGCTTTAGTTGTTGTCGTTGTTGGGCCGGACGCATGAGCAGAGTGAGGCGAAGAAAACTGGTTGTTCTCAAAAGCCTAGATCAAACCGCTGTATTTTATTAATATACTGATTATAGGCTTAGATAGATTTTCAAACATGGGGGTAGATGAACAAATGAGAGTTGTACAGTCCTGAATTTCGTTTGTCAATGTGGAGCAGATTCTATGGAGAAGTAATGTAGTTTTTCCCCCAACGGAAATGTTTATAACCCACAAGCCTCCTCTGTTCTAGTGTTAAGGCACTGTTTAGTAACAAGCATTTTTTGCAGCGATTCATACAGAAGTTTGAGTAAAGTGTGTCATCGTTTAGGAAAGAGAGCACCAAATTTGGAATTAAAACCTATTGAAGCAGAATGCATTCTTTAAGTGCGGTGGAAGCTTACTAGACATGACTTTTAAGTGAGATTCGGCTGCAGTAACAGTGTCCATTACAACAGAGAGATACTAGGGTCTCCTACAATGTTGAAAACATATGCCTCCTAAAGAATACTGGCCTTTTCACCCCTTAAGGTACTACATTTTTTATTTATAAAGAGGTCATAGAAATTCCCTTTTTGAGAAATAAATCGTACCATTAAATCGTTTCATGATTAAAAAGTTGCCGTACTATTGTCTTTACTAAAAACTTTAAAAAATATATATATTTATCAGTATCTGCTATAGATTGAGATTAGACGATGACATACAGATTCAGCATAGAATTCCGTAGGAGGTAGGGGAATGGTGGGTTTACTGAGGATTTACACTTCCGGTTCCTTTCCTATTTCCATTTTAGAAATATATTTACTTGAGAAATATATTTTGCAAGTTTGGCTATAGATAGAGCTTAGATGATAACTAATATGAGTTTAGCATCATATTCTAGAGGAGGTTAGGTGATTTACTAAGGATTTCCACTTTCGGTTTCTTTTCATTTCCAGTACAAAAATGTCTTTGAGACACCTATTTCTCAAGATTCGACATAGACAGAGATTAGGTGATAACAGACTTGAATTCCACATTGAATTCTAAAGCCGGTAGTTCAGTTCATAAAATGTTTCTTTTTCAGGTTCTGGAGATACAAATTTTGGATTTCCGAAAATTCGTATGGCTCTACGAAATAAGTATGCAAAAGAAAATTCGTATTCTTAATTCTTCCCTCAATGAAGTATACACTTTATTTATCACCACCTGAAGGCTCTTTCATAAATGCCTTATATTTCTATTTGCAGTCATTTTACGCAAAATTTTGCGTTTGCCTCTATGTTCCCAATCTGTCATCTTTTTTCTAGCATTTCTAACTATCAGTATGATTTTGTGTCGAGTTTCATAATTACAACACAACTACATCGAGCTGATGCTTTGGAATACAGTCGCAATCCGTTGCATATACGTATTGGGATTGAAACAGTATATGTGAAGCGTGATGAAGCTTCAATAGATCCACGATCTTTAGTACAATGTGTTTCCAGTTCCCTTTGATTGTTATGACAAAGTGTTTACCCATATCCGATCTGTTAATGATTGCATTGAAACATATGTTTCGTCTTGGCATTCGAGTCGAAGATTTTTGAGATAATGTCTGTGTGTATGCGTGTATGTTTCTTTGTATGTTTGCCTGATCGTAAATTTTTGGATGCGATATCTCACGAATAAAAGGACTTCTTCGAATGGAATTTGTGTATATAATCCCAGAAAGGTGACATTTGGTACACAGATTAGTGTAGTAGAATATTTTAATATATTAAAATGTAGCGGATCCACAAAAAATAGAACCGAATTGTATTTGGCTAAATGACTAAAAATTTCATTGTTGAGAGATAGTTAAAAAACCCCCAATATTAACTTCAATTCTATATACTATATATGTATAAAAGAGGAAATTTTTAACATGTACTTGCTCATGGTTAGTTATAAATATAAATTTTTACCCTCTAAACTAACTTTTATGTTTACTTGTTATATTTGAAAAGTCTTGAACCTCTTTTGAATGTAATCCACCTGTAATTTATTGTATATGTACCCATCCGCTTGTACTGGATCTGATATCTATGGATGTACTGGATACATTATCTATGTACCCACCTGCATGTACTGGGTTTTTGAGACACTCAGTGAGCGTTGTGTCTTTGTTTCTCTGTTTTAATAACAAATACTGGCAAATCACTTCAAATCGGTTAAAATAGTAAGGATATTATTAGTATTTCAAACATTCCAAAAGTTCCTGTCTGATTCGCCCAAAAATAGTCTGATTCGCCCTCTCCCCCATTAAGTAAAATTTGTCTAAATATGTCCCCCTCTAATTCCTCACTTAGCAATGTCATTTGCTGAATCGAAAACGGAATTGGACAAAATGAAAATGTGATAACATTTTATAGTGTTTATTTAATATTTATTGTATAAGATTAATTTATAAGTTTTAAGGACACAAATGCTAGGCCAATGGTAGCCATACGCTAGGCCAATTACTTATACAATTACTTATACAATTACTTATACAATTACTTTTGGAATGTTTGAAATACTAATAATATCCTTACTATTTTAACCGATTTGAAGTGATTTGCCAGTATTTGTTATTAAAACAGAGAAACAAAAACACAACGCTCACTGAGTGTCTCAAAAACCCAGTACATGCAGGTGGGTACATAGATAATGGATCCAGTGCATCCATAGGTAATGGATCCAGTACATGCAGATGCGTACATAGATAATGTATCCAGTACATCCAGAGATAATGGATCCAGTACATGCAGATGGGTACATATTCAATAAATTGCAGGTGGATTACTTTCAAAAGAAGTTCAAGGCATTTCATATATAACGAGTAAACATATAAGTTAGTTTGAGGGATAAAAGTTTATATTTATAACCAGCCATGAGCAAGTACATGTTAAAAATTGGCCTAGGCCTGCGGAATAAGTACATGTTAAAAATTGGCTAGGCCTGCGAAATAAGGGGGACGTATTAATATACAAAAAAACATGGGTGATCACATTTTAATGACAAGATACTGTTTCAAACAATCAGTTAAATACAATAGAAAATATTTGAATTTGAAACAAAAAATTCCAAAATAAAACAGATTACCTAAGAAATTGAAAATGTCAAAAATTCCAATAATCTTATATGCCGAAACTGCAACTGGTATAGCCCCATCAGAAATAAAATACAGTTCATTTCTGAAATTTATTATTCCATCAATTACGTTATTATTTAAATCGTACAAATTAAATAAAAATCTTTTACTGTTTAAACGTATTTGATTTCATTCCATTGCTAAGCAATATGATATAATTCTCTTCTTAGAATTTTTGAAAATAATCTTTTGCATAATGCTATTTCTATGGAAAGTATTATTTTGTGTTTTATATTAACATCTCGATGTCGCTCGTCTTTAAAACTCGAACAATGAACAATGATGTTATTCGTGGTGAAGTAGGTAATATACATACAATATGTGAAAATAAAATATCAGTCAAAAACTGTGACGTTTTATACGGAACAGATGACATACATTCTATTATATTATATATATATATATATATATACATTCTACTATATATATATATATAAAGAAATACAATCCCAAAAAGTACAGCACTATTATGATGTTTTTTGCAGAAATTATAGTGATAAAAATTATGTTAATTTATCCGACATCATACAATACAACTCAACTCTTACCTAGGATTATCTGATTGTTTCACATCTAGATGGCTCTATAAGTTAGACGTGACTTTTTTATGTATGCTTTCCTATTCGAAGTATATACGCTTTATGCAACTCTTCCAAGATTCTCGTCTTGCTGGTTAGTAAAATTTCCAAGTTTTGTTATTTTGATCATTCTTATGTTGTCTGGGATTCGGCCATTTTTTCCCCACGGGCATGATCGATTGTTGTTTCGGGCGTGCAGAGTCTCTGGGAGCGTTTTCATGAAGTCAAACTAGCTTCTAACCAGGAAATAGGGGTCGCAATCCCCCTTGACCTTTCTGCAACCCTGTAAAAACAATCATTCCATCTATATATTTTCTTTTTTCATTTTAAATCTTATATATATATATATATATATATATATATATTGTTACGAAACGTATCCTCTAGAATCGCAGTTGTAAAAGGCAAAATACAAGAACGTGTTCAAGTTTTAGATAACCTACGTTTATTCACAAGCACAAAGTAAACAGAACCTATATGTTCCACTAATTTTACAGGATAGTTGATATTATTCTCAAAATACTGACGAAAATAATTTCACAAAACAGCTTCTACTGCTCCCAAAACATTGACAAAAATCACAGTACAATGTAGCTCGTGTCACGCCAATTCATCAACTCCACTCCAACGGAGGGATAAGCCTTTTTATAGTATCTCTATAGAAACTTCTGGAAATCTCTCCTTATCTCTTAGACTAATCATAATTTCGTGAAGATTCTGGAACATTCCGGTAGTTGCTTAATCTTGCAAAATTGGCGATAAATTGCCAAATCTGGCAACCCTGACTTTCGTCCTGCTGGCGTTATAAACTGTGTTTTCATTGTCTGGCTTTAGAGACAGACGAAAGAGGAGGCGCCTAAGGGAATATTGCGCGTTCGCAACTATATATATATATATATATATATATACTACATTAGTTTTCCCTATTATATCGGAGAAAATTATTCTTCTTTCTGGTAATACATGATTACAGTTCACTTTAAAGGAACCTCAAATGATTTTTTACCACATAAGCTTCACTATGCTTCACTTATATGACCTCAGTACTTCAAAATATTCGTTTATCGATACATAGTTTAGAAACGCGAACTTATATTGGCGTTGCCGATGCTCTAACTACAATACAAGTGTTGGGTAGCGCAAAAATATGCCCATGATCGATTCCAGTAATAAACTGAAGAGAAGATTTCGAGGAAAAGAACGGTATATTGGCAAGCATTACGTTTTTTTTATCGGTACTTGAAACTCCTTTTAGAACCCTAGAGCATGTTATGTCATTAGAGCGATTGATAACGCCAGTCAGTATTGATTACAGACATGTTAGGAATGTGAAAAAAATGAATTTAGTGGAAGGTTTTGGCTGTCAAACACATTAAATATATACTTGTGAAAAGGTAGCAGATAATATACTTTAGAGTTTTCGGTGTGGGTTATAACCATTTTATAAATGTTTTGTCAGATAAAAGTTATGTTTGGAATTTATTTAGTAGTTGCTGAAGTATGATTACTTTTCCGTCTAAGAAAATAACTGTTCTTCAGAATGTTTTTCTGGCGATAAGGGGATCACCATTTATTACTTATGCGTTGAACATGGTATTTAACTTTGAATTATTTATATGGCAGAGACCGTAAGTACATTAATATTTGTGACTGCATTAACCCGCGATTTGATTTCTGTAGTGAAAGTCAATAGAGTTAATCTGAAAGGTAGATTATTATTCATTGAATACGATAGTTAGCTTTAAACTTATTATATTTATTAAAACTAGGATTCACAGCATCATAAAAATGACAAGTAATCCTTTAAAAAAAATAATTTACTCTTTCATGATAAAGACCCGGGAGGAGATGTGGGACCACCTAACTACTTATCGAAATGTTATTTACTCTTAACTCGATCTTGTTGTTTGAATATGGATGGCTCATATCTAGATTGCATGTACGATATTTAAGCGAACCATATGTGTCTGATATATTGGGGTACTGGACACCAGGCTTCAATTTTATTTCAGACCGCATTTTATCGAATAAACACCACGGATAATTCTTGTTAACTTTTTCACTTCTAAAGGACTATTTTTGCATGTGACCATATTTACTATCCGAAAACTATTTTCACCTTCTCTTTTTTATATTGATCTTGTCTCACTTATTTGTTAGGTAATGTAATCTTTTCCACGACATGCCTTTCTTGAAAACCCTGGTTAATTTTTCATGGTGTCCTACATGGATCTCAATTCCTTTGATTCGTTCGTCAAGTGAGGCTTGGAGTGTCAACTCTGGCCTCTGGCCTCTAATCTTTTCCACTATAATCTTTCCTTGAGAAACACGCCTTCCTTGCGGCATACTCTCCTGGTTGGCTCTTCATGGAGTCCTACTTGGATCTCATTTTCTTTGATTTGTTCGTCGACAGAGACTTGGAGTGTTGGACTGTCTCTCTGCCCTCAAGACATACGGAATCCAACATGTTTGTTTCATCTGAAATTCGTAAATTTATCATTTGTAAACATGGCTAAATTAAAATGACATATCTGGCGCCAGTGGGTTCGAAGCTTTGTTTAGCTTGCATCACTATGGCGTATTTTTAGCAGCCATTGGTGCAATTGGTCTCACAGTCTTCAATGTGAGATCAGAACGAAATTAAAAACTTGAAAAGAAGCTAACGAAATGCTTGAGTGATTATTTGCTTGAAAAACAAATAATCACTCAGAAACTGCTGACATACTAACGCGAATTATTTAAAGTAAAAATTAATAGAAACGGAACAACAAGTAAACAAGTAAGCAAATAAAAAGAACAAAACAAACAGAAACGAACAAAGTTTCGATTTTATAAATATAGATTTTATAAGTGAATTATTTATATATAAATAATACAAATTGATTCAGCAAAAGTTATACCACAGCCACATTAGTTTTTCTTATTATCTGATATGCAGTGTCTGATTATACACAATTTTTGTTACATTTTACAATAAAATCTACCACATATGTTTCCTTAAATGATTTTTAGTCTTCAGAGTTTATATTTATAGATATTCAGATCACAAATGTGGACATAATATTGATGTCCCTGATGCTGTAAACATATTACAAATGCTAGATGTCGTAAAAATGCGGTTATGATGAGTAATGAACTGAAAGAGAATTTTTCAATGAAAAAGAACTGTATAATGACAAGCATCATATTTCTTTTTTATCCGTACTTGAAACCTCCTTAAGAACCCCAGAGCATGTCATGTTATTAGAGCAATTGAAGGCGCCGGTTAGTACCTATGAATTATAGTCATGTTGGTAAGGAGAAAAATATGAATTTGGCGAAAGTTTTGGGTGTCAAACATACTAGATATATGTATTTGTGAAAATGCAGGAGATAATATTTTTTTGAGTTACGTTTGAGGGTTATAACCTTTTTATAAATGTTTTGTTTGATAAAACTTGTGTTTGGAATTTATTTAGTCATTGCTGATTGTATTATTGCTGATTTGTATTATTGCTTTTTTCCATTGTATAGGAAGTGAACTGTTTTTACTAAAATTTTCAATTCGAGATATGAAAGAAATTGAAAAAATAAAACTGCATTGAAACGTTTTTAGATGATATTTGGCTTTATGTCACATAGCGAATGTGTATAATTGTGAATATTAGTCAAACGTGGACTCGATAATCCATAAAAGAAGGCATCAATCCAGATAGAATTGATGAACCCATTGCATTTGGATATTTTTTAAATGTTATTACTTTTCTTATATTGAATGATGTATACGGAAAGTATTTTGACGGGGTCGAAAATTCGAATTCGAGTTTTCGACGGCAGAGTACGTTTCAAGCGTCCCTGATCACGAATCGAACATTTTTGAGATCATGTCTGTCTCTGTGTGTGTGAAAGTATGTGTGTGTGTGAAAGTATGTGCGTGTGTGTCTGTGCTTGTGTGTGTGTGTGTGTGTGTGTGTGCCTGTCAGTGATCCTGTGCAGAAGATAACTGACGTACAAATTTGCCGATTCGAACGAAATTTGGTACAAAATTAAAATCCATGAATACTGGAAGCCTATTGGTTTTATACGCAAACCGAAGGTTCAGAACCCACCTAAATTTTCGAATAAAATTTTGAAAAAATCATCAAAAAATCAAAACCGCTAATAAAGTTACGCAAGTAGACATTTCTGATGTAATTTTTCATTAGAAAACGATTGACATAAAATTTAGAACCCTAGCATGAACCGTTCTCGAGAGATTGCACATTTAAAAAAAATTATCAAAAAATCATATAAAATAAAAACATATTTTCTATTGAGAAACATGTTCACTTTTCATTTGTAATATCATGCGATAAATTTGGTGACATCATTCTCGTGGATTTAGCTCGTTCCATTTATGAAAAATGATACTTTGAGTAATACATTTGTTTTTGAACGCCAATATTCATTTCTCTGCTATAAGAATAAATTATTCCTCCGTCCATAACGCTTGGCAAGATTTAGGCGACGAATTGGTGGAATGTCGCCAACTTGGCGGTTTTTTTAAATTATACCAAATTAAAGAAAATTTCGTCAAATAGATAGAAATGACGCTAAATCAATGAAAATAACGACTAATTGACGAAAATTCAATATCTTGGAGAAATATATAAGTATCTACTATAAGAATTACCAATTTTGCTTTTACTGTAAAAGTAGTAAATACATTGCATTATATAAGGAAAGTCATGTGCTGCCCACATCATATTTTTTTATTCTTGTGGCAACTTACGTGGTATGTGATTATACATTTGTTAAAATTAGTATACTTCTAATTTTCTCTCAATGTAATGAATTGATGCAATGTCAGCGATATATGAGACGACTCTTTGGAAAAATATTGTCACATTTACGAAAATATTGCTAAATTTAAAAGTATTCAATATCTTAGAAAATGGAGTTGATTTGAGACATTGCAACTGACCTAAAAGTTTTACTGTTGTCAAATATTAAGCAATCAACGGAATGCTATTCAGTAAAGAAATATTTTATAATTGATTTGAGACCAGTGGTTATGACAGAAGGATCGTACTCGTGTTCGATCCTCGACGTCAACTAAAAGCTAACCTCGTGAAAACGCAGATTATAGACACGAAGTCCTAAAGTTCATTCGAGAGGTGATGGGTTAGGAGATGGATGGTACTATACCTGTGGAGCCACATGCCTACACCCATTGCGCTACGTTCTAATTTGGGTAGTTAAGGGCGTACTGTTATCCGTCACCTATGGATAGGACATAGTGTTTCAAGGTAATATAATTCACTTCTTGGCCACTTTGTAAGCGAATGTCTGAATTGTCAAGTGCTTTCTGAACCTTGAAAAACTATTATTGTGCACTCAATTGTGACAGTTTAACACATCCTTGTATAAATTATGACACCAAACTGCTATTTTTTTATATTTGGTAAGTAGGACAGGGGTGTTGTCACAGATTTGGTCTGGTGTGTCCTACTACCTGTACAGAAGTATTCGCTACTGTCCAAAAACTTTGTAAGGAACGGTTCATGAGAATACACTTTAGTTCTATCTACAGTAAAGTCAGTATGCTCCATAGACTGAAAGTGATTGTAGCACCCCTAGTGGCTAATTAAAAAAGTTAGGAAAGGAACTCGGAAGCAAAACGGGATAGACAAAAGATATTAATTGCAAAGTTGTAAAGCAGAGGTTCACAACGTTTTGCTCGCGAGCCGAAAGTTATTACTCCTTAGAGTACAATAAAATGACCTTTAAGAAAATTCGTTGTTTTTATTGACGTGGAATCGTTAAATTCTTATAAACGGGAATTTTTGTCAAAATACATATCGAAATTGATTGCGTGGCGCTTTTTAGGGAAAATTTCTCAGAAAATAATCATGAGTTAAATATAGATGTACATATTTATCTTTCGTTTTTATTTTTCATTTTTTTGTCTACAAAGTAATAATATATTATTTTTTATGACGAACTATTGGACACCAGAGTAAATCACTAATTGTAAATTTTACGAGAATTTGATTGTTCTTGAGTTATATATAGATGACAAATACATTACTTTTCTTTTGCTCGGGTATATACATACCCGAGCAAATATGTATATACCCGAGCACACATGCATATACGAAAACAGCCTTATCTTTGAAAATAATTTAATCGTGCTGTAACATCCACAAAATGTGTAAATATAGCAACAATTCTATTTCGAATATTTGACTCTGTTGCAATATTTTTCCTGCACATAGTTAAATATGTATTGCAGGGAATGCAAAAATGCATTTAATATTGGGAAGTAAACTGCTTAAGGCTGTAGAATGCTGAGCATAAAAGCTAATATGAAATGTGGTGGGTTAATGAAATCGATCCCTTAATAATTGGGGGCTTCTAGTATTTGATTGCTTTCCCTATGGCAAAAAAGGGTCTATTGAGAATACTTTTTAATGAACCATGGGGCCCTGCCCCCTGCTCGCTTCACTCACGTAACCCCCTTCGGGTGGCTTCGTTTCCTACTCGCTGCGCTCGCTTCATATATATTTTTCCTAAAATTTTACTTTTAAAAATCTCTTTTCTATTTCTGCTTATTTCCGCAGGGATTTTTCTTAGCCTACGGAATTCGAAAACTGTATTCTTTGATCATGAGATCGCTTCGCGAGCTTTTTCATGCCAAACTATAGTTCAAATCAATAAATGGTTTATTTCATCGTATTACCCTATTATTTCTCCATAAATGTACTAAATTTCATATTTTAGTATGATATATTGTTTTTACGGTAGGAGACAGAGAAAGAGCTACGCTA
Source organism: Amaurobius ferox (assembly GCA_951213105.1). Lineage (NCBI taxonomy): Eukaryota > Metazoa > Arthropoda > Arachnida > Araneae > Amaurobiidae > Amaurobius > Amaurobius ferox. The sequence goes on from OX578139.1 coordinate 67,775,846, forward strand.
CGAAAAAAAGTTCCCTTCAAAAGTGCATAAAAAGTAAAATAACTCATAAACTACGTCGAAATAAAAGAAAGAAGGCTCCATCCTACAAAAATTCACTCATAGGTATCTGCCTGCATAAATTTGTGGTCCTGCTATTGTTAGTCTATTCAGGACGCGAACTCGCAGTTCAAATATTATGTCTTTGATTTTGACATTAAACATTTCTTAAACTGCAATATATATAAAAAAAAGTTTATTTCAGCGTCTTTCCCAAAGCTTTTTCTACAAGTGTACCAAATTTCATATTTTTATATGCAATAGCTTTTACGGTACAAAGATCTCGAAAAAGGAGAAATTTGTCAAACGCTGCGGAGGCTACACTTTTTGATATAGAGAGATTAGTTGAAAATTTATAATTCGCTTATTTCCTGCGCCCGTACAGCGGGCTTATGTATCATTCGCTATGGCTGTCAAAATATCACCTCTTGAAAGTGACAGATAGAAGAAATAGCCACTAATTGTCTTCACCTCAATATTGTGAGCAGGACAGTTCAGTGGTTAGAGCACCGAGATTGCACTCGAAAGACACGAGTTTGATTTCCGGCACTACTCAAACTATCCTCGAATAAACGTGGAGTGCGGTTACTTTACAGCTGTGGGTACGAACTTCCTTCCAAGAGTTTTATGGCAGGGGAAGGAGGATGCTGACCCTGTGGATGTCGCCACCACTGGATTCGGTTTAAATTAGGTGGAACTGATCTGGCCCTCCAAATAGATACCCTACACCATCGGATGGGGGGTGTATCGGATAGGGGGTGCATTTACCATCTTTCGTTATTAGATGGCCTGGTTCTAAAAACGAAAGATGGTAAATATTAAAGTATGTTTCAAATATATCGTAGAGGGAAAATTAAATAGAATGTTAAAGTTTGAATACATTTTACGAATATTTTAAGAACATGAATTACAATTAAATCATGCCAACAATCTTCTGTTAATAATCACGCTTAAATTTGTGTTGTTTAAAATGTTTTATTTTAAGGCTGGATTACAAAGGTAGGAGGGGTCACGTTAGGAGGAGGTTACAAGATTATCATACTGTCAGGATGTAGATAAAGTTTCGGCCACGCATCTGAACAGCCCTGAAGAATTACAGATCTTTAACATATGCAGTATATATAATTTTAAAGGTCCTTATAAAAATGTGTAGTATTCGATATTTGCTCTAAATAAACATTGGCGAATTTTTTAAGCAATCCTTCTCAGTAGGTTTTCATGCATGCAAAGCCAACATTAAAGTAAATCCACACACTCAAAAATTTAAGGAACAATGGGTGCTACACTATAACATGCAACACTATAAGATTAAAGTGTTAATAGTTGAGGATTAGTCGTTTTGACAAATACTTTCCTTATATACATAATGTATAAGGAAAGTATTTTGAAGGGGTCGAAAATTCGAATGAGGTTTCGACGGCAGAGCACGTTTCAAACATCCCTGATCACGAATCGAACATTTTTGAAGTGATGTCTCTCTCTCTGTGTGTGTGTGTGTGTGTCAGTGAGTCTGTGGAGACGATATCTCACGAACAAATAAAGTGATTCGAACGAAATTTTGTGCAAAAATCACAATCCGTGAATACTGGAAATCTATTGCTTTAAACGTAATCGAATGTTCAGAACCCCCTAAATTTTCGAGTGAAATTTTGAAAAAATCATCAAAAAATAAAAACCTTTAATAAAGTTAAGTAACTAGATATTTCTTATGTAATTTTTTCTTAGAAAACGATTGACATAAACTTTAGAACGCTAGCATGAACCGTTCTGGAGATATTGCACTTTTTAAAATAAATTTATCAAAACATCCCATAAATTAAAAAAAAAATATTAACTGTTGAGAAACATGTTCACTTTTCATATGTAACATCATGCGATAAATTGGGTGACATCATTCTGGTGGATCTAGCTCGTTCCATTCATGAGAAAAGGTACTTTGAGTAATACTTTTGTATTTCAACGCCAATAGTCATTTATCTATATAAATAAAAATGAAAATCTGTCTGTCTGTCTGTCTGTCTGTCTGTCTGTCTGTCTGTCTGTCTGTCTGTCTGTTTGTCACACCATCACGGAAGAACGGCTGAACCGAATTTGATGAAATTTTGTGGGTAGCCCAGAAATAGACCCACTTAAAATTATATCCGTGTTTTGAGTTTCTACGACCAGTGGTTCTCGAGATATTAGTAAAAAACGAAATTTTCGTTTGTCTCATCATCACGGAAAAACGGCTGAACCGAATTTAATGAAATTTGGTGAATAGCCTTGAAATATCCCCCCATAAATTTTGTCCAAGTTTTGAGTTTCTAAGACCTGGGGTTGTCGAGATATTAATGAAAAACGGAACTTTTTCCTAGGAGTTCTACTCCCTAACTCCGTGGTTTATCCAAACGAAAAGCTTGAAAATCGTTTGAAAGTGAATTAAAATTTAATCTCTGAGTTTGATGGGAGATTTTTTGCGTTAATTAGTCACTTTCTGAAAAAATGAATTGTTTGAAACATGATTTAAAGGGGAAATCTATCTCCATGGTTCATGGTTTATTTAAAACAAGCTTTTACGGAACAATGAGAAGTATAGAGAAATCAAAATCGTTATTTAATTTCGCAGTTTATGTTATAAGACATGACATATTTAACATGTTATAAGATTCTATCTTATATCATGTTACTCAGAAACGCAATTAAATTAAATCTGTCTGTTAATTTTAATAATTATTTTTTCGATTTGAATAATAAATAAATGGATATAAAAATATATTTTAGAAAAGAACGATTTGATTTTTCTTATAGCATTTTTGACTGGATAATATCAATTACTGTCTTCAGGTATAAAAATTATTATTATTTATATTTTCGGTTATTATTGATTCAAGGATTATTGATATTTTCAAGTTATTATGCATTTATTTTATTATGACAAAAATTGTTTAAACTCATATATTGTATGTTGTACGAATCTTCTACAAATACACGTGTATATCTTTTAATCTACGAGAATATAAGTAGTACAGGTATATTGACATATGTTTTGATATATATTGGCATATATTGGAATCAATTACGACCTTCTGTTATAAAGAGTACGGATATTATTGATGTTTTCAATTTATTACGTCATCTCTTTTATTTTGGCAAATATTTTTGAGACGCATATTGTAATACGGGTAATCTTCTACTAACACATTGGCATATTTTCTGATCTGCGACAATATAATTAGTACGGGGTTGCATATATTCATTCATTTCCTATTTTTTCTTCTGTAAATTTGCTTACAAAAGGGGGCAGGATGTTTTATTCTTCAGATCTGATCGTGAAGATAATTTTGCATAGTGAGAACATATATTCTTAAACTTCTCTTTAGGAGCAATAAATTTAATACTTTAACAGAATTTGCACATGATTGCGAACTATAAGTTTCTTTAAATTATACACTCCGTACGAATAACGGGTGTGCTGTTAGTGGTTCATAAATTTTAACATTTTAGGAGGATATATCATGTTGCTCGGCATCGCAATTAAATTAAATGTGTTTGTTAATGTTTTTATTATTTTTTTTCGATTTAAATAATAAATAAATGGATAAATGGATATAAAAGTATATCTTATGAATGGACGGTTTGATTTTTCTTTTAATTATATTAGTTTCTGACTGCGTGCATCAATTTCATTTATTTTGGCAAAGAGTTTTCAAGCTTATATCGTATTTAGCTACTAAACTCATATATTGTGTTTAGCCAATAAATTCATATAGCCGGTTGTTGAAACAGAAAAAGAGTAGAGCGGGTATATCTTCTAATACAATTGTAGTGTTTTCATTTAGTATATTGAAACGGGATAAGAATGTTTCATTCAGATCTGCAAATTCAAAGCTACGAATTTGGAGGGATATCGCTAATTTGACAACTTTTCTTAAACTTTGCCAAATTGACGGAAATGTCGCCAAATTGATATAAACGACACACAAACAGCTGCCATAAACCTTCGGGTTGGTCGTGTGGCTTGGGTCTTCTACATATCAATGAAATTTTTTTTTTGTTTTGTTAGAAGAGAGTACTGAAATGATGTTTGGTTAGCATTTATCTGTCAGACCAACCATCCTACTTAGTAATACATTTAGCGAATTTTTAAAATGTCACCAAATTGATAAAAATGTTTTCAAATCTATAAAAATATCTTGAAATTGATAAAATTGCGCTACATAAATGATATTAATTGTTTTTTGTTAGGGGATAGTATTGTGATGATATTTCGTCAATTTGTCGCAAAGTGGAACTGTCAGTTCTACAGTCCCACTTGGCGATAAATTTGGCGATTTTTTAAAATGTCGCTTATTTGACGAAACTGTCGCCAAATGTTTCATAGAAATATAACTATTTAGACGATATTTTTTCTACCAATTTATTTGAAGCAAATGATATCATGTCGCTTAGCAACGGATTTAAATAAATTGTGTTTATGCGGCAGACGATTTTTATTAAATCCTTTCCGATTTGAATAATGAAGATATGTATATAAAATAAATTTCATTGCCATTTCATTTTGGACTGGATAATATTAATTATTCTCTTCAGGTTTAAACATTATTATTATTGATATTTTCCGGAATTATTGATTCAGGGATTATTGATATTTTTAAGTTATTACGCCATTGTTTTATTGCGGCAAATATTGCTGACACACGCATATTGTACGTTGTACGAGTAATCTTCTAGGAATGCACGGGTATATCTTCTAACCTACGAGAATATAAGTAGTACAGGTATATTGGCATATATTTTGACATATATTGGCATATATATTGGAATCAAGTACAGTCTTCTGGTATGAAGATTAAGGGGATTAATTATATATTCAATTTATTACGTCGTCTGTTGTATTTTACCAAAAAACATTTGAGACTCATATTGCAAAACGGGTAATATTCTACTAATAATCGGACATTATAAGTACTACGTGTATATCTTCCAATATAATTTTAGCACTTTAATTTTGACATATATTGGAATAAATGACTGTCTTCAGATTTAAAGATTACGGGTTTATTGGTATTTTCCATTTATACATGTAATCTACTAATACAGGTTATATTTTCTAATATTCGCGTATATAATTAGTACGGGTCCCATACAATTTTAACGCTTTTATTTTGCATATATTGATTCAATTCCATATTTTTTTTTATATTTGCTTACATAAGGGGTCCAAGATGTTTTATTCTTCAGATATGTCCATGAAGATAATTTTATATAGCGAGAACAGAGATTCTTAAACTTCTTTTTAGGAGCATTATATTAAATATTTTAACAGAATATTTTGATTAAACATGTCATTTAGTATACTATAAGAATTTGGGCATGATTATGAATTTCAAGTTTCTTTATATTATATACTCCGTACGAAGAACGGGTATGCTGCTAGTCTGCTATAAGAATAACTTATTTCTCCATCCAAAACGCTTGGCGAGATTTTGGCACCGAACTTGGAGGAATCTCGCCAACTTGGAGACTCTTTCAAAATGTCGCCAAATTGACCAAAATCTCGCCAAATGGATAAAAATGACACAAAATCAATGAAAATGACGACTAATAAACGAAAATTCAATATCTTGGAAAGAATATAAATATCTACATAAAGAAAACTAATTTTTACTTTCCTTATATACAATAATGTATAAGGAAAGTATTGTGACGGGGTCGAAAATTCGAATTCGAGTTTTCGACGGGAGAGCACGTTTCAAGCATCCCTGATCACGAATCGGACATTTTTGAAGTGATGTCTGCATGTGAAAGTATGTGTGTGTGTGTCAGTGATCCTGTGGAGACGATAACTGACGAATGAATGGACCGATTCAAACGAAATTTGGTACAAAAATTACAATCCGTGAATACTAGAAGCCTGTTGTTTTTATACGCAATCGAATGCTCAGAACACACCTAAATTTTCGAGTGAAATTTTAAAAAAATCGTCAAAAAATTAAAACCTCTAACAAAGTTACGCAAATAGACATTTCTGATGTTATTTTTCATTAGAAAACTATTGACTTAAATTTTAGAACGCTAGCAGGAACCGTTCTCGAGAGATTGCACATTTAAAAAAAATTATCAAAAAATCATATAAAATAAAAACATATTTCCTATTGAGAAACATGTTCACTTTTCATATGTAATACCATGCGATAAATTTGGTGACATCATTCTCGTGGATCTAGCTCGTTCCATTCATGAAAAAAGATACTTTGAGTAATACTTTTGTATTTGAACGCCAATAGTCATTTATCCGCTATCAGAATAACTTATTTCTCAGCCCATAACGCTTGGCGAGATTTTTGTGACGAATTTGGCGGAATGTCGTCAACTTGGCGATATTTAAATGTTGCTAAATTAACGAAAAACTCGCCAAATGGATAAAAAGTACGCTAAATCAATGAAATGACGACAAATTGACGAAAATTCAATATCTTGGAAAGAATATAAATATCTATTATAAAAATAATTTTTTTTTTACTGTAAAAGTAGCAAATTCATTGCATTATATAAGGAAAGATCATGTGTTGCCCACATCATATTTTATTAATTAGCTGCGGCTTTTTGGCGCAGTATTCTGGATCATAAGGTTACTTCTATTGTGCACTCAGGATCAAACGAAATAATTTTTTGTATATAATGCACTATGAAAATATTATCGCCTTATATGAGCAGTGGTTAAAAATTATTTTAGTTTTATGTTTTCCCAATCTCAAACACTCAGTGAAATGATGTTATCCGTATTCAGCCTAACTATGCACTATGTAAACGGTTGATGTCGAAAAAAAAATACGTGTGACCTGCCGGGCTATAAATAAAAAAGAAAGATCAATCATGCTTAAAGCGTTGATTATGAAACACTTTCCAACTTCAATGTAATTTTATTTAAACTTGTCTAAAATGCAATACATTCCTTGGTAATATTTTAAAACTTCTCACAATACTACATTGATTTATTATATTTGAAAACTTAAACCTTTATCGAAAAAAATGAACTTCATTCAAATGACGGGATTGAAATGTAAATTGCTTGGTTTAAACATCTCTAAAATGTGATATATTACTCGGTAATAATTTTAGAATTATCATAATACCACAATAATTTATAATATTAGAAAACTTCATCTAAAACAACTGAAATTCATTCAAATGACGTCATAGAAAAAATAACACGTCTGGCTCTCTCTAAAAAAGCAGCATTTCATTCATAAATAATTTCCCATTCATCACAATGCTATAATATTTCCATTATCACAATACTATAATAATTAATTTTAATTAAAAAATTAAGACCATGGAGCTACAAGTAATTTAACTCTATGCTTAAAACTTCATCACAAAAAATCGTCCTTCTCTCTGGAAAGTCAATGAATATTTCTTTCATATCAGCTATGCAGACTCAATGAGCTAAATTCTTTTGCGAAAAAAAAATACAGCAATTCCTATACAACTCATCATATATATTTTGCTGTTTACATTTTACATAAGTGAAAAATAGGCTTCGTTGTAGGAATAATCAAATTTGGATGAGCATTTAAACTCAAATATATTGTATTTGCGTTGTTTTAGTATGTAGATGCACAGAATTTAAACCAAAATAAAGTGGTTTGAGGACTGAAGCAACACTCAATATGAAATAAAAAGAACTTTAGAAATCACGATTTTGAGACAAGATGAATGCCATATATCATTTTGAAGTGGATCACGTGATACTTTCATATCATGGTCACGTGATCGTTTCATATAAGAGGTGTTATTATTATTTTAATTTTTATTTAAAAAACTACAGAATATATTTCGCTGAATTTTTTTTTATATTTTATTGAACAATTTGAATATTACCTAAAAATTTCGAAGCAATTTGTGAATTTTAAATCCGCTTAAAAATGTTTGAAAAATTAGGTCCCATAGGGCTCAATGCATTTGATTTTTTCAACCCGGATTCAATCCAAAACTAATTGGGTGATATTATTCATTTATATTCCCATAGGTCCTACAGACCGTCGGAACAACATACTAAAATTTTATTTTGATTAAGTCATTTTTACGGCAGTTATCGTGCTAACGGACAGACAGACAGACAAAGAGACAGACAGATTGAACAAAGTCATAAGCACTTTTCAACTTTGTTGTAAAGTGTTAAAAATTGCAATTTAGACTTAAAACGGCAGAATTAATGGCAATATGATATATACACCGGAAAGTTATTTCAATTTCCGTTGTTTTCTTGGTTGTTTTAGCAGCTGTGAAAATTGTGATTTGGAATGAGATTACTTACTTAACAAGAAAGATCAATCATGCTTAAAGCATTGATTATGACACACTTTCCAACTTCAATGCAATTTTATTTAAACAAGTCTAAAATGCAATACATTCCTCGGTAATATTTTGAAACTTATCACAATACTGCATTAATTTATTATATATGAAAACTTAAACCTTCATCGAAAAAAATGAACTTCATTCAAATGACGGCATTGAAATATAAATTGCCTGATTTAAACATCTCTGAAATGTTATACATTCTTCGGTAATAGTTTTAGAATTATCATAATACTGAGATAATTTATTATATTTGAAAACTTCATCGAAAACAAGTGCAATTAATTCACATGACGTCATAGAAAAAATAACACTCCTGGATCTCTCTATAAAAGCAACATTTCATTCATAAATAATTCCCCCATTCATGTCATTCATCACAATACTATAATAATTTATTTTATTTAAAAATTAAGACCATTGAGCTACAAGTAAGTAAACTCTATGCGTAAAACTTCATCGAAAAATATCGTCCGTCTCTTTCTAAAATCAATGAATATTTCATTCACATCAACTAAGCAGACTCCATGGACTAAATGATTTTGTGTTAAAGAATTACAGCGATTCTAATACAACTCATTCTACATATTTTGCTGTTTACATTTTACAAAGGTGAAAATAGGCTTAATAGTACAAATAATCAAATTTGGAAGAGCATTTAAACTGAAATATATTGTTATTGCGTTGTTTCAGTATGTAGATGCACAGAATTTAAGCAAAAATAAAGTAGTTTTAGGACGGATACAACACTCAATATGAATTAAAAAGAACTTAAAAAAATCACGATTTTGAAACAAGATGGATGCCATATATAATTTTGAAGTGGCTCATGTGATCGTTTCATATCATGGTCACGTGATCGTTTCATATATGAGGTGTATTTATTATTTTAATTTTTATTTAAAAAACTACTGAATATATTTCGCTGAATTTTTTTTTATATATTTTATGGAACAATTTGAATATTACCTAAAATTTTCGAAGTAATTTGTGAATTTTAAATCCGCTTAAAAATACACTCTTCTGGTATGAAGATTAAGGGGATTAATTATATATTCAATTTATTACGTCGTCTGTTGTATTTTACCAAAAAACATTTGTGACTCATATTGCAAAACGGATAATCTTCTACTAATAATCGGACATTATAAGTAGTACGTGTATATCTCCCCATATAATTTTAGCACTTTAATTTTGACATATATTGGAATAAATGACTATCTTCAGATTTAAAGATTACGGGTTTATTGGTATTTTCAATTTATACATGTAATCTACTAATACAGGTTATATTTTCTAATATTCGCGTATATAATTAGTACGGGTCCCATACAATTTTAACGCTTTTATTTTGCATATATTGATTCAATTCCATATTTTTTTTTTATATTTGCTTGCATAAGGGGTCCAAAATGTTTTATTCTTCAGATATGTCCATGAAGATAATTTTATATAGCGAGAACAGAGATTCTTAAACTTCTTTTTAGGAGCATTATATTAAATTTTTTAACAGAATATTTATTTTGATTAAACATGTCATTTAGTATACTATAAGAATTTGCGCATGATTATGAATTTCAAGTTTCTTTATATTATATACTCCGTACGAAGAACGGGTATGCTGCTAGTCTATATCAATAAAATTGAAAATCTGTCTGTCTGTTTGTCTGTCTGTCTGTCTGTTTTTTATTTATAGCCCGGCAGGTCATACGTATTTTTTTTCGACCTCAACCCTTTACATAGTGCATAGTTAGGCTAAAAACAGATAACAGCATTTCATTGAGTCCTTCAGATTTGGAAAACTTAAAATTAAATAATTTTTAACCACTGTCCATATAAGGCGATAATATTTTCATAGCACATTCTATACAAAAAATTATTTCGTTTAATTTTGAGTTCAGAGTAAAATTTTACTTATGATCCAGAAAACTGCTCCAAAAATGTCGCAGCTAATTAAAAAAATTTGATGTGGGCAGTACATGACATTCCTTATATAATGCAATGAATTTAATACTTTTACAGTAAAAAAAAAGGTTTTTCTTATGTAGATATTTATATTCTTTCCAAGATATTAAATTTTCGTCAATTAGTCGTCATTTTCATTGATTTAGCGTACTTTTTATCCATTTGGTGAGTTTTTCGTGAATTTGGCGATATTTAAAAGAGTCGCCAAGTTCGCGACATTCCGCAAAATTCGGCGCCAAAATCTCGCCAAGCGTTATGGACGGAGAAATAAGTTATTCTTATAGCAGATAAATGACTATTGGCTGAACATGTTTCTCAATAGGAAATAAGTTTTTTTTTTATATGATTTTCTTATAATTTTCTTTTTAAATGTGCAATCTCTCGAGAACGGTTCATGCTAGCGTTCTAAAATTTTTGTCAATCGTTTTCTAATGAAAAATTACATAAGAAATGTCTATGTGCGTAACTTTATTAGAGGATTTAATTTTTTGACGATTTTTCAAAAATTTCACTCGAAAATTTAGGGGTGTTCTGAACATTCGATTGCGTATAAAAACAACAGGCTTCTAGAATTCACGGATTGTAATTTTTGTACCAACTTTCGTTCGAATCGGTCCATTCGTTCGTCAGTTATCGTAGCCGCAGGCTCACTGACACACACACACACATACTTTTACACACACATACTTTCACACACACACATACTTTCACACACACACACACATACTTTCACTCACACACACATACTTTCATACACACACACATACTTTCACACACACACACAGACACCATGTCCAAAAATGTCCGATTCGTGATCAGGGATGCTTGAAACGTGCTCTCCCGTCGAAAACTCGAATCCGAATTTTCGACCCCGTCACAATACTTTCCGTATACATTATTGTATATAATTGTATATTGAGGGCCAGAACAGTTCCACCTAATTTAAACCGAATCCAGTGGTGGCGACATCCACAGGGTCAGCATCCTCCTTCCCCTGCCATAAAACTCTTGGAAGGAAGTTCGTACCCACAGCTGTAAAGTAACCGCACTCCACGTTTACTCGAGGATAGTTTGAGTAGCGCCGGAAATCAAACTCGTGTCTTTCGAGTGCAATCTCGGTGCTCTAACCACTGAACTGTCCTGCTCACAATATTGAGGTGAATGCAATTAGTGGCTATTTCTTCTATCTGTCACTTTCAAGAGGTGATATTTTGACAGCCATAGTTAATGATACATAAGCCCGCTGTACGGGCGCAGGAAATAAGCGAATTATAAATTTTCAACTAATCTGTCTACATTGAAAAGAGTAGTCGCCGCAGCAGTTTGACAAATTTCTCGTTTTTCGATATCTTCGTACCGCAAAAGCTATTGCATATAAAAATATGAAATTTGGTACACTTGTAGAAAAAGCTACAGGAAAGACGCTGAAATAAACTTATTTCATATATATTGTAGTTTAAGAAATGTTTAATGTCAGAATCAAAGACAAAATATTTGAACTGCGAGTTCGCGTCCTGAATAGAATAACAATAGCAAAACCACAAATTTATTCTTGTAGGATGGAGCCCACTTTCATTTATTTCGACGTAGTTTTTGAGTTATTTTACTTTTTATGCACTTTTGAAGTGAACTTATTTCCGTAGCAGAACGTCTAGCAATTTCTCTGCCTCCTACCGTAAAAACAATATATCATACAAAAATATGAAATTTAGCACATTTATGGAGGAATAATAGGGCAACACGATGAAATAAACCATTTATTGTTTTAAACTATAGTTTGGCATGAAATAGCTCGCGAAGCGGTCTTATGGTCAAAAAATATAGTTTTTGAATTCCGTAGGCTAAGAAAAATCCGTACGGAAAATAGCCAGGAATAGAAAAGATATTTTTGAAAGTATAAATTTTAGGAAAGATATATATGAAGCGTACGCAGCGAGTAGGAGGCGTGCGAAGCCACCCGAAGGGGATTGCGGGAGTGGAGGGAGCAGTGGTGCAGGGCCCCATATTCATTAAAAAGAAAGATTGTGTTCTCAATAGCCCCTTTCTTTGCTATAGGGAAAGAAGTCAAATGATAGAAGACCCCAATTATTAAGGGATCTATTTCACTTACCCACCACATTTCATATTAGCTTTTATGCTCAGCTTTCTATAGCCTTAGACAGTTTACTTCCCAATATTAAATTCATTTTTGCATTCCCTACAATACATGATATGCTATGTGCAGGAAAATATTGCAACTGAGTCAAATATTCGAAATCGAATTGTTGCTATATTTACACATTTTTTGGATGTTAGAACACGATTAAACAATTTTCAAAGATAAGGCTCTTTTCGAATATGCATGTCTGATATACATACCCGAGCAACAGAAAAGTAATGTATGTGTCATGTATATATAACTCAAGAACTATCAAAATCTCGTAAAATTTACAATTATTGATTTTCTAGGGTATCCAAAAGTTTTTCATAAAAGGGTAATATGTTTTTACATTGTAGACAAAAAAAATGAAAAATTACAATCACAGATAAATATGTACATCTATATTTAACAAATGATTACTTTCTGTTAAATTTTCCCTAAAAAGCGCCACACTATCAATTCCGATATGTATTTTGCCGAAAATTCCTGTTTATAAGAAAGTAACGATTTCAGGTCAATAAAAACAACGAGTGCTCTTAAGCGGCATTTTATTGTACTCTAAAGTGTACTAACTTTCAGTTTTCGAGCAAAACATTCAGAACCTCTGCTTTACAACTCTGAAAGTAATATCTTACGTCTATCCCGTTTTGCTTCCGAGTTCCTTTCCTAACTTTTTTTAATTATCCACTAGGGTGCTACAATCACTTTCAGTCGATGGAGCATACTGACTTTACTGTAGATAGAACTAAAGTGTATTCTCATGAACCGTTCCTTACAAAGTTTTTGGACAGTAGCGAATGTTGTTGTACAGGTAGTAGGGTACAACAGACCAAATCTGTGACAACACCCCTGTCCTACTTACCAAATATAAAAATATAGTAGTGTGGTGTCATAATATATACTAGGATGTGTTAAACTGCCACAACTGAGTGAACAATAATATTTTTTTCAAGGGTCAGAAAGCACTTGACAATTCAGACATTCGCCTACAAAGTGGCCAAGAAGTGAATTATATTGCCGCCTTGAACCTCGATATCCTAGCACCGTAGGTGCCGGATAACAGTACATCCTGTAACTACCCAAATTAAAACGTAATCCAATAAGTGTAGGCATGTGGATAATCTGCGTTTTCACGAAGTTAGCTTTTGGATGACGTCGAGGATCGAACACGAGTACAATCCTTCTGTCATAACCAATGGTGTCAAATCAATTATAAAATATTTCTTTATTGAATAGCATTTCGTTGATTGCTTATTTGACAACAGGGTCACTGACGACAATCATGGTAATCTTGTAACCTCCTGCTAACGTGACCTCTCCTACCTTTGTAATCCAGCCATAAATTAAAACATTTTAAACAACACACATTTAAGCGTAATTATTAACACAAGCATGTTGGCATGATTTAATTGTAATTCATGTTTTTAAAATATTCGTAAAATGTATTAAAACTTTAACATTCTATTTAATTTTCCGTCTACGGTATATTTGAAACATACCTTAATATTTACCATCTTTCGTTTTTAGAACCAGGCCATGTAATAACAACAGATGGTAAATGCACCCCCTATCCGATACACCCCCCTATCCGATGATGTAGGGTATCTATTTTGAGGGCCAGAACAGTTCCACCCAATTTAAACCGAATCCAGTGGTGGCGACATCCACAGGGTCAGCATCCTCCTTCCCCTGCCATAAAACTCTTGCAATGTCTCAAATGAACTTCATTCTCCGGCATATTGAATACTCTTAAATTTAGCAATATTTTCATAAATGTGACAACATTTTTTCAAAGAGTCATCTCATATATCGATGACATTTCAACAACTCATTACATTGAGAGAAAATTAAAAGAATAATAATTTTAATGAAAGTATAATCACAAACCACGTACGTTGCCACAAGAATAAAAAAATCTGATGTGTGCAGCACATGACTTTCTCTGCAGACTCAAATGCATTTTTTATTTATTTCTTTAAGAACTCATTATATTGAGTTTAATTGCACAAAATGACCCTAAATTTGCATTTGTAATTCAATTTCTGCTTTTATTTGGTAATCGACATTTTTCCAAAGACGGCGTAAAAAAATGCGAAATATCTCAAATATCTCGGGAACGATTAGTCCTAGAGTAATAGAATTTTTCTTATTCTTTTCCTAGTTAAAATTGCATATAAAACAAGCATTTAATTGATACATTTGGACATGGGAGGTCTTTTTTTAGTTATTGACGATTTTGCCGGCTATTTCACAAAAAATGGCGGGTTCTTTTTTTCCAAATTGAGCGAAAAGCGGATCAGCACGAGGGTCATATCCTAGGGTCTTACCTGCCAAATTTTATGACATTCGGTCAGTTACTTTTTGAGTTAGAGTGAATACATACTTTGCACAGACACACACAGACGTCACGCTAAAAATATTTTTTTCGTATTCTAGAGGTCTCGATACGTGTAGATTCGTCGAAAACTCGAGTTGCGATTTTCGGCATGATTCCAATACTTTCCCTATACATTGCCATGTATTGCAGGGAAAGTAAAAATCTGATGTGGGCAGCACATGACATTCCTTATATAATGCAATGTATTTACTACTTTTACAGTAACAACAAAAGAGGTTATTCTTATAGTAGACACTTTTATATTTTTTCCAAGATATTGAATTTTCGGCAATTAGTCGTTATTTTTATTGATTTAGACTCATTTCTATCCATTTGGCGAAATTTTCTTTAATTTGGTAACATTTCAAAAATCGCCAAATTGGCGACATTCCGCCAAATTCGTCGCCGAAATCTTGCCAAGCGTTATGGACGGAGAAATAATTTATTCTTATAGCAGATAAATGACTATTGCCGTTCAAATACAAAAGTTTTACTCAAAGTATTTTTTTTTCATGAATGGAACGAACTAAATCCAATGATGATGATGTCATCAAATGATGTCACCAAAGTTATCGCATGATATTACATATGAAAAGTGAACATGTTTCTCAATAGGAAGTATTTTTTTTTATTTTATATAATTTTTTGATAATTTTTTTGAAAAATGAGCAATATCTCGAGAACGGTTCCAACTAGCGTTCTGAAATTTACGTTGATCGTTTTTTAATGAAAAATTACATAAGAGAGATCTATTTGCGTAACTTTAGTAGAGGTTTCTATTTTTTGATGATATTTTCAAAATTTCAATCGAAAATTTAGGTGGGTTCTGAACATTCAATTGCATATAGAACCAATAGGCTTCCAGTATTCATGGATTATAATTTTTGTACTAAATTTCGTTTTAATCGGTCCATTTGTTCGTCAGTTATCGTCTCCAAAGGTTCACTGACACACACACACGCGCGCGCGCACACACACACACACACACACACACATATTTTGACACGCACACACACACACACACATACTGTCACACACACACACACACAGACATCACCTCAAAAATCTTCGATTCGTGATCAGGGGTGTTTGAAACGTGCTCTCCCGTCGAAAACTCGAAATCTCGCCAAGCGTTATGGACAAAGAAATAAGTTAGTCTTACAGCAGATAAATGACTATTGGCGCTCAAATACAAAAGTATTACTCAAAGTATATTTTTCATGAATGGAACGACCTAGATCCACCAGAATGATGTCACCAAATTTATCGCATGATATTACACATGAAAAGTGAACATGTTTCTCAATAGGAAATCATTTTTTTAATTTTAGATGATTTTTTGATAATTTTTTATAAAAATGTGCAATATCTCGAGAACGGTTCATGTTAGCGTTCTAAAATTTATGCCAATCGTTTTCTAGCGAGAATTTGCATCAGAAATGTCTATTTGCGTAACTTAATTAGAAGTTTTGATTTTCTAATTTTTTTTCAAAATTCCACTGGAAAATGTAAGTGAGTTTTGAACATTCCATTGGGCATAAAAACAATAATTCCAGTATTCACGAATTGTAATTTTTGTACCAAATTTCGTTCGAATCGGTCCATTCGTGACGTCAGTTATCGTCTCCACAGACTCACTGGAACACACACACACACACACGCACACACACACACATCACCTCAAAAATGTTCGATTCGTGATCAGGGATGCTTAAAACGTTCGATGCTTGAAACGTTCGAAAACTCGAATCCGAATTTTCGACCCCGTCACAATACTTTTCTTATACATTATTGTATATAAGGAAAGTAATATGGAAATGCAAGGGTTCATCAATTCTATCTGGATAGATGCCTTCTTTTATGGATTATCGAGTCCACGTTTGACTAATATTCACAATTATACACATTCGCTATGTGATATAAAGCCAAATATCATCTAAACGTTTCAATGCAATTTTAATTTTTCAATTTATTTCATATCTCGAATTGAAAACTTTAGTAAAAACAGTTCACTTCCTGTAATACAATGGAAAAAAGCAATAATACTTCAGCAAGGACTAAATAAATTCCAAACACAAGTTTTGTCTAACAAAACATTTATAAAAAGGTTATAACCCCCAAACGTAACGCAAAATAATATTATCTCCTGCCTTTTCACAAATATATGTATATATCTAGTATGTTTGACAGCCAAAACTTTCGCCAAATTCATTATTTTCTCTTTACCAACACGGCTATAATCTATAGGTATTAACCAGCGCCTTCAATCTCTTTAATAACACAACATGTTCTGGGAGTTTTCTTAAGGAGGTTTCAAGTTTGGCTAAAAAAGAAACATGATTCTTGTCACTATACAGTTCTTTTTTCATTGAAAACTTCTCTTTTAGTTCATTACTCACCATAACCGCATTTTTGCGCCATTTAGTATTTGCAATATGTTTACGGCATCAGGGACATCAATATCATATCCACATTTGTGAGCTGTATATCTATAAATATAAACTCTGAAGGTAAAAATTATTTAAGGAAACATATGTGGTAAATTTTAACGTTTCTGAAAAGTAACAAAAATTGCGTATAATCAGAAACTATATATTAATTTTCTCCCACATAATAAGAAAAACTAATGTGGCTGTCGTATAACTTTTGCTGAATTAATTTGTATTATTTTTTTGTAAATAATTCACTTATAAAGTCTATTTTTAAAAAATCAAAACTTTGTTCGTTTTCTGTTTGTTTTGTTCTTTTTATTTGCTTGCTTGTTTGTTTGAAGTACCGTTTTCATTAATTTTTACTTTTAGTAATTCGTGTTAGTATGTCAACAGTTTCAGAGTGATTGATTGTTTTTCAAGCAAACAATCACTAAAGCATTTAGTTAGCTTTGTTCGAATTTATAATTTAGTTGTGAACTCATATTGAAGAGTGTGAGACCAATTGCACCAATAGATGCTGAAAATACGCCATAGTGATGCAAGCTAAACAAAGCTTTGGACACACTGGCGCTAGATCGTACATTTTAATTTAGCTATGTTTACAACCAATGAATTTAAGAACTTCAGATGAAATAAACAAGTTGGAGTCCGAATGTCTCGAGGCCAGAGTTGACACTCCAAGCCTCACTCGACGAACGAATCAAAGAAAATGAGATCCAAGTAGGACCCCATGCAGAACCAACCAGGTTTCTCAAGGAAGGCATGTCGTGGAAATGATAACAATACATAACAAAAAATCTGATGTGGGCAACACATGACTTTCCTTATATAATGTAATGGATTTACTACTTTTACAGTAAAAACATAGGTTTTTCTTATAGTAGATACTAATATTCCTTCCAAAACATTGAATTTTCGACAATTGGTCGTCATTTTCATTGATTTAGCGTCAATTTTATCCATTTGGCGAGATTTTCGTTAATTTGGCAATATTTCAAAAAGTCGCCAAGTTGGCGACATTCGGCCGAATTCGTAGCCAAAATCTCGCCAAGCGTTATGCACTAAGAAATAAGTTATTCTTACAGAAGATAAATGACTATTAGTGTTCAATTACAAAAGTATTACTCAGAGTATCTTTTTTCATGAATGGAGCGAGCTAGATCCACGAGAATGATGTCACCCAGTTTATCGCATAGGTATTACATATGAAAAGTGAACATGTTTATCAATAGGAAATATTTTTTTAAATTTTATATGACTTTTTGATATATTTTTTGAAAAATGTACAATATCTCGAGAACGGGTAGTGTTAGCGTTCTAAAATTTATGTCAATCGTTTTCTAATGAAAAATTACATAAGAAATGTCTATTTGCGTAACTTTATTAGTGGTTTTGATTTTTTGACGATTTTTTTCAAAATTTCATTCGAAAATTTAGGGGGGTTCTGAACATTCGATTGCGTATAAAAGCAATAGGCTTCCAGTGTTTACAGATTGTGATTTTTGTGCCAAATTTGGTTCAAATCGGTCCTTTCGTTCGTCAGTTATCGTCTCCACAGACCCACTGACACACACACACACACACACATACTTTCACACACACACACACACACAGACATCACTTCAAAAATGTTTGATTCGTGATCAGGGGTGCTTGAAACGTGCTCTCCCGTCGAAAACTCGAATTCGAATTTTCGACCCCGTCACAATACTTTCCTTATACATTATGTATATAAGGAAAGTAATAAGTGAGACAAGTTCAATATAGAAAAGAGAAGATGAAAATGGTTGTGGGATGGTGAATATGGTCACATGCAAAAATAGCCCTTCAGATGTGAAAATGTTAACAAGAATTATCCATGGTGTTTGTCCGATAAAATGCGGTCTCGGATAAAATCGAAGTCTTGTGTCCAGTACCCCAATATATCATCCACCTATGCAATCCAGGTATGTGCCATCCATATTCAAACAACAAGGTCCAGTTAAGAGTAAATAACATTTCGATATGCAGTTATGCGGTCTTACATCTCCTCCCGGGTCTTTATCATAAAAGAGTAAATTACTTTTTGTAAAGGATTATTTGTAATTGTCATGATGCTGTGAATCCTAATTTTAATAAATATTATAAGTTTAAAGCAAACTATCATATTCAATGATTAATAATTTACCTTTCAGATTAACTCTGGTAAACTTTCACTACAAAAATCAAATCGCGGGTCACTGCGGTCACAAATATAAATGTAACAAAGTTATGTCTGTGGTGATCTTTTTCATCTGGAAGGTGTCGTGAATAGACAAAACTGACGTTTTTGGGGTAACGAAAACCCGCATTTGTGTCAAGCACGACCAGTACATTCCACAAAAGTTATCGTTTGAGATGCAGTATCAAGCAAGGGCATTATTGGCTTTTTTTTCTTGTGAGAAAAGATTACTACTGAACGGTACGTAGCGGTTTTGGAACAATTTGTCGACACGCCCAGGATATTCGTGGTTCATGCAAGATGGGGCCCGGTCACACGGTATCCCAGCCGTTTTTGTCTTTCTTGAAGAACACTTCGGTAATAGAGTTATTTCTTTGAAACATTCCACATTTACTGGAACAGCCCGGCCGTCCAAATAGATGCTCTTTGTCCTCGAATGACTCGGACGGTCTGGGTCTTTAAAATTTACTGGAACAGGGGCGGAGTAGCTCTGTGGTTAGCGCGCGGGAATTGCACTCGGTAGGCCCGTGTTCGATTACCGCCACTGCCAAAACTGCCGCCATGTTCACGCGGAGTACGATCACGTTAAACATGTGTGACCGTAAATTCTTCCGAGAGGTTGGTGGTAGGGGAAGGAGGGTACGGTCCCTGTGGATGTCTTCCCCACTGGGTACCGGTCTAAATTGAGTGCCACTTCCCGGCAGTCCTAAAAGTTACCTTACATCTTTCTGGTAGTTTGGTGGGTCTGGGTCTCAACAACAACATTTACTGGAACAGACATGGATTGGCCTACATATGCAGTCGATCTTACGCCCTGAGACTACTTCCTGTGGGGCATATTGAAGGAAACTGTCTTCTGCAACAATCCTGCAACACTGGTTACGCTTGAAGATTTGATCTGATAGGAATGTGCGTCCAATTCTGTTTGCACACTACAGAAGGTGACTGCCAATTTCATTCGTCTTTTGAGCCATCTCTGTGCTGTGCAAGGTGCATATTTTGAATCGATTTTGATGTGATTGCAACGACTGCTTTACAGAGGATATTTTTACCACTATTTTTAGCCTATTTCTCGGACTCCGTACTGCGACTACAGCGTACAGCGCCATCTGTCAGCAACATTTGTAACTAATTTTGAAACTTTTGCATCAGATTTTTACGGCTTTCCCAATAGATTCCACTTCTAATATACATAATTCCACTATATAATATTTTCTACTATTAACAAATATTAATAAATTCCACTTCTAATATATATAATTCCACTATATAATATTTTCTACTATTAATAAATAATAATAAATTCCACTTCTAATATATATAATTCCACTATATAATATTTTCTGCTATTAATAAATAATAATAAATTCCACTTCTAATATATATAATTCCCCTATATATTATTTTCGATAGGATTAAGATAAGGGGAATGCTATGGTCACTCCATACTTTAAATATCCTCCATAAAAATTGCTCTATGCTAGATAGTTTATTAAATAAAATTCGGACCGACTGCGGCTTTTTCTTCTTCGATCCAGACAGTCCGACCTACCCGAAGGTATTAGGTATCTGTTTGTACGGCCGGGAAGCGTTGTTGTTGAGACTCAGACCTTCCGACCTACCAGAGAGGTGTAAGGTAACCATTTGGATGGCCGGGAAGTGCCACCCAATTTGGAACGGAACCCAGTGGGGAAGGCATCCACAGGGACCGTACCCTCCTTCCTCAACGACCAACCTCTCGGAAAGACTTACGGACCCACATGTTTAACGTGATCGTACTCCGGATGAACACGGCGGCAGTTGTGGCAACGTGCAAATCCAGCACGCAAACCACTGGGCTAACCGCACCCGAAATCTGCCAACAGCACGCGGTGTTCCCAGGTGGTCACCCACCCAAGTACTAACCGCTCCCAATGCTGCTTGACTTCGGTGATCTAACGTGAACCGGTGTTTTCAGCACGGTAGGGCCGTTGGGTCCGGTCGGGAAGCGTGGAATTTATGTTAGAAGAGGAATATATATATTAGAAGTACTCCACTATAATTATTCCACTTGTTTCAGTCTTCTATCGAACACCGTTTCCGAGTTGTTTTATTTCAAAGTTTGGGAGTTCTTTTTGAAACACCCTATACATGTAACACTATAAGATTAGAGTGTTTACTAGTCGTTTTGCTTATTTGAATTAGCTGCGGCTTTTTTGGCGCCGCTGTCTGGATCTTATTTTAATAGAATATAGGACTCATACTGATTAAACGAAATAATTTATTCTATAACATATACTTTTAAAATATTATCGACTTATATGGACAGTGCATAAATGTCATTTCAGTTTTAATTTTTCCCAATCTCAAACACTTTGGTGAAGTAATGTTATCCGTTTTGAGCCTAACTAAGCACTATCTAAACCTATTGAAGTCGAAAAAATATCTATGACCTTCCGAGCTATAAATAAAAAATTGAAATTTAGACTTAAAATGGCAGAATTAATGACAATATGAAATCTACACCGAAAAGTTATTTCAATTTTCGTTTCTTCTTGATTATTTTAGCACCTGTGGAAATTGTGATTTGGATTGAGACCACTTGCTCAAAAATTACTCCCCAACATTTGTATTTATTGCAAATAAACATTATTTCTATGTCTCAAGAGTACTTCGCATGTTCAAATAGGGAGCTGAACATGTGTGGGCGTGGCCATACTCATAACATATGGATGTCCAGCGTATTTGCAATTAAAACATGTAGATATTTTTCTAAATAATGTTATATTTTAAAGTTGAACATAATTATCATGATTTTCAATCTGTTTAATTTCTTACCAGGGCCGCCGTAATCCGTGTCTAAGCCCATATGCAAAATTGAAGGCTTCCTTTAGAATTCTTAAATGGATTATATACCCAATCCTTCAATAGTTAAGCACTAAGCAGTAATTAATTCAGGCAAAATTTATGAAGTTATGTAGCGATGGACTCCACATTTCACAAGAAAATACTTTGATGAGTTAGTTAGTCATTTAAACTTCAATGGGACAAAATATGTATATGTAGGGGCTTTAGATTTCTAGAACATTAGGATGCATAGATAGAAAAAAAAAGATTTTAATATTGCATAGAGAAACCCAGTGATTCTTAATATGGAATATAGATCAGTATAAGAGCTGTATAAGAGCAGTTTGCAACCCTTGAAGGGTAATGGGAGAACAGACAATTTTCCTGATGGCAATTATTTTCGATAGGATTAAGATAAGAGGAATAGGATGGTCACTCCATACCCTCCACAAAAATTGCTCTGTGTGATATCATTTAATAAATAAAATTCGGAAGGACAGCAGCTTCTTCTTCTTCTTCGATCCATACTGTCTGACCTACCTGAAAG
Organism: Amaurobius ferox; assembly: GCA_951213105.1. NCBI lineage: Eukaryota > Metazoa > Arthropoda > Arachnida > Araneae > Amaurobiidae > Amaurobius > Amaurobius ferox. The sequence continues at coordinate 67,798,712 of OX578139.1, forward strand.
TGTTAGGTATCTGTTTGGACGGCATGCAAGCGTTACCCAATTTAGACCGGAAGCCAGTGAAAGAGGCATCCACAGGGACCGTACCCTAATTCCATCAACCTCTCGGAAGGATTTACGGACCCACATGTTTTAAATGATTGTACTCCGTGTGAACTCGGCGACAGTTTGGGAAGACTCTGGTGAAATCGAACTCGGGTGATCCGAGTGCAATCCTCGCGCTAACCACTGGATTGTCGTAACCCGAATGCAGCTGCTTGTAGTCTGACATGGAGATCAAGGACATCGTTAAGATATTTGTGCGTCGTTAAAATGCTTCCGGAAAAAACATAAACGAAAAAGGATGGAGTGGTGCACACAAAAGAAATCCGCAATATATATATCTATGTATACTCATGCATTTATAGTATATACGCATTTATGGGTTGGGGACCCTACTGAGTCCGAAACAGGTTTTTCAAAATAAAGTAGTAGAGAAACAAGTATCGCTTTTCAAAATGAAATACGAGTATCGCTAAGAATACTGATACTGATTCATAATATCGCTAAGACTAATCGTATATAAGCTATACTGATTCATAATACATTTTATTCATTTATTAAATATTAATTAATATCTAAATTCACTTGCACCATCACCTCGTAGAAGATTGGAAAATATTCTAAGTACCCAACTCCTTTTGCAGGGAAGACATCATTCATACATCAGTTACCTTCAAGTCTCAATCTGTATACTGGCTAAAGCACTTTCCTACGGTGCGAGGGGTCCCAAGTTCGAATCCAGCTACATGAAACATGTTCACTTTTTATATGTAACATCATGCGATAAATTGGGTGACATCATTCTGGTGGATCTAGGTCGTTCCATTCATGAGAAAAGGTACTTTGAGTAATACTTTTGTATTTCAACGCCAATAGTCATTTATCTGCTATAAGAATAACTTATTTCTCCGTTCATAACGCTTGGCGAGATTTTGGCGCCGAATTTGGCGGAATGTCGCCAACTTGGCGGCTCTTTTAAATGTCGCCAAATCAACCAAAATCTCGCCAAATGGATAAAAATGACACTAAATCAATGAAAATGACGACTAATTGACGAAAATTCGATATCTTGGAAAGAATATAAATATCTACAAAAGAAAAACCTAATTTTACTTTCCTTATATACAATAATGTATACGGAAAGTATTGTGACGGGGTCGAAAATTCGGATTCGAGTTTTCGACGGGAGAGCACGTTTCAAGCATCCCTGATCACGAATCGGACATTTTTGGACATGGTGTCTGTGTGTGTGTGTGAAAGTATGTGTGTGTGTATGAAAGTATGTGTGTGTGAGTGAAAGTATGTGAGTGTGTGTGTGAAAGTATGTGTGTGTGTGTGTGAAAGTATGTGTGTGTAAAAGTATGTGTGTGTGTGTGTCAGTGAGCCTGCGGCTACGATAACTGACGAACGAATGGACCGATTCGAATGAAAGTTGGTACAAAAATTACAATCCGTGAATTCTAGAAGCCTGTTGTTTTTATACGCAATCGAATGTTCAGAACACCCCTAAATTTTTGAGTGAAATTTTTGAAAAATCGTCAAAAAATTAAATCCTCTAATAAAGTTACGCACATAGACATTTCTTATGTAATTTTTCATTAGAAAACGATTGACAAAAAATTTAGAACGCTAGCATGAACCGTTCTCGAGAGATTGCACATTTAAAAAGAAAATTATAAGAAAATCATATAAAAAAAAAAACTTATTTCCTATTGAGAAACATGTTCAGCCAATAGTCATTTATCTGCTATAAGAATAACTTATTTCTCCGTCCATAACGCTTGGCGAGATTTTGGCGCCGAATTTTGCGGAATGTCGCGAACTTGGCGACTCTTTTAAATATCGCCAAATTAACGAAAAACTCGCCAAATGGATAAAAAGTACGCTAAATCAATGAAAATGACGACTAATTGACGAAAATTTAATATCTTGGAAAGAATATAAATATCTACATAAGAAAAACCTTTTTTTTTACTGTAAAAGTATTAAATTCATTGCATTATATAAGGAATGTCATGTGCTGCCCACATCAAATTTTTTTAATGAGCTGCGACATTTTTGGCACAGTTTTCTGGATCATAAGTAAAATTTTACTCTGAACTCAAAATTAAACGAAATAATTTTTTGTATAGAATGTGCTATGAAAATATTATCGCCTTATATGGACAGTGGTTAAAAATTATTTAATTTTAAGTTTTCCCAATCTCAAGGACTCAATGAAATGCTGTTATCTGTTTTTAGCCTAACTATGCACTATGTAAAGGGTTGAGGTCGAAAAAAAATACGTATGACATGCCGGGCTATAAATAAAAAACAGACAGACAGACAAACAGACAGACAGATTTTCAATTTTATTGATATAGACTAGCAGCATACCCGTTCTTCGTACGGAGTATATAATATAAAGAAACTTGAAATTCATAATCATGCGCAAATTCTTATAGTATACTAAATGACATGTTTAATCAAAATAAATATTCTGTTAAAATATTTAATATAATGCTCCTAAAAAGAAGTTTAAGAATCTCTGTTCTCGCTATATAAAATTATCTTCATGGACATATCTGAAGAATAAAACATCTTGGACCCCTTATGCAAGCAAACATAAAAAAAAAATATGGAATTGAATCAATATATGCAAAATAAAAGCGTTAAAATTGTATGGGACCCGTACTAATTATATACGCGAATATTAGAAAATATAACCTGTATTAGTAGATTACATGTATAAATTGAAAATACCAATAAACCCGTAATCTTTAAATCTGAAGACAGTTATTTATTCCAATATATGTCAAAATGAAAGTGCTAAAATTATATGGGGAGATATACACGTACTACTTATAATGTCCGATTATTAGTAGAAGATTACCCGTTTTGCAATATGAGTCACAAATGTTTTTTGGTGAAATACAACAGACGACGTAATAAATTGAATATATAATTAATCCCCTTAATCTTCATACCAGAAGACTGTACTTGATTCCAATATATATGCCAATATATGTCAAAATATATGCCAATATACCTGTACTACTTATATTCTCGTAGGTTAGAAGATATACCCGTGCATTCCTAGAAGATTACTCGTACAACGTACAATATGCGTGTGTCAGCAATTTTTGCCGCAATAAAACAATGGCGTAATAAAATATCAATAATCCCTGAATCAATAATTCCGGAAAATATCAATAATAATAATGCTTAAACCTGAAGAGTATAATTGATATTATCCAGTCCAAAATGAAATGGCAATGAAATTTATTTTATATACATATCTTCATTATTCAAATCGGAAAGGATTTAATAAAAATCGTCTGCCGCATAAACACATTGGATTTAAATCCGTTGCTAAGCGACATGATATCATTTGCTTCAAATAAATTGGTAGAAAAAATATCGTCTAAATAGTTATATTTCTATGAAACATTTGGCGACAGTTTCGTCAAATTAGCGACATTTTAAAAAATCGCCAAATTTATCGCCAAGTGGGACTGTAGAACTGACAGTTCCACTTTGCGAGAAATTGACGAAATATCATCACAATACTATCCCCTAACAAAAAACAATTAATATCATTTATGTAGCGCAATTTTATCAATTTCAAGATATTTTTATGGATTTGAAAACATTTTTATCAATTTGGTGACATTTTAAAAATTCGCTAAATGTATTACTAAGTAGGATGGTTGGTCTGACAGATAAATGCTGACCAAACATCATTTCAGTACTCCCTTCTAACAAAACAAAAAAAAAATTCATTGATATGTAGAAGACCCAAGCCACACGACCAACCCGAAGGTTTATGGTAGCTGTTTGTGTGTCGTTTATATCAATTTGGCGACATTTCCGTCAATTTGGCAAAGTTTAAGAAAAGTTGTCAAATTAGCGATATCCCTCCAAATTCGTAGCTTTGAATTTGCAGATCTGAATGAAACATTCTTATCCCGTTTCAATATACTAAATGAAAACACTACAATTGTATTAGAAGATATACCCGCTCTACTCTTTTTCTGTTTCAACAATCGGCTATATGAATTTATTGACTAAACACAATATATGAGTTTAGTAGCTAAACACGATATAAGCTTGAAAACTCTTTGCCAAAATAAATGAAATTGATGTACGCAGTCAGCAATTAATATAATTAAAAAAAAATCAAACCGTCCATTCATAAGATATACTTTTATATCCATTTATCCATTTATTTATTATTTAAATCGAAAAAAAAAATAAAAACATTAACAAACACATTTAATTTAATTGCGATGCCGAGCAACATGATATATCCTCCTAAAATGTTAAAATTTATTAACCACTAACAGGACACCCGTTATTCGTACGGAGTGTATAATTTAAAGAAACTTAAAGTTCGCAATCATGTGCAAATTCTGTTAAAATATTAAATTTATTGCTCCTAAGAGAAGTTTAAGAATATATGTTCTCACTATGCAAAATTATCTTCACGATCAGATCTGAAGAATAAAACATCCTGCCCCCTTTTGTAAGCAAATTTACAGAAGAAAAAATAGGAATTGAATGATTATATGCAACCCCGTACTAATTATATTGTCGCAGATCAGAAAATATGCCAATGTGTTAGTAGAATATTACCCGTATTACAATATGCGTCTCAAAAATATTTGCCAAAATAAAAGAGATGACGTAATAAATTGAAAACATCAATAATATCCGTACTCTTTATACCAGAAGGTCGTAATTGATTCCAATATATGCCAATATATATCAAAACATATGTCAATATACCTGTACTACTTATATTCTCGTAGATTAAAAGATATACACCTGTATTTGTAGAAGATTCGTACAACATACAATATATGAGTTTAAACAATTTTTGTCATAATAAAATAATTGCATAATAACTTGAAAATATCAATAATCCTTGAATCAATAATCCCCGAAAATATAAATAATAATAATTTTTAAACCTGAAGACCGTAATTGATATTATCCAGTCAAAAATGCTATAAGAAAAATCAAATCGTTCTTTTCTAAAATATATTTTTATATCCATTTATTTATTATTCAAATCGAAAAAATAATTATTAAAATTAACAGAGAGATTTAATTTAATTGCGTTTCTGAGTAACATGATATAAGATAGAATCTTATAACATGTTAAATATGTCATGTCTTATAACATAAACTGCGAAATTAAATAACGATTTTGATTTCTCTATACTTCTCATTGTTCCGTAAAAGCTTGTTTTAAATAAACCATGAACCATGGAGATAGATTTCCCCTTTAAATCATGTTTCAAACAATTCATGTTTTCAGAAAGTGACTAATTAACGCAAAAAATCTCCCATCAAACTCAGAGATTAAATTTTAATTCACTTTCAAACGATTTTCAAGCTTTTCGTTTGGATAAACCACGGAGTTAGGGAGTAGAACTCCTAGGAAAAAGTTCCGTTTTTCAATAATATCTCGACAACCCCTGGTCTTAGAAACTCGAAACTTGGACAAAATTTATGGGGGTATATTTCAAGGCTATTCACCAAATTTCATTAAATTCGGTTCAGCCGTTTTTCCGTGATGATGAGACAAACGAAAATTTTGTTTTTTACTAATATCTCGAGAACCACTGGTCGTAGAAACTCAAAACACGGATATAATTTTAAGTGGGGCTATTTCTGGGCTACCCACAAAATTTCATCAAATTCGGTTCAGCCGTTCTCCCGTGATGGTGTGACAAACAGACAGACAGACAGACAGACAGACAGACAGATTTTCATTTTTATTTATATAGATTGTCATTATTTCTATCGTTTTAAGTCTAAATTGCAGTCTGTCTGTCTGTTTGTCTGTTTGTCCCATCATCACGGGAGAACGACTGAACCGAATTTGATGAAATTTTGTGGGTAGCCTAGAAATAGCACCACTTAAAATTTAGTCTGTGTTTTGAGTTTCTACAAGCAGTGGTTCTCGAGATATTAGTAAAAAACGAAATTTTCGTTTGTCTCATCATCACGAGAAAACGGCTGAACCGAATTTAATGAAATTTTGTGGATAGCCTTGAATTAGCCGCTTATAAATTTGGTCCATGTTTCGAGTTTTTAAGACCAGGGGTTGGCGAGATATTAATGAAAAACGGAACTTTTTCCTAAGAGTTCTACTCTCCAACTCCGTGGTTTATTCAAACGGAAAGGATGAAAATCGTTTGTTTAAAACGTCAAAATGAAATAAACCTTTATTTCCGAGTTTGGTGCTACGAATTTAGCAGAATATCTCTAAATAACTTGATAACGTTTCTTAAACTTTACCAAATTAGCGGAAATGTCTCCAAATTGATGAAAATGACGCAAATGAATAAAATTAAATTTGTTTTTTTAGAATAGAGTACTGAAATAATGTTGCGGTAGAATTTGTCGGTCAGTCCATCCATCCTACTTAGTAACACATTTAACGAATTTTTTTAATATCATCAAGTTGATTAAAATATTTGTAAATCCACAAAAATATCATGGAATTGATAAAATTGCGCTTAATAAATGAAATTAATTGTGTTTTGTTAGGGGATAATATTGTGATGATGTTTCGTCAATTTGTCGCAAAATGGGACTATCAGTTCTACAGTCCCTCTTGGCTATAAATTTGGCGATTTTTTAAGTTATCGCTAAATTGACGAAAATGTCGCCAAACCTTCCATGGAGATCGCATTATTCAGACAATATGATTTCCATCAATTTATTTGAAGCAAATGATATATCGCTTAGCAACGGATCCAATGTTTTATGCGGCATACGATTTTTATTAAATGTTTTCTGACTTGAATAATAAAGATATGTATATAAAATAAATTTCATTGTCATTGCATTTTTGACTGGATAATATCAATTACGGTCTTCAGGTTTAAACATTATTATCATTGATATTTTTCGGGGACTGTTGATTCAGGGATTATTGATATTTTCATGTTATTATGCCATTGTTTTATTATGACGAAAATAGTTGAAACTCATATATAGTTCATTGTACGAGTGATCTTCTACAAATGCATGTGAGTATATCTTCTAATCAACGAGAATATAAGTAGTACAGGTATATTGGCATATAATTTGATATATATTGCCATATATTGGAATCAATTACGAACTTCTGGTATAAAGATAACAGGGATTATTGATACTTTCAATTTATTACGTCATCTCTTTTATTTTGGCAAATATTTTTGAGACTCCTTTTGTAATACGGGTAATCTTCTACTAACACACTGGCATATTTTCTAATCTGCGACAATATAAGTAGTACAAGGTTGCATATATCGATGCAATTCTTTTGTTTCTTTTTTTTGTAAATTTGCTTACAAAAGGGGCCAGGATGTTTCATTCTTCAGATCTGCCCGTGAAGATAATTTTGCATAGTGAGAACAGATATTGTTAAACTTTTCTTTTGGAGCAATAAATTTAATATTTTAACAGAATTTGCACATGATTGCGAATTATAAGTTTCTTTATATTATATACTCCGTACGAAGAACAAGTATGCTGCTAGTATGATATATACACCGGAAAGTTATTTCAATTTCCGTTGTTTCCTTGGTTATTTTAGCACCTGTGGAAATTGTGATTTGGAATGAGATTACTTACTTAAAAAATACTCCCCAACATTTGTATATATTGCAAATAAACACTATTTTCATGTCTCAAGAAATCTGCGAATGCTAAAATAGGTAAAACATGTTGATATTTTTCGAAAAAATGCTTATTTTCTAAGGTTGAACATAATTCTCAGGATTTTCAATCTGTTTCATTTAATAATTGCTCCTATGCAAAAGTAAAGGCCTGCTTTACAACTATTAAATGGGTCATTTACCCAATCCTTCAATAGTTAAACACTTAGCAGTAAATCAAGGAAAATATATGAAGTTATGAATAGATTGACTAGGCATTTCACAAGAAATTACTCTGATGAGTTAGTTAGTCATTTAAACTTTAATGAGATAAAACATGTAGATGTAGGGGCTTTAGATTTCTACAATAGAATGATGAATAGAGAGAAAAAACTTTTTGAATGATGCAGAGAGGAACCAAGTGATTCATAATATGGAATATGAAGCAGTACGATAGTTGTATAATAGCAGTTTGCAACCCTTGGAGGGCAATGGGAGGCCAGGCAATTCTCCGGGTGGCACCTCAATTATTTTCGATAGGATTAAGATAAGGGGAATACGATGGTCACTCCATACGTTCAAAACCCTCCACTAAAATTGCTCTATGTGATCTCGTTTATTAAATATAATCGGATCGGCAGCAGCTTCTTCTTCTTCTTCTTCTATCCAAACAGTCAAACCTACCCGAAGGTATAAGGTATCTGTTTGAATGACCGGGAAGTGCCACCCAATTTAGACTGTATCCGAGTGGGAGGGTGCATCCACAGGGACCGAACCCTCCTTCCACCAACTTCTCGGAAGGATTTACAAACCCACATGTTTAAAGTGATTGTACTCCGTGGGAACCCTGCGAGAGTTTGGGAAGTCTGCGAGAGGCGGGAATCGAATTTGAGTCTTCCGATTGCAATCCCCGCCTAACCACTAGGTTGTCGTAACCCGACTGCAGCTGCTTGTAGTCTGTCATAGAGATCAAGGTCATCGTCAAGATATCTCTGTGCCGTTAAAATGCTTTCAGAAGAAACATAAATGAAAAAGGATGGAATGGTGCACACAAAAGAAATCCGCAATATATGTATCTATGTATGTGTAGTATATATGTATTTATGGTTTGGGGATCCTAGGGAGTCCCGAAACTAGTCATATAGTTACAGTTTCACTCATTTAGAATTGAGCTCTGCAACGAAAAAGGATGGAATGGTGCACACAGAAGAAATCCGCAATATGTGCATGTATGAATGCAGATATCTATCTATAGTATGCATGCATAGTATGTATATTTGTATGTAAGTACGTATACATAATGTATCCTTCATTGCGTGCTCGCCAGAAAATTTTGATTGAAATTTTGATTGTGATAAAAGGTTACGGAGTTCTGTTGTAGAGCATTATGCTGTTAAACGTTGTCGAGCGATTCACGAGAGTATGAAAATAATGTCAGTGATATAGTACTCATTTGTGAAATAAAATGCAACCCGAGCAGATCTGGATATCTGAGTTCATATATTCGTCATGTCGGCTGATGGATTACTCTTCCAATCAGTGAAGTATGACAGATATTTATTGCGTATGTGGAAAATTAGACAATATATTTAATACTTCCCGGATGTCAATTTCTATATTGACTGGAGCATTATTTGAAATTTTGTTTTGTAATATGTTTTAACGGTCTATCTCAGTTTGTTGCCAAGATTGTTGTCCTAACTTCTTAAATTTAGGACTAAAAGAAATTTTTAAATTCAGCACTGTAATCACTTTTATTCGATCCTGCATGGGCACTTTCCCTAGACCTAACGTGTGCACTCATAGATATTTCTTTACAAAGTTATTGGTGTGCTTAAATACTGCCCTCCGAACCCTGTATAGCAATATTATATCATAGAAACTATAAGATGGAACTGCAAATCCTAATAGTTCTAAAATTGTACTCCCATTCCAGGTAACACCACCCACGCACCGATTTTGTGCATTTCATGTGAGAACTATAGAGGAGAGAATTGTGAATCATAGAGGAATGAATCGATGAATTTATGGACCGTAGAAGTTGAAAGGTTGGCTCATAGCACGTTTTCTTGCTGACATTGTTGATATCGTCTATTCTATGTTAGTCCATCGACGAAAAGCTGGCCATTGATGTTGTTATCGGATATGGTAGCTCTATTTTGCCTTTCGGTTTTCCACCTCATTTTAGTAGGATTCTGTTTGTAATAGTTCAATAATCAATAGTAAAACTAATTGTGAGATTATTATTCTTTAAATTTTAGGCCGACTCAATGGTTGGACTGAATTTGCTTGTCACCATAAAGGCTTTAAAATTTACGGCAACTTTAAAGTTTTACTGTTCATTATGTAGTTAACGGGTACTGTGTGCCGAAGAGTGCTGTTATAGGCAGAACCAATTTATCAATTCTATGGTGGATGCATCAGAAGAGTAATACCAACTTATTCATACGTTTAATTAATCGCAGTAGTCAATTGAAGATGAATAATATAGTACACATTGAAATTTCTCTGTATATAATTGAATTATTAAGAATGATTTGGTTCTATAAATGATACATTCTTTTTAGTTGAAAATATGCAGATAAATTTTCAAGCTGTTTATGTCTATATAAAAATTCACCATTTATTACATTTACCTTCTCACATGTTTTCTTAGGAAAAGGTTTCATAAAATATAGTATATGTTACTAATGTTTGTTTCTGCCATGGATATTTTTATCAATTTTCGCAAACTAATGTATATATGCACTCTGTAACATTAAAATCAATGTCGTACAGGTAAGGGATTTATCTCTATGAACTTTCAAACGCTACGTGTATGTAAAGATAAAGAAATGAATACATTTTTATTCCGAAAATGTTTTTATTACAGAGCAGTGGCAACACAACGGCCACGTTAATTCATAGAATATCTTGATATCTGGTGGCTATGATAGACTATATGCGATGCGGCATGGCCACCAAGAACAGTTTCATGCATGTACTGCCAATACTATAAGTGTCGAAAATCGAGCCCACTCCACTTACCCTTGGGTACGATAATCTGTTTGAGTATCCGGGAGTGGATACTATAAGTGTTGTTTTGACCCAGACCGTCCAACCTACCAGAAAGATGTAAGGCATCTGTTTGGACGGTCGGGAAGAAGTGGATACTATAAGTGTGCAATGTTCCATTCTTCTAAAGAAATGAGGGGAGATTGCCTTGTAGAAGGTGTATAAATGTTTGTTGACTCCCCATTTTGTCTACTCCTAGGAATGATATCGGAAATCTGGCTCTAGCTTCTGTACCATGGTCTTGTCTTCGGATACTCAGTTATATAGGTCTGTGGGGAGCTTCTGTAGGGCTTAGAATGGCTTTTTGATAAATTCCATTTTAGAAGAAATAGAAAATTTAATTAAGCTCTCTCATTGGATTCATGCTATACGTGTACAAGGATTCATATAGATTCTTTTAGGTCATCGTCGTGCATCAGGATGGTCTGGAAAAACCATCTGGAAGCAACGCTAGACGTTTATTATATAGATTATTTACTAAATATCATAATTTACCTACATTTAAGATTACGAAGAGGGTTTCCCAAGTACAGTTAAGGTATGTTGTTTTTACATAAGTTATTAACTGACAAAACTTGCAAACTGATACTAGTTCCTGTCTGACATAAGTTATAATCTGAAGTAGCGTCCTAGCTATGTCTGGTAATAACTTACGTTAAAGAGGAAAATGTGCAAGCACTTTAAAATATTCATTTTATGGATGGTTATCGTATTTTTAAAATTAATAACTGCATTTGGGATTCTGAAGTGTGTCTCCCAAGTACAGAGCAGCTATGTTACTTACACATAAGTTACGGACTGATAAAACTTGTTGACTGACACTAGTTACCGACTGACATGTTAAAATATGACGTACTTTTTCAGCTATGTCAAGTAATTACTTGTATTACGTAAGAGTATATACAAACTCTTCATTCTAAGAAAAAAAAATATTCATGCTAAGAATGGTTAACGTGTTCTTTATTGGTAAAAACATTTACACAAAAGTGAAAGTAAGTAATTTTATTTTCCTCTCTCTAAAAGAATTAATATCCCTTTTGTCTTCTTAGATAAAATACAATTAATATTCATAAAATCTGGTTAAGGTAACTATACAGATTACTGTGTAAATCGAAATGCTTCCCCCAATAACAAAATGTTAGTCCTATAAGTAATATTATCTATATAATTCTGCCGGAATAGGATAGTTATTGAATTATGTACTATTTTCATGCAATAAGAGTAAGAAAATTATGTCGTATATAAATCCATCAGTTATAGGTACCACATAGATAAACGGCGCATTGTAATTTCCGTTATATTTCATTAAAAGATTAGAAGTTCATTTTCTTATCTCAGCAGTAAATCATTTAAAGTGTAATATAGCCCTCTGTAGGTAAGGATTAGTTTAGTTCGCATTTATCGCCGTAACTGAACATGTTAGATTAATAGGAAAATCACGATGTTATTTGTTCCGAAATAGGAAATTTATCAGTTAAGAACAGGGTGTTTTATCATTTTATGTATAAGATTGATTATATACTTTTTAATTGTAGTTTAAAACCGGGCCAGCGTTTTCATATTAATAGTCATATTAATGGTCACAGTAATGCTCACAGATTCAGCTCGATCCACGGCGGTGACCTTTAATGGTTTGCGTCGGATAAATAGGGGGATGCCATCCGCTACCCCACCACCAAGCGAGGTCGAGACCAGGGGACCGAGGTCAGCAGACTCATTTACCGGACAGGGTCTGAATGTAATCCCGCCAAGAATCTGGATTCCAGTCGCTTACAGATTCCGGAAGTGATGAATTGGTTAAAACTAAAATATGTATACTCGAAACAGTAATCAGTGTAAAAATTATAATTCCTAAATATGAAAGTGTATTACGCTGAGAAAATTGTAAATATATTTTTTAATTTTACCTTTATTTACAGAACTTTTCCCTAGCTACCCAAACTATCCCCGTCTTAACGTGGAGTATGACGGGGGTAGTTTGGGTTTAAATTTGTGTGTTACGATTGTCATCTGTATGTTTTATGTGACAATTTAATGACAATTGTCATCTGTGTGTTTTGTGTGACAATTTAAATCTGTGTGTACGATTGTCCTTCCGAGAGGTTTGTGACAGAGAAAATAGGGTGCTGACCTTGTGGATGTCGCCAGGATACCAGTCTAAATTGAGTGGCACTGTTCTGGCCATCCAAATAGGTACCCTACACCTTTGGATAGGTCGGATGACCTGGTTCTCAAAACGAAAGATGGTAAATTTCAAAGTATGTTTCAAATATACATTAGAAGAAAAATTAAATAAAATGTTAAAGTTTGAATATATTTTACGAATATTTTAGAAATATGAATTACAATTAAATCATGGCAACACGCCCCTGTTAATAATCACGCTTCAATGTTGTTTAAAATGTATTATTTTAAAGCTGGGTTACAAAGGTATGGGGGGAGGTCACGGGTTATAAAGTTATCTCACCCTCAGGATGTAGCCCGAAGTTCAGCGAGCATCTGAACAGCCCTGGAGAATTACAGACCTATAAGATATGCAATATATGTAATTAAGGGTCTTTCATAAATGCCCTGTATTTCTATTTGTAGTCCTTTAATGCAAAATTTTAAGTTTGCCTCAATGCTCCCAATCTATCTGCTTTTTTATCATTTCTAATTATCAGTATGTTTTCGTGTTGAGTTTCATAATTCTAACACTACTTCATCGAGTTGATGCTTTGGATTACTGTCGCAATCATTTGCATATACGTATATGGATTGAAATATTATAAAGCGCGATGTGGCTTCAATAGTTCCAAGATCTTTAGTGCAATGTTTTTCCAGTTCAATTTGATTGTTATGATAAAGTATTTAACTGTATCCGATTTACCAATGATTGTATTGAAACATGTGTTTCGTCGTAGTTTTGCGATTCCCTTAATTATTTGATCTACCTCTGTAACTGATGTGTTAAGTTTCTTTAATAATAGCAGTCGATTTCGCATTATTGTATAGTTCTCCATATACAAGTTACAAATCACCGTGAAAATTATACCAGTTTATGTGGATTTTTAAAATTTTACAGACGGTGATCGAAATCATATTATTCATCAAATTTTAAAATCATATCATGAACCGAGAAATTGAAAATAGTAGAAATTTTATTTATTTATACAGTTTTAAGAAATTGAAAGAGTACAATTTTCATTTTTACCTACATAATTTTAAAAAATTGAAATAGTATAATTTTTACTTTCCCTATACAATTGTATAATTTTTACTTTCCATATATAAGAGTAGAATTTTTATTTTCCTTATATAATAGTAGATTTTTTACTTTACCTATACGAACTACCGTGATAATTATTCCAGATTACATAGATTTTTAAAATTTTATAAACGGTGATCAAAAAGTCACTCTCATTAAATTTTAAAATCATATCATGAACCGAGAAATTGAAGTAGTAGAATTTTTACTTTCCCTACATACATTGTGATGGGGTTAAAATTCGAGTACGAGTTTTCAACGGGGGAGCACAATTCGAGCACACCTAAACTGGAGTCGAACGTTTTTGAGATAATGTCTGTTGTTATTGTTGTTGTTACTAATCTTAACTGGTCTAGCCATTAGGCTATACCAGGTCCGTGAGACCAAAAACACTTAAAAAGTCCAAGACAAGGAGGGGGATTCAGTGTCAAATCCTCCTTGACAAGCAGCAGCCAGGACAGAAGATGATCAGGGGGGAACGATTGATGTTACATTTCCTACAAATGGGGAAGATCTCATTGCCCTGATTAAATTTAAGGCATTTCAAGTGACCACTTAAGAGTCTGGACAAAGCAGTCTGCTGGACACTATTGCTACCAAAAAGCAATAGTTCCATCCGGCCGTTTTCCACAATACCAGTCATGTGCTGGAGAAGAACGCCAAGAAGTGGCGGTTGTAGATTTTACTCTTGAGCAGATCTCTAAAAAAGTCAAGATATTAGAGGTCAAATTTACTGAAGTAGAACAATTGTGGTAGTGGAGTCTTGGTGAAAACACTTTCGAGTAGCTTCACTATCAAAATTCAAAATCCAGACCATTGCTCTGTCTTTCGATCAGAGCTAATACCAATTGAAGAGGGTCTAAAGGCTGAAGCTTCCTGCTCCAACTATTAAGATATCTGGATTTTAACCGGCAGCCCCAGCTATATACAACATCCTCAGAATTGGTCTCGTGCTGGTGATAGAACCTCAATCTCTATTCTTACTTCACTGCGGAAACTCTCATACTGTCATAATATTCATTTGCAGTGGATCCCATCGCATATTGAACTTAGCGGCAATGAGATGGCTGATACTCTGGCTAAGGAGGGAGATTACGTCTGCGTGTGTTTGTTTGTTTGTGTGCTTGTTCGTAAGATTTTGGATGCGGTAACTCATAAACAAAAGGAGCGTTTCGAATGAAATTTGTGTGCATACATTATAATCCCAGAAAGCTGGAATATGGTACAACATTGGTCCAATTTGGTAGAACATTTTAATCTATTAAAATGCTGCGGATCCACCAAAAATTGAAACGGATTATTTTTGCCAAAATTACCAAAAATTTCTTTGTTGAAAGATATTTAAAAATGTTTCCAATAGTCAGCTTCGCTTCTATATAATATAAACAGGGTGATTAAAAAAAGATGGGATAAATTTTATGAGGTGGTGGTACACACCAAACCAAGCATTTTTTTGTCATGGTTTACCGGGTCGGAAATGAAACATAAAGGCGCCAGTGGGCGCTTAATGGTGAAACCGTGAGGTGAGGCGAAAACACAAGGATGAAAGTTATAAAATGATATTTAATAAACAATAATTACAGTAATGGCTCAAAAGAGCGATCGCCAAACTGAATGTGCGTCTCACAGCGGCGATAGAGGGATTGTCGAACTCTCTCGAACAGATCAGGCACTTCGGCAGCAGCGACTGAAATTCTGGCGATGCGTTCATCTTTAGATTCAAGGGGAGTGTCACAAACGGGACTCTTGAGATATCCCCACAAAGGGAAACTCAAGACAGGACAGATCGGGTGATTGTGAGGACAAGCTATGCACCACTTCGCCCATCCACTGCCCTGTAACGCCTTTACGTTCATTTCCCACACGGTGAACTATGGCGAAGAATGCTTGGTGTGCACTACCACCTCGTAATGTTTGGCTCACCTTTTTTCAATCACCCTGTATAAAAGAGAACATTTTTAACAAGTACTTGTTTATGGCGAGTTATAAATATAAACTTTTATCTTTCAAACGATGGTTTTATGTTTACTTTTTTACTTTCCTTATATACATAATGTATAAGGAAAGTATTGTGACGGGATCGAAAATTCGAATTCGAGTTTTCGACGGGAGAGCATGTTTCAAGCATCCCTGATCACGAATCAAACATTTTTGGAGTGATGTCTGTGTGTGTGTGTGTGTCAGTGAGCCTGTGGAGACGATAACTGACGAACAAATGGACGGATTCGAACGAAAGTTAGTACAAAAATCACAATCCATAAACACTGGAAGCCTATTGTTTTTATACGCAATCGAATATTCAGAACTCCCCTAAATTTTCGAGTGAAATTTTGAAAAAATCGTCAAAAAATCAAAACCGCTAATAAAGATACGCAAGTAGACATTTCTGATGTAATTTTTCATTAGAAAACGATTGACATAAATTTTAGAACGCTAACATGAACCGTTCTCGAGATATTGCACATTTCTAATTATCAAAAAATTATATAAAATTTAAGAAAATATTTCCTATTGAGAAACATGTTCACTTTTCTTATGTAATACCATGCGATAAATTGGATGACATCATTCTCGTGGATCTAGCTCGTTCCATTCATGAAAAAAGATACTTTGAGTAATACTTTTGTATTTGAACGCCAATAGTCATTTATCTGCTGTAAGAATAACTTATTTCTCCGTCCATAACACTTGGTGAGATTTTGACGACAGATTTGGCGGAATGTCGCCAACTTGGCGGCATTTTTAATTGTTGCCAAATTAACAAAAAATCTCGCCAAATTGATAAAAATGACGCTAAATCAATAAAAATGGCGACTAATTGAAGAAAATTCAATATCTTGGAAAGAATATAGGTATCTACTATAAAAATAACATGTTTTTTAACTGTAAAAGTAGTAAATTCATTGCATTATATAAGGAAAGTCATGTGTTACCCACATCAGATTTTTTATATTTAAAATGTCTCGAACCTCTTTTGAAAATAATCCACCTGCAAATTATTGGATATACCTATGTTATTCCATTGTATTACCTATGTACCTATCTGCATGTACTGGATTTTTGAGATACGCAGTGAGCGTTGTGTTTCTGTTTCTCTGTTTTATTGACAAATATTGGCAAAGCACTCCAAATCGGTTAAAATAGTAAGGATATTATTAGTATTTCAATCATTCCAAAAATTCCTGCATGAAGATATATGCAGTTTAACTTCTTCCGCTCCCCCCATAACTAAAATATGTCCATATATGCCCTTCTTTTCTTTCTTACTTAGCAATGCCATTTGCTAAATCGAAAGCAAAATTGAACAAGATGAAAATGTGATAACATTTTATAGTGTTTCTTTAATATTTATTGTACAGAATATGACATTAGTTTATCTTTTATAAGGACATGCCTTGGAGCGTTGTGATGAGAAATTTTTGGATTTATTATTTTTTATTTTAATATTTATAAGACGTTTAACATTAAAAATATCGTATGTGCATGGTATATGAATTTTCGAGAAACTGAAATCGATTTTTTCTCTATTTATGCATTAATTTGCGATTTTTCGCGCAAAACGCATGAAATCAAAACTTATGTAAAATTAACCTGTTACCTTAACCTGTTACGTTAAAGTTGCAGATTCAAAAGAATTTCCTGTTTTATCTGACATAATTTAATATGCATTAGATTTCTATAAGTTTTTAGAAATTGTGATAAATTTAAAATTTTGAACATATTATCGTTTGAAAATAAATAAATATCATAACAATTGCAGATCTTGAGCGTTAAACCAGAATTTTGGAGGGTTGCAGGAAATAGCTAAATACCACATATATGCGAGTTATACCTGGAAAGTTAGAATGATTGAAATTCTATTAAATTTTATAAAGTTATACGCTCATTTTAAGATCTATACTTTTCACTTTAGATAAGTCATGTCCTTCTATGTCGAGAATTTATATTTTAAATGCCTGCTTTATGGAAAGTTACGAAACTTTGTGTGCGTCATATGTTTTGGGGCA
The DNA here is from genome assembly GCA_951213105.1 of Amaurobius ferox. Classification (NCBI taxonomy): domain Eukaryota; kingdom Metazoa; phylum Arthropoda; class Arachnida; order Araneae; family Amaurobiidae; genus Amaurobius; species Amaurobius ferox. Next base: position 67,816,696 of record OX578139.1, read on the forward strand.
GTTTTCTAAAAGGAATAAAAATATTGTTTAATTTTCATGCACGTTCTATTTAAGGCAAATAACTGAATTCTACACCGAGATTTCGCATTTTAAATTCCTGAAATTGAACACACACACACACGCAGTACGCACGCAATACGCACGCAGTACACACGCAGTACGCACGCAATACGCACGCAGTACACACGCAGTACGCAAACATACACACACACACGCAGTATGCACGCAATATGCACACACACACGCACGCACACACACGCACGCAGTACGCACGCAATATGCACACAGACGCAGTACGCACGCAATAAGTACACACACACACACAATCACCGGTTGCATATTAAAAATGTACGTACTTTACTATAAAATCAGAAAAAAACTATTAGAAATTTGGGAATTAGTGGTTTTATTAGAATATGAGATATTTTCAAATTTAGTATATATAAAGACAAGAAATTTCATCGAGAGCCACGGGTAAGTTGAAAAAGAAAGGACTTTGACTTGAAAAACACAAAAATTTTACCTATTAACACTTGTCAACCCTAAAATATGATACCTGACATTTGTTTTGACCTTTTATAGAATTTTTCTTTGTTCACACTGACAACGTCTGATTAAAAATATGAATTACGACAAAATTTGTTGAAAAGAAGGTTTCCTTTGTGCGTGAGTGCTAAATCTGTCACAACTTGTATCTCTTCATGATTTCATCTTTAATCGTTTTTATTTTACCAGCATTTCTAATTATGAAAAATTCCATTGTGTTTATTTTTAAACTACTCAAGGGATATGCTAAAATTTATAATACGGCGGTTTTTGTGTTTTTTAGGCTATAACAGGAATTGTGCTTTCTCACGTAACATTAAATTGTGAAAATCTTAAAAGTTACCATCCTTTTCGACGTTAATTATGGAACTGAATTTTCTGGGAGATACTTTTACTTTCCCCACATAGATAGTAAAATGTATAGGGAGTGAAGGGTTGGGGTCGAAAACTCGAATAAGTGTTTTCGACAGAAAACCAGGATTCCAGCATCCCTGAATTCAAATCGAACGTTTTTGAGGTGATGTCTCTGTGTAAGTACATGCGCATGTGTCTTTGTGTAAATGCGTCTGTGTGTGTGTGTGTGTGTGTGTGTGTGTGTGTGTGTGTGTGTGTGCGCGCGCGTGTGTGTGTGTGTGTGTGCGTGTGTGTGTGTGTGTGAGAATGTGCTTATATGTGTGTATGAGTGAATGTGCTTATATGTGTGTATGAGTGAATGTGCTTATATGTGTGTGTGCGTGTATATGTGTATATGTGTTTATGCATTTTATTTTGAAGTAATGGTGTCGCTCCTTCATAACTGGGTAAAATGCAATCTAATTAACAATTTACAGTTGCAATTAAAATGCAATTGTTAATGTATTTACTAATTATAGAATTCAACCCTTTATTGCAAACAGTTAAATGAAGTAATCGTAAAATGTAATTGTAATTGTAGTTAATCAATTACGATTACTAAACCTCTTAGCTTTCGAAAAACTATTATAAATTTTAATATAATGGAAACGTGCTAAATTGTTCAAAGAAATAGGAAATACCATTTCCATATTTGTATCATTCATCTAAAAAAAGTTGATCGTCTCATATTTGTTCAAAGATTTGATAATTTTATTGCCTTGATGACTTGAGAACTTTATTGATATTTTTAATTTTATAGTAAAGATCGTTCTGTATTGACTTGATGATATTACGATTGAAACTCTGTAAAAATGTTTTTCGAACGTTATGAAACAATTTTGAAACCTTGTAGCAAGAATTGGGAAGAAGGATGAGGTCAACCCAGTGGTTAGTGAGCGGAGATTGCACTCGGACGACCCAAGTTCGATTCCCTGCTTGATTAAACTATCCTCGTGTTCACACGGAGAACGGACACGTTAAATATATTGGTCCGTATGTCCTACCGAGAGGTTGGTGGTAAGGGAAGAAGAACACTGTCCCTGTTGATGCCGCCTGTGACTGGGTTCCGGTCTGAATTGGGTGGCACATCCAGGCCGTCCAAATAGATACCTTAAACCTTCGAGTAGATCGAAGAAAAAGAAGAATGGGGAAGCTCCATTTTCAATGGAATTCCTGAACTGGTTTTGCACTTGTCCTCTTTAGTTTGGCATAAATCTTTCAAGGGATCTATAAAAGGTCTATATTGTTTGGTGCAAGTAAGATGCTTCACTGAAGCTGCTTTCGTTTTGCACCAGTCTAGCGAAGAATCTTCGTTTGCAGAGCTTCGTTTGGTTGGAACAGCTGTTGTGACTGATCGCAGGTTCTTATAATGGGTTAATGCTATGATACTTTTGTTGAAGGTGTATTTAAATTAATAAAGCATATATGAGAATGCAAATGAAAATATTTCCATAGCATTGATCTAGTTAAAAACATAAAAAAAAGACTAATACCTTTCGTCTCAGAATAATATGTTGTTTTGCCATCACAAGGCCATATATGTCTGGTATTGATGAAGACGATTAGGCTATGATCAATAAAAGACTAAAATAGGATTATTTATAATTGTTTTGTCAAAAATTAGGATTTAACTATGATGGTATTCTGTTTTTCGTTTTCAAATGTTATTAAGCAAGTCTATTAAGACCTACGTTTATTGTATGCTGAACGCGAAAATTTACCCATTTTACCACGCTATGATACGAGAAGTATAAATAAGAATACAATTAATAAGAATGAAATTTTATAACTAAATAAGAATGAAAATTTCATACAAACCATGTACACCAGCATACTGTGTTAAAGACTCAGACCGTCTGAAGACTTGAGCAGCTATTTAGGCGGCCGGACCCTCATACTGTGTGTGATACCCTTTAAAAATTCCATGAAAATTACCTATTAATAGGAGTTATAGGGTCTAAGATAGATCAAAATACGATAGAAGGATATGGAGGGAGTTATGCTTCTACTGCAGATACAAATATAATCACAAATTCAAAAATCATAGCACAATTAAATCAACTGCAGAAATAGTTTTATTTTTCCATTACACTTTTTATTCGATCGCTGAATACAAATAGCAAATTTCTTCCAAAAAGTATATGAATGCAGATCTGCTCATGACGTCAAGCGCCAACGATAACTAAAGTCTCAACAATAGATTTAGTCATGGAGGTTATGGTCAGTGGAGGCTCGTGACCTCAAAAATGGGTGAAGCGGTTTCAGTGGCGGGATTCCCCCTCTTCCTCGAAAACGAGCGCATTAAAACACATCACGCCACTGGCACAAGTGCCAAATATTATCTGGAAATAACCAAACGCGTCTGAAAAATTAGTCAAATAACAGTAATAATAGCCCATTCAACCTATAACTTTAAGTGAAGCAGCACTTTTTTTGTGTTGCCTGCGTTGCCTCACAAGCCGCTACTAGTTACGGCCTCTTTGACGTCATGGATTCAATATTAGTATGGATTCAATATTAATCATCTAAACATCTTTATTTCTTTTGAAATAGCAATATTGTTTGCAATAATGAAATGCAAGGATTTAAAGATGAATGGTGAAAAGAAATAAAAATTTAACTTTAAGCGTATAGAAAAACTTCATGTTTAGAAAATGTTTTAAATTTGTATAAAAAAGAAAAAAAAATCTGCTTTTTTAAGATTTTGGCACATGGGGCTCTTTGAAATATATTTAGTTATAGTTTGATAAAAAAATAAGGAAAGTTTTATGAGGATATGGGTTTTCTAGATAAGCATCTATTTATTTCCTTTAAGGACATTTTTTCATAGTTCCAGAGTTAAAGGAATTATCGATAAAGCAACTATATTTTTTATCAAATGAACTGTCGATTTTTTCAAATGGTCGATACTTGAGGAGTTAACTTGCAACTTTTGGCTTCAATTTGAAAAGAATGTAGAGATCGTAACCCTAAAAGTGAGATGTTAGTTGCATATTTAATTCCTCATAGTATGTAATATAATATAGAGTGTGTATTGTTTTCACGTAAACTTTCGGATTCAAGATTTTGATATTAATATATATTTTAGGACCTTCTGAACACGTTTAGACAATTTTGAAGTGATGTCCAACTGTCTGTCTGTATGTATGTCTGTGGTCAATTTTTTGTACACATGATAGCGGCCACAAATGTTGTTGGATTTTCGCGAAGCTTTATATAGTGTTTTGTTATCAAAGAATCATCTAGAACTAGACAGAATATTTTTAAATTCGAGCGAAAACTTCGAATCGTATTCGAAATTTTTTTTAACATAACAGCATAGCACAAAATTTGATATAATCATGCATAAAAGGGTTTATTTAAGGCCCAGTGATAATCACGAGACTTAATAGTTTCAATATAATTGTTTCAATCACGAGGCTGAATAGTTTCAATCAAGTTAACCCCTCGGGGGCACATTGACATGTGTGGTATCAATCTAAATTTGTTTTCAAGCCACTTTAAAGTGAACAGTAACAAGAAAGTAATTATTCAAAGTAACATATTTAAATCGCCGAAACGTATTTAATGGACAGGAGTGCGTTTAAATCGTAGTGTACGCTCTTTGATTAGTTGCTTAATAGTTGTTATTTACCTGTTATTTGTAGGAAGCTTGGAGTTAGAGAGAAGGAGATAAAACTCTTAGGGGGTGAAATACTTGAAAATGCCATTATGCTTTGAGAATTATACATAGGTGTCGCTAGTGTGAGTAAAGTAGCTGCCATTGTTAGTTAACAAAACAGAAAGGCGTAGTATTTAGTATATGTATTTTTGATTATTATTAAAACAGGGGATCTCTAATTATGAGTATAATAATACAGTCTGTTTCCATAGTTAAAGGATAGAGTACAGAATATAGGGAGATAAAAATAAATTGAAAGGTAAAATAATGTTGAATACGTAAGAATATTCTTTATTGTTTCAGTTCAACATTGCATTGCGTTAAAAATTTATCCTTACAAAACTGGCAGTTTAAATAAATATTTTAGGCTCTTTGCCATAGAAATGCATACAATGCAGGACGACTTATTCTAGCGCAGCTTGAATTATTGTCTCAAACGATATTGCCGTTTTCTTAAAATTAAGTATCAACGCCTTACTTTGACCTTCATGGTCGCCCTTTTGCCCTCGATATGTGGAATTTGTCTGCCATTTGAAAATCAATTTTTTTTTTTAAAGTCAACTTTTTCGAAATTTTGCCTTTTCTGTCTCCTTAAAACACTTTCAACTCCCGTTTAAAAAAATTCGAAACCGTAGGAGATGCGCCCTTTCGGGTATTTTTGATATTTATACTTTTTAGGGTATTTTCGAGCATATTTTAAAATCTATTGCATGTTTTGGATTTTGAAAGTTTTCTGCAACTCTTAGGATCGAATGCTACATTTAAAATGAACCGCGAAGTGCCAGGCCAATTATAGCCTACGAAATAAAGGGGACGTAATAACATACAAACGAACATGGATTTTTGCATTTTAATAGCAAGGTACTGTTTCAACAATCTGTTAAATACAATAGAAAATATATGAATTTGAAAAAAAAAACCCTTCCAAAATAAAACAGATTACCTAAGAAATGGAAAATATGAAAAATTCCAATAATCTTATATGCCAAAGCTGCAATATATAGTGCTATGAAGCGCATCCTATAGAATTGCGGGTGTAAACGTAGGATACAAGAACGAATCCAAATTTCTGGATCTCTTCATATCTCTTAGACTAATCGTTATTTCGTGAAGATTCTGGGACATTCCGGAAGTCGCCAAATCTGGAATCCCAGGACTCAGAGGGGAAAAATCGTGTCGATAAATCGAGTTTCAGGGATCATACACAAATTACGAAAGAAAACAATGATTACATAAATAAATAATAATTTTGCTATTTATTGGTACAAAAGTATCTACACTGTGTAGAAATAATAATTTTGCACAAAGATTACAAAGCTTGTTTAAAATGTTTTCCATCCATGCCAAAGATACATTAAAGTTAGGAGGCAGATATTATTTGCCTATGATGCATTTCTGTATTGCATCATTTGCACTCTTGCTGTAAACATTTACATTTTAATTTGTGATTAATACCTCACCAAATTTGTTGAAATATATCTCTGGGACTTTTTATGGTAAGATGTTGAGATTTTGTACATCACCTTATTAGCGTATGGGGCATATTTTACTACTTGGAAATTTTGTACAGGGGTCGTATAAAAATTTAAAAATTTGTATTACTTCAAATTTGATCCCCTGAAAATTTTTATCGATTTCATAAAATTCTGTACCTTTTTTAACGCAACTTTGTAATTTATTATATATGTCTAAGAACAATATTTGAGGAATAAAAGCCGATGTTAATGTTTTTGGGATACCCTGTATATACCACATTAGTTTTTCTTATTATATCGGAGAAAATCAATATTCTTGTTTCTGGTAATACCTGATTACAGTTCACTTTCCAGAAACTTCAAAACTTTTTTACTACAAAAGCTTCACTACCATATATTTTTCACTTATATGACCTCAGACCTTCAAAATTTTCGTTTATCGATACATGGTTTAGAAACGCGGACATATTGGCGTTCCCGATGCTCTAACCACAATACAAACGCTGAGTAGCGCAAAAATATGGCCACGATCGATCGCAGTAATGGACTGCAAGAGAAGTTTTCGAAGAAAAGAACGGTATATTGGCAAGCATCACGTTTTTTCTTATCGGTACTTGAAACTCCTTTTAGAACCGTAGAGCATGTTATGTCATTAGAGCGATTGATAACGCAGTTAGTATTGATTACAGACAAGCTGGGAATGAGAAAAAAATGAATTTGGTGGAATGTTTTGGGCTGTCAGACACATTAAATATATACGTGTGAAAATGTAGCAGATAATATACTTTAGAGTTTTCGGTGAGGGTTATAAACATTTTATAAATGTTTTGCCAGATAAAAGTTATGTTTGGAATTTATTTAGAAGTTGCTGAAGTATGATTACTTTTCCTTATAGTTAAGGAAAATAACTGTTCTTCAGAATGTCTTTGTGGCGATAAGGCGAGTCACCCTTTATTACTTATGCCTTGAACGTAATATTTAATTTCGATCAATTTATTTGGTAGAGACCATAAGTGCATTAATATTTGTGACCACATTGACCCGCAATTTGATTTTTGGTAATCTGAAATGTAAATTATTTATCATTGAATATGATAGTTAGCCTTAAACTTATTATATTTATTAAAATTTGGATTCACAGCATCACGAAAATGACAAATAATCCTTTACAGAAATAAATTTACTCTTTTATGATAAAGACCTGGAAGGAGATGTGAGACTACCTAAATACTTATCGAAATGTTATTTACTCTTAACTGGACCTTGTTGTTTGAATATGGATGGCTCATATCTAGATTGTATGTACGATGTTTAAGCGAACCATAGGTGTCTCATATATTGGGGTATTGGACACCAGGCTTCAATTTTATCTGAGATCGCATTTTATTGAACAAACACTACGGATAATTCTTGTTAACTTTTTCACATCTGAAGGGCTATTTTTGCATGTGACCATATTCACCATCCGACAACTATTTTCATCTTCTCTTTTCTATATTGATCTTGCCTCACTTACTTGTTAGGTAATGTAATCTTTTTCACGACATGCCCTCCTTGAGAAATCTGGTTGGCCCTATATGGGGTACTACCTGGATCTCATTTTCTTTGATTCGTTCGTCGAGTGAGGCTTGGAGTTTCAACTCTGGCCTCAAGATATATGGGTTTCAACTTGATTATTTTATCTGAAATTCGTAAATATATTGGTTGTCATAGCTAAATTAAAATTTCAGATCTGGCGCCAGTGTGTCCGAAGCTTTGTTCAGCTTGCATCAATATGGCGTACTTTCAGCAGCCATTGCTGTAATTGGTTTCACAGCCTTCAATGTGATATCTGAACGAAATTAAAAGCTTGAAAAAAACTAATAAAAAGCTTGAAAAAAACTAATAAAAAGCTTGAGTGATTATTTGCTTGCAAAACAAATAATCACTCAAAAACTGCTGAAATACTAGTAGGAATTATTGAAAGCAAAAATTAATAGAAACGATACAACGATACATGACTATGAGAACTTAATCTCCACAGACATAACTATGGTACTGAAGCCAGAGCCTGATTTTTTATTTCTTTCCAGGAGGTGGTCAAAATGGGAGTCAACAAATTATTAAACACCTTCTACAGGACGTACTCCCCCAGTTGCTTTAGAAGGATGAAACATTGCGCACTTATAGTATAGACAGTACCTGCAAGAAACTGTTCTTGGAGTCTATGCCACATCGCATATAGGCCAGCATAGCCACAGGACGAATATATTCTATGTATTTACAGGACCGTTGTGTTGTCACTGCTCTGTAATAAAAACATTTTCGGAATGAAAATGTAATCATTTCTTTATCTTTACTTACTCATCGTGTTTGAAAGTTCATAAAAATAAATCACTTTCTTCTGTATAACATTGATTTTAATGTTACAGGGTGCATATAACCATTAGTTTGCAAAAATTGTTAAAAATATCAATGCAGATAGCAAGTTTTAGTAACATATACTATGATTTATGAAACCTTTTCCTAAGAAAAACTTAGAGAATGTAAATATAATAAAAGGCGAAATTTATATAAACACAAACAGCTTGAAAAATAATTTTCACTTATTAAACACCTTCTACAGGACTTACTCCCCCAGTTAATTTAGAAGGATGAAACATATAGTATCGACAGTACATGCAAGAAGTATCGACAGTACATGCAAGTAGTATCATTATATATTACCGACAGTATATGCAAGAATTTGTTCTTGGTGTCCATTCCACATCGCATATTGGCTAGCATAACCACCAGATGAAGATATTCTATGTATTAACGTGACCGCTGTGTTGCCACTGCTCTGTAATAAAAACATTTTTAGAATGAAAATGTAATCATTTCTTTATCTTTACACACTCATTTCGTTTAAAAGTTCATAGCGATAAATCACTTACCTCTGTATAACATTGACTTTAATGTTACAATGTGCATAAAACCATTAGTTTGCAAAAATTGATAAAAATATCCATGGCTGTAACAAGCATTAGTAACATAGACTAGGGTAACCAAAATGTAAGATGGAGCTTCCATATCCGATAACAACATACATTGACAGCTTTCGTTGATGGGCTAGCATAGAATAGACGATACCAACAATGTCACAAGAAAACTTTCTATGAGCCTCAACTTTTCAACTTCTGCAGTTCATAAATTCATCGATTCATTCCTCTATGATTCATAAGTCTCTCCTCTATAGTTGTGACATAAAAGCACAAAACCGGTCCGTGGGTGCTATTATCTGGAATAGAATTTGCAATTTTATGTTATAGTTTCTTTGACATAATCTTGCTATACAGGGTACCGACGGAAGTATTTAAAAAACATTCACTTTGTAAGGAAAAATCCATGAGTGCACATGCTAGGTCTAGTAAACGTGACTATGCAGGAAAGTGACTATACAGGATCGAATAAAAGTGAGGGCAGTGCTGAATTTAAAAATTTCTTAGAGAGCCGAATTTAAGAAGTTAGGATGACAAACTTGGCAGCAAACCGAGATAGATCTTTAAAACGTATTACAAAACAAAATTTCGAATCATGCTTCCGTTAGTAAAAATTGACATACGGGAATTGTCAAATACGTAAATTTTCACATACGCAATAAATATCTGTCACACCTCACTGATTGGAAGAGTAATCCATCAGGCGACATGACGAATATATCAACTCAGATATCCGAATCTGCGCGGGTTGCCTTTTATTTCACAAATGACTATTACATCACTGACATTATGTGCATATTCTCAATAATCGCTCGACAACGTTTAACAGCAACCGATTGCATATCATTAGTATTCATTTCCTTATACACCTTTCTTTCCTTCCTGATTTCAGTTCCTACTAATAACATAATGCTCTAAAACAAAACTCCGAAACTTTTATCACAATCAAATTTCAATCCACTTTTTCTGGCGAGCACTGAATGAGGAATATATCATGTATACGTACTTGCATATAAATATACATACTGCGCATACATACTATACATACATGTCTGTATACATAGATACATATATTGCGGATTTCTTTTGTGTGCATCATTTCATCCTTTTTCATTTATGTTTTTTCAGGAAGCATGTCTTACTAACAGATATCTTAACGATGCCCTTGGTCTCCATGTCAGACTACAAGCAGCTGCATTCGAGTCAGGACAACCCAGTGGTTAGCGCATGGGTTGCACTCGGACGACCCGAATTCGATTACCGTCTCTTCTCAAACTGTCGCAGGGTTCACACGGAGTAGAATCACTTTAAACATATGGGTCCGTTAATCCTTCCGAGAGGTTTTTGGAATTAGGGTACGGTCCTTGTGGATGCCTCTCCTATTGGGCTCCGGTCTAAATTGGGAAACGCTTCCCGGCCGTCCAAACAGATACCTAACAGTTTCGGGTAGGTCGGACAGTCTGGATCGAAGAAGAAGAAGCTGCAGTCGGTCCGAATTTTATTTAATAAAATATCTCACGCAGATCAATTTTTGTGAAGGGTATTGGACGTATGGAGTGACCATCGTATTTTCCTTATCTTAATCCCATCGAAAATAATTGGTGTGCCATCGGTAAAATTGTCTGGTCTCCCATTACCCTCCAAGGGTCGCAAACTGCTTTTATACAGCTCTTATACTGCTCTATATTTCATAGTAAGAATCACTTGGTTCCTCTATGCAGAATTAAAAACTTTTTTTCTCTCTATGCATCATTCTGTTGTAGAAATCTAAAACCAATACATATACATGTTCTGTCCCATTGAAGTTTAAATGACTAACTAACTCATCAGAGTATTTTCTTGTGAGATGTGGAGTCCATCTCTACACAACTTCATAAATTTTGCCTGAATTACTGCTCAGTGCTTAACTATTGTAGGATTGGTTATATAATCCATTTAATAATTCTAAAGGAAGCCTTTAATTTTGCATATGAGTTTAGACACGGGCTATGGCGGGCCTGGTAAGAAATTAAACAGATTGAAAATCATGATAATTATGTTCAACTTTAAAAAATAAGCATTATTTAGAAAAATATCTGCATGTTGTAATTGCGAATACACCAGACATTACGTGTATAGCCACGCTCACATTTGTTGGCTACCAATTTTAGCATTCGAAGTTTTCTTGAGACATGGAAATAATGTTTATTTGCAATAAATACAAATGTTGGGGAGTATTTTTTGAGCAAGTGGTCTCATTCCAAATCACAATTTCCACAGGTAAAATAATCAAGGAAAACGAAAATTTAAATAACTTTCTGGTGTAGATTTCATATTGGCATTAATTGTGCCATTTTAAGTCTAAACTTCAATTTTTTATTTATGGCCCGGAAGGTCATAGATATTTTTTCGACCTCAACTTTTAGACAGTTCTTAGTTAGGCTCAATAACATTATTTCACCAAAGTGTTTGAGAGTGGAAAAATTAAAACTGTAATAACTTTTACGCACTGTCCGTATAAGTCGATAATATTTTAAAAGTATATTCTATATAATAAATTATTTCATTTAACCAGTATAAAAGAAATATTCGTGGTTGAATAAGGTCCAGAAATCTGCGCCAAAATAGCCGCAGCTAAATCAAATAAGCAAAACGACTAATCCACAACTAGTAAACACTCTAATTACTTTCCTTATGTACATAATGTATAAGGAAAGTATTGTGACGGGGTCGAAAATTCGAAATCGAGTTTTCGACGGGAGAGCACGTTTCAAGCATCCCTGATCACGAAGCAAACATTTTTGAAGTGATGTCTGTGTGTGTGTATGTGTGTGTGTGTGAAAGTATGTGTGTGTGTGTGTCAGTGAGTCTGTGGAGACGATAACTGACGAACGAATGGACCGATTCGAACCAAATTTGGTACAAAAATCACAATCCGTAAACACTGGAAGCCTATTGTTTTTATACGTAATCGAATGTTCAGAACCCCCCTAACTTTTCGAATAAAATTTTGAAAAAATCGTCAAAAATCGAAACCACTAATAAAGTTACGCAAATAGACATTTCTTATGTAATTTTTCATTAGAAAACGATTGACATAAATTTTAGAACGCTAACATGTACCGTTCTCGAGATATTGTACAATTTTCAAAAAAATTATCAAAAAGTCATATAAAAAAAAAATATTTCCTATTGAGAAACATGTTTACTTCTCATATGTAATACCATGCGATAAATTGGGTGACATCATTCTCGTGGAACTAGCTCGTTCCATTCATGAAAAAAGATACTTTAAGTAATACTTTTGTATTTGAACGCCAATACTCATTTATATGCTATAATAATAACTTACTTCTTCGTTTATAACGCTTGGCGAGATTTTGGCGACGAATTTGGCGGAATGTCGCCAACTTGGCGACTTTTTGAAATGTTGCCAAATTAACGAAAATCTCGCTAAATGGATAAAAATGACGCTAAATTAATGAAAATGATGACTAATTGTCGAAAATTCAATAGCTTGGAAAGAATATTAGTATCTACTATAAGAAAAACCTATTTTTTTTACTGTAAAAGTAGTAAATTCATTACATTATATAAGGAAAGTCATGTGTTGCCCACATCAGATTTTTTTGTAGTGTAGCATGTATACGGTGTTTCACAAAGAACTCCCTAACTTTGAAATGAAACAACAACTCGGAAACTGTTCGATAAAAGACTGAAACAGGTGGAATTATTGTAGTGGCATAATTCTAATATATATATTCCACTTCTAATATAAATTCTACGCTTTCCAGACGTCCAAACAGATACCTAACACCTTCGGGTAGGTCGGACTGTCTGGATCGAAGAAGAAGAGGAAGCTGCAGTCGGTCCGAATTTTATTTAATAAACTATCTCACACAGAGAATTTTAGTGGAGGGTATTGGAAGTAAGGAGCATCGTATTCCCCTTATCTTAATCCTATCGAAAATAATATATAGTGGAATTATATATATTAGAAGTGGAATTTATTAATATTTATTAATAGTAGTAAATATTATATAGTGGAATTATATATATTAGAAGTGGAATTTATTGGGAAAGCCGTAAAAATCTGATACAAAAGTCTCAAAATTAGTTACAAATGTTGCTGACAGATGGCGCTGTACGCTGTATGCGCAGTACGGAGTCCGAGAAATAGTCCAGAAATTGTGGTAAAAATGTCCTTGGTAAAGTAGTCGTTGAAACCACATCAAAATCGATTCAAAATATGCACCTTCCACAGCACAGAGATAGCTCAAAATACGATTGAAATTGGCAGTCACCTTCTGTAGTGTACTAACAGAAATGAATGCACATTCCTGTCAGATCTTCCAGCGTAACCAGTGTTGCAGGATTATGATATAGCAGTATAGCTGACATGAATGAAACATTCATTGACACAGAGAAGCAAACGATTTTTTCGATGAAGTTTTAAGCATAGAGTTAAATTACTTGTACCTCCATGGTTTTATGTTTTTAAATAAAATAAATCATTGCAATATTGTGATGATTGAAATGAATGGAAAAATGTTATGAATGAAATGCTGCTTTTATATAGAGAGCCAGGCGTGTTATATTTCGATGACGTCATTTGAATAAATTTCATTTGTTTTCGATGAAGTTTTCAAATATAATAAATTATTGCCATATGATAATTTTTAAAATATTACCGAGGAATGTATCACATTTTAGAGATGTTTAAACCAGACAATTTATATTTCAATGTCGTCATTTAAATGACTTTCATTTTTTTCAATGAAGTTTTAAGTTTTCAAATATAATAAATTAATGTAGTATTGTGATAATTTAAAAAATATTACCGAGGAATGTATCGCATTTTAGAGATGTTTAAATAAAATTGCATTACCTTGAAGCAAGTTGGGAAGTGTTTCATAATCAATGCTTTATGCATGATTGATTTTACTTGTTTAAGAATTTCACGGTTAAGCGACTTTACAAATGCCGCTGAACTAGTTAAACCCGTAGGTTAGGTTAAAAAGGTCAAATGTCGAAAGTAGACTGTTTTTTAAGTTTCGAAGTAAAGCGCATTTACAAAGACGACCGAACATAAAAGAAGTATAGCGATAATTGCAGTGTTTAAATAAGTTTTTGCAGTGATATTGCATAGTAATGTTTTGTGTAGTACTGTTGTATAGTAATATTGTGTATTATATAGTAATATTGTATATTGTGTACTAATATGGTGCAGTAATGTTGTGTAGTAATATATATATATATATTGTGCAGTGATATTTTATAGGGTAGTGACATTTTTACTGAAATTTGTATGTTGGTTTCAATCGTGTTAGTTTAAAGTGATAGTTTCAGTAAGATTGTTGTTAAATATAACCGGATTTAAGTTACAAAAACGTAAAATAAAATTCAATATGTTGCAAGGAAATGATGTGGATCAGTTAGCACAAACTTCTGTAGTAACTAGAAATAATTCTATGGAACAGTATGGAATTATGTTAACACGAGCTACTTCATCGGCAAATTCGCCGAAATTTTCTTTTGATGGGTTAACGCCTAACGGAAAGTTTATTCAGGAATTAGAAAGGTATTTTGAGGGAAATGTATCAAATGAAGCACAAAATTTAGTAGTGGCACAGAATACGTTGATAGGTAGAGCAAAATATTGGTGGGAAGTGTTAGGTGAAGATGGTGTAACTAATATTTTGGAGTTTAAGAATAAAAAATTAAGCAGGCATTTCCAGACGAATTCGGTTAGAAGCGGAATTTTACGGAAAACGGCAGACTGAATATGGTTCTTTAACAAAATTTTTGTTAAGGGAGGTAGAAATAGGAAAAGATCAGAACAATTTAAATAAACCATTGCACAAGATTACAAACCTAAAAATCAAGGCCATAAGTATGGAAATGAAATGGATAACTATCATTTAAAACAAAGTAACCTGAAGCGAGACAATGTGCTCTGTAACAAGAATGAAATCCCAAGCATAAAGTTCAGCACGGTGAAACTAATGAATGCAACGCTACCACATACAGTGATTAAATTAGATGGAATTGCAGTAGAGGTACTAAGAGATACAGGAAGTGAATGATCTTTCGTATCAGAAGAATATTTTAGGGAAATGTGCCCGACACAAAGATTATACAAAGTAAATGATCTGGATGAGCTCAATGTAACGTAGGTAAAGTTATAGGATCCTACAGTGGAACGATTGAAATTCAAAACGAAAAGATCACAATGTCACTATTAGTACTTATTAAATTGCAATTCCCAGTGATCTTAGGAGTTGTTTTTTAAATGAAGCAACGGTTGAATTAAATTTTAAATCAAAGTCGGTAAAATTTGAAATGAAAAGCTCAAAAACTGGGCAAGAAAAAGTAGAAATTGAGTTGACTAAGGATCAAAAAGCAGATTTACAAACTGGTGTTGATTTTGTAAAATCTAAAGTGATAAAGCCTGGAAATGTGGCGGAAACAACTGAAAGTAATCGAAAAAGTGTTGAAATATAGATAATAGCCATAATTATGAATGCACGCCTATGAGGGAATTAGATGATGAAATTAAGAGTGTATCTCAAAATAATTCAGAACTTGAGAACATCGGAATGAACGAATTAACCCTGAAGGTTAGAGCAAAGACGTCCGAAGTATGAAAGTGATTCCAGTACGAATAGCACGGTTGCAGTGGACTCTGGAATATGGAGCACAAATGAAAAAAAAAAGATAACAACCACGTAGGATGCTACCCTGGGTAAATATAGTAGTAGCAGGATACTAGTCTGGGTAAAAATAGTACCGGCAGGAGGCTAACCTGAGGTAAAAATAGCAAGGAGGTGATTACGCTGATTTTTAGTTCCCCACCAATCTGACAAAGGGTGGAGAATGCAGAGTCCATATTAAAGATAAGAACTTGCAATATCATCTCAATAGCTGAACGGTACAGCGTCGGCTGGTCAGTTCGGAGATCCAGGGTTCAAGTCCTGGTTGGAGCGGCAGGGTTCTTTACAGAGGTTTGAAAAATTGAGGCTCATAGCAATTTTTCTTGCTGACATTGTTGGTATCGTCTATTCTATGCTAGTCTCAAAGAAAAGCTGTCCATGGATGTTGTTATGGTAGCTCCATTTTACCTTTTGGTTATCCTCCCCCCTTTAGTAAGATTATGTTAGTAATAATTCAAGAATCGATAGTATAATTAATTGCGAGATAATTATTCTTTACATTTTAGGCCGAATCAACGGTAGGGCTGAATTTGCTGGTCACCATAGAGGCTTGCAAAATTAAGGCAACTTTCAAGGTTTTATGTTTATTATGTAGTTATCGGAAACTGAATGTCGAAGGGTGCTGTTATAGGCAGAACCAATCTATCAATTCTATAGTGGATGCATCAGGAGAGTAATTCCAAGTTATTCATACGTTTAATTAATAGTAATAATCAATTTAAGATGAATTATATAGGACACATTGAAATTTCACTGTATACAATTAAAGTATGAAGAATGATTTGATTTTATTAGTGGTACTTTTTTATTTTGAGTTGAAAATATGAAAATTATTTTTCAAGCTGTTTGTGTTTATATACAAATTCGCCTTTTATTACATTTACCTTCTCACATTTTTTCTCAGGAATAGGTTTCATAAATTATAGTATATGTTTCTAATGCTTGTTGCGATGCGGTATGGACACCAAGAACAGTTTATTGCATGTACTGCCGATATTATAAATGTCGAAAACCCAGACCACTCGACCATCCTAGGATACGATGAGCTGTTTGAGTGGCCGGGTACGGATACTATAAGTTTACAATGCTTCATCCTTCTAAAGCAAAGGTGGTGTGTGTGTGTGTGTGGGGGGGGGTTCTTGTAGAGTGTGTTGTTGTTGTTGAGACCCAGACCGTCCGACCTACCAGAAAGGTGTAAGGTAACTGCATGGACGGCCGGGAAGTGCCACCCAATTTAGACCGGAACCCAGTGGGGGAGGCATCCACAGGGACCGTACCCTCCTTCCCCTACCACCAACCTCTCGGAAGGACTTACGGACCCACATGTTTAACGTGATCGTACTCCGCATGAACACGGCGGCATTTTGCGGTAGCGTGCAAATCTAGCGCGCAAACCACGGGGATACCGCACCCGAGATGGCCAACAGCACGCGGTGTTCCGAGGTGGTCACCCACCAAGTACTAACCGCGCCCGATGCTGCTTGACTTCGGTGATCTAACGAGAACCGGTGTTTTCAGCACGGTACGGCCGTTGGCCCCTTGTAGAGTGTGTGTAAATATTTGTTGACTCCCCATTTTGTCCACCCCCGTGAATGATAACGAAACTCTGGTTCTAGCTTCTGTACCATGGTCTTGTCTTTCAAGATTCAGTTCTATAGGTGTATGGGGAGCTTCAGAAGGACATAAGATGGCTTTTTGATAAATCCCATTTTAGAAGAAATAGAAAATTTAATTAAGTTCTCTTATTGGATTCATGCTATAAGAATATAAGAATTCATACAGATTCATTTAGGCCACTGATATGCATTCGGATGATCTGGAATGACCATCCGAAAGCAACGTTAGACCTTTATTATATCAATTATATAATAAATATCATAATTTGCCTGCATTTAGGATTCTGAAGCGGGTCTCCCAAGTACAGGTAAGGTATGTTGCATATACATAAGTTATTAACTGACAAAACTTGCAGACTGTCACTCGTAACTGACTGACATAAGTTATAATATGGCTTAGCGTCCTACTTATAACTGGTAATAACTTATGTTAAGGAGGAGAATGTGAAAACACTGTAAAGTGGTCTTTCTAAGAATGGTTATCGTATTTTTGCATTTGTAAAAATGTTTGCAAAAAATTAAAATAAATAACCGCATTTGGGATTCTGAAGCGGGTTTCCCAAGTACAGATCAGGTATGTTACTTACACACAATTTACTGACTGATAAATCTTGTTGACTGACACTAGTTACCGACTGACATGTTAAAATCTGACGTGGTTTCCCAGTTATGTCAAGTAATAATTTGTATTAAATAAGAGTATATACAAACACTTTAAAATATTCCTTCTAAGACTAGTTGTCGTATTTTTATATTTGTAAAAATATTTGCGCAAAAGTTAAAATAAATAATTTTGTTTCTCTCTCTCTAAAAGGAGTTATATCCCTCTTGTGCGGCTAGATAAAATGCAGTTATTATTCATGATATCTGGTTACGGTAACTACACAAATTACCATGTAAATCGAAATGTTTCTACTAATTACAAAATGTTAGTTATATAAAAGTAAAATTATCTATATCATTCTGCCGTAACAGGATATTTATTCCATTACGTACCATTTACATGCAAAGAGAGTAAAAAAAGTACGTCGTATATAAATCCATCAGTGATACGTACTACATAAATAAACGGCGCATAGTAATTGCCATTATATTTCATTAAAATACTGGAAGTTCACTATTTTTATCGCATCAGTAAATCATTTAAAGTCTAGAAAGCCCAGACCACACGACCAAAATCATTTAAAGTGTAACATAATTCTCTGTAGCTAAGAATTAGTTTAGTTCGCATTAAATCCGTAACCGAACATGCTAGATTAATCAGGAAAATCACGGTGTTATTTGTTCCGAAATAGGAAATTTATCAGTTAAGAATATAGGGCGCTTTGTCATTTTATGTATAAGTTTGAATATATACTTTTTAATTACAGTTTAAAATCAGGTCAGTGTTTTCAGAACTGTCATATTTATGGTCACATTTATGATCACAGATTCAACTCTATCCATGACGGTGACCTTTAGTGGTTTGCGTCGGTTAAATAGGGGGACGTCAACCGCTACTTTGCCACCACGAGATCGAGACCAGGGAACGAATGAGGTCAGCAGGCTCATTTAACGGACAGAGTATGAATGTAAACTCGCCAAGAATGTGGACTCCAGTCGTTTTCAGGTTACGGAAGTGATGTTTTGTTTAAAACTGAAATATGTATACTCAATATAGTAACCAGTGTAAAAATTATAATCCCTATATATGAAAGTATATTACGCTGAGAAAATGAGAAATATATCTCTAAATTTTACTTTTATTTAAGAAACTTTTCCTGCTCTACCCAAACTATCCCCGTCTCAACGTGGAGTATGTGCAATTTAAACCTGTGGGTACGAACGTCCTTCCGAGAGATTTGTGGCAGGGAAAAGAGGGTGCTCACCCTGTGGATGTCGCCATCACTGGATTCCGTTCTAAATTGATTGGCACCGTTCTGGTCGTACAAATGGGTGCTTTACACCTTTGGATAGGTCGGATGGTCTGGTTCTCAAAACGAAAGATTGCAAATATTAAAGTATGTTTCAAATACACATTAGAAGGAAAATTAAATAAAATGTTAAAGTTTGAATGCATTTTACGAATATTTCAGAAATATGAATTACAATTAAACCATGCCAACACGCATTTGTTAAAAATCACGCTTCAATGTTGTTTAAAATGTTTTATTTTGAAGCTGGGTTACAAAGGTATGGGGGAGGTCACGGGTTACAAAATTGTCTCAATTTTAGGATGTAACCCGAGATAAGGCGCGCATCTGAACAGCCATGAAGAATTTTATACCTATAACATATGCAGTATATATAATTTTAAAGGCATTTACAAAATAGAGTAGTAATTGATATTTGCTTTAAATAAACATTGCAGAAATTTTTAAGCAACCCTTCATACTGGATTTTCATGCATGCAAATTCAATATTAAAGTAAATTAACACTCTCAAAAACTGAAGAAACAATGGGTGCTTATACATGCAAGACTACAAGATTAGAGCGCTTAAGAGTTGTGGATTAGTCGACTTGCATATTTCAATTAACTGTGGCTCTTTTTACCAGCCTTCCGGGTGATATCGTAAATTGGTTGAAATAATAATGAATAAACGAAATAGTTTATTATATGAAATATTCTTCTAAAATATTATCGAATTCAATGGACAGTGCGTAAAAATTATTTTAGTTTTAATTTTTCCCAATCTCAAACACTTTGGTGAAATTATGTTATCCGTTTTGAGCCTGGATAATCACTGTCTAAACGGTTGAGGTCGAAAAAATATCTATGACCGAATAAAAAATTGAAATTTAGACTTAAATAGGCAGAATTAATGACAATATGAAATCTACACCGGAAAGTTATTTCAATTTGCGTTTTTTCTTGCTTATTTTAACCCCCGTGGAAATTGTGATTTGGAATGAGACCACTTGTTTAGAAAATACTGCACAACGTTTGTATTTATTGTAAATAAACACTATGTCCATGCTTGAATAAAACTGGGAGTGTTAAAATAGGGAGCGAACATATGTGGGCGTGACCATACACATAATTTATACATCTACGACGTATTCGCAATTGAAACATGTAGATATTTTTCAAAATAATTCTTATTTTTTACAGTTGAACATAATTATCAAGATTTTCAATCTGTTTAATTTAATGCAAAAGTAAAGGCCTTCTTTACAATTATTAAATGGATTATCCAATCCTGCAATAGTTACCCAATCCTGCAATAATTACCCAATCCTGCAATAGTTAAGTACTAAGTAGTAAATTAAGCAAAATTTATGAAGTTATGTATAGGTAGACTCCACATTTCACAAGAAAATACTCTGATGAGTTAGTTAGTCATTTAATCTTTCATGAGACAAAACATGTATATGTAGGAGCTTTAGATTTCTACAACAGAATGATGTATAGAGAGAAAAAACGTTTTGAATGTTGCATACAGGAACCAAGTGATTCCTAATATGAAATATAGAGCTGTATAAGATGTGCATAAGAGCAGTTTGCAGACCTTGGAGGGTAGTGGGAGGCCAGACAATTCTCCCGATGGCACCCCAATTATTTTCCATAGGATTAAAATAAGAGGAATACGATGGTCACTTCATACGTTCAATACCCTCCACTAAAATTGCTTTATGTGAGCTCGATCATTAAATAAAATTTGGATTGACTACAGCTTCTTCTTCGATCCAGACAGTCCAACCTAAACGAATGTGTAAGGTATGTTTTTGGACGGCTGGTAAGTGCCACCTAATTTAGACCCTAACCCAGTAGAGAAGGCATCCACAGGAACCGTACCCTCCTACGACCAACCTTTTGGAAGGATTTACGGACCCACATGTTTAAACTGATTGTACACCGTGTGAACCCGGCGACAGTTTGGGAAGAGGCGGGAAACGAACTTGGGTCTTCCGAGGGCAATCCCTGCGTCAACCACTGAGTTCTTCTGACCCGACTGCAGCTGCTTGTAGTCTGCCACAGAGATCAAGGTCATCGTTCTCTATTCTCAAAATATTGATAAAAATCACAATACAATGTAGCTCGTGTCACGCCAATTCGTCAACTCTACCCCAACGGAGGGATGAGTCGTTTTATAGTCTCTCAATAGTCATATCTCCTAGAATAATTGTTATTTCCTGAAGATTATGGAACATTCCGGAAGTCATCAAATGTCTCCAAATTGACGATAAATCGCTGAATTTAGAAACCTTGGGCTCACGTCATGCTGATGTTATGAACTGTGTTTTCTTCTCCCGTCTTCCTAGACAGACGAAAGAGGAGACACCAAAGAGAATATTGTGCGTTTGCAACAATATAATATATATATATATGAATATCATAAAACATTATACAACAAATAGATTCTAAAATGTATTTTAAAAGTATCAAAACATGTAGGCGCAATGCTGCTCTATAATGTCTAGTATAATAGAAGAGAAAAGATCTACAAATAAAATATCAAACACAGGAGGGGAGGGAGAGGAAGAAAGTCAACAGGGAAAAATGAAAAGGCCTATGGGGATTGTGACCCCTAGATCCCGGTTAAAGTCGACTTTTAATCCATAGGAAGCACTCCCGGAGCCGAAAATTACCAGAGGTCAATCTCCATATAAACGTCAAATCAAAAGGCGCACTCATCAATATGAACAAGGAACTCCAATATAGATTTTCAAAAGGCAGTTATTATATAAAAGGTCCGGAAACCGAAAAAACGACAACATATAAGAAAAACAGCACCTCAGCTGCAATCCTGCAGTCAAAAGAGAAAAGGGAGTAAAGTATACAGGACTAGTATAATCGTTGTCATTTATAACCCAAATCAAAACTGTTGCCAAAATCGCTTTCAAATGCATTTACAGTCTTATTGTGAAAGGCGTTATAATAATGTCTGAGGAATCGAAGGGGATAGTTGTGTTTTAAAGATTCCGTTATAAATATTGCACCTCCTTTTATACGATCTTTATTGTACGTATGTAAACGAGCATTACGTATAAAGTGACTTAATACGATATTAAGAAAAACAATCTGACTTAAATTAGACTTCCAGTTGATAATATAATTAATTTTAATCTTGAAAATTTCTTTTTCCTCTACCCTCCTGTTTTTGATATTTTATTTGTAGATCTTTTCTCTTATATATATATATATATATATATATATATATAAGTTCGGAGACTGTGCTGATATCTCCAACCCTGATTGGAGGAAAGGGGGGAACAATTTTACCGTGGCGTAGAGGCACATGTGACGCGAGATGTGAAAATGAAGAAGCAGGTCCACTGTGCAGGGTTTTCCAGACAATGCGTGCCAGTGAACTGTAGTCGTTCGCGTTCGTTGAAACCGGAAATGGCGTTTGAAGGACAACATGCGAATATTAATTTAAGCCAGCGTTTGGGGAAATCGCCGACAGAAACATTGCACATGTTGCAGTAGGTGTACGGTGAGAGAGCAATGTGTCTTGCGAAAGTGTTTTCATGGCACTCCCGATTCACGGACGGCGGTGAATCCGTAGAAGATAATTCTCGAACTGTGAGGTCGTCAACATCAATTACGGAGGACAACATTCGAAAGTTGTCGGAAATTGTGCCTGGCGACTGACATCAAACCATTAAAGAGAACCATTAAAGAGCTAAGAAATCAGGAATTTTGTAAGGGAGTTGCCAAGCTATCATGACGGACCAACTGAACATGCAACGTGTGTGTCAATACATTGTACCAAACATTCTAACCGAAGATCAGTGTGATGAACGCTAATCGGTTGAAGACCCAGACCGTCTTTAAAGACCCAGAATCGATTGAAGACCCAGAATCGGGTGAAGACCCAGAATCGGTTGAAGACCTAGACCGTCCGACTCGTCCGTGGACTTGATCAACGGTTTGGACGGCCTGGGAATGCGGATCTGTGGAGAACTGATTGACGTTGCTGACAAAAATCCGAAATTCCTTTAAAAAATTATGACTGGTGATGAGACGTGGTGTTTTTTGTACGATCAACAAACAAAACGGCAGTCCCCACAGTGGAAGTCACCATAGTCATGAAATTCAAAAAAGTCTGTTTGGACCGTTCAATGAAGAAGGTAATGCTGGAGGTGTTTTTGACCAAAAGAGCTTGGTGCATTACGAGTTCATATCGGAATGGGCAACAATGAAGAAAGAGAGGTAGAAGGCCAGAACTCTGGAAAAGCAAGGAGTGGGGTTCTGAAATATGACAATGTCCCTGCTCATCGGTCTTTCATGGTGCAGTTCGCACTGGCCAAACATGGAACGCCAACCCTTCCACACCTTCCCTACTCACCCAATATCGCCCATGCGATTTTTACCCTGTCTCAAACACGAACTCAAAGGACGCCATTTCAAGAGTGCATCTGAAGTTGAGGAAGCTGCGACGGCCACATTGAAGACCATTTCGTCCAAAGGCCTACAGGAATGTTTTCAGCAACTGTACTCGCGCTAGCAGAAATGCGTAGCTGCAGGGGAAGTGTACGTTGAAGATGGTTGTGTGTAACACATGATATCAATAAATCAATCATATCCGTCCAGTAAGCCAGACTAGGAATTTTTTTATCATTCCTTGTATATATATATATATATATATATATATATATATATATATATATATATATATATATATATATATATATAGCATAGTAAACATATTAAAATAAAATTATTTCACAGTTATCCAATTTTTCTCCAGAAGTTGGCGCAATGCAGCACATTCTCCTAAAGTAACATACAAGATTCATATGAAAAAGAGAGGGGAAATGATCAATGATCAAATGCAAGGCATAAAATGGTAGAGGGGGATGGCGACCCCTCTTTCCCGTTTAAAAGACTGCTTTTATGCCCGGGCAACACTCACGGTACCAATGCCATGCAGAAGCCATACTTCCGTAAATGTGTCAAATCAAAAACACTCGAAAAAGTGCAAAGAAAACAAATAGGAATCGACCAGGATCGCAAGGGAAAGAATGGAAATGCAGCAAATGCCCCTGTTGGTTACGATGGAGTGCATCATATATAACAGAAGTCCACGCATGCGCTATTCGTTATTTTCACTTTCATCGTTCTATACCTCTGCCATATCCTTTAAGTAAGCATTTTCTCCCTTTTTTGTATTAAATAGGGAATTATAATAACATTTCAGGAAGCCAATTGGATAATTCCGTTTTATTGCCTCCTTCATAATATTCCTATTATGCATGATGCAATCAGACTTGAAAGTATTAATGCGTTGATTTCTATTGAGGTGACCAATGACGACATTTCTGAAAATCTGTTTGGTCAAATTGGACCTCCAATCAATAATGCGGTTGATTTTAATATTGAAATTGTTTCTCTTGTCATATAAGACGGTATAAGTACCATATCTACTGTCATGTTTTAGTGTGATATCTAGAAAATCAACACTATCTTCCTCCTTACTTATATTCTCAATCAATTCCAGTTCTTTTGGATAAAAAGTAAAATCAAATTGGGGTGCATTCTTATATTGCCCAATAAGGACATCGTCAACGAAAGGAAAATATGGCATTTCATGTAATATATGAGTGCCATTTTCAAATTTACACAAGTATAGATCGGCGAGCAGGGATGAACATCCCCCTCCCATCGGAATACCCTTAACCTGTTTAAAATAGATGGTGCCATCAAATAAGATGTTTTCAAACAACACAATGCGAATCAAGTCCTCGTATTTTCTGAATGTAATATGCTCTTTTAAGTCATATATTTCATGTAGTTCCTTCAAAATTTCATATAGATTTTCCAGATTGATGTTGTTGAATAAATCACGGAAATCGTAACTTTTGAAACGTATATCCCTGCTATAAAATGGAAGTCGGTTGATGACATCGTAACTATTATTTATCATTACTGTTCAATCTCCACTACAAAACATTGTGTAAAAAAACGTATTATCCTTCTCTTCAAAATGCAGTCAATAAATATGAAGATAAATATGTTATAACTTATACGGATAAAGTTGTATCAAATTACGCTTTCACATGCAGAAAATACTACGTTGATACTTTAAAAAATAGTTATCTTGATAAACAAATGTACTCACCTTTACAACAAAATGGAATATGTCTGGTAAATAAAATTAAAACTCTGTATCAAAGCATTGGTATCGAACTTAAAGCAGTTAACTTTCCATATTTGGTACTCATACCAAAACTTCATAAAAATCCAGTCAAGTTCCGGCCGGTGACAGTGGGATGTGGATCCTATTTAACAATTGCAAATGAAAAACTTTTAACTATACTTAAAAATGTTATGATTATACTCAAGAAACAAGGAACAGTAATGATAAATAATAGTTACGATGTCATCAACCGACTTCCATTTTATAGCAGGGATATACGTTTCAAAAGTTACGATTTCCGTGATTTATTCAACAACATCAATCTGGAAAATCTATATGAAATTTTGAAGGAACTACATGAAATATATGACTTAAAAGAGCATATGACATTCAGAAAATACGAGGACTTGATTCGCATTGTGTTGTTTGAAAACATCTTATTTGACGGCACCAACTATTTTCAACAGGTTAAGGGTATTCCGATGGGAGGGGGATGTTCATCCCTGCTCGCCGATCTATACTTGTGTAAATTTGAAAATGGCACTCATATATTACATGAAATGCCATATTTTCGTTTCGTTGACGATGTCCTTATTGGGCAATATAAGAATACACCCCAATTTGATTTTACTTTTTATCCAAAAGAACTGGAATTGATTGAGAATATAAGTAAGGAGGAAGATAGTGTTGATTTTCTAGATATCACACTAAAACATGACAGTAGATATGGTACTTATACCGTCTTATATGACAAGAGAAACAATTTCAATATTAAAATCAACCGCATTATTGATTGGAGGTCCAATTTGACCAAACAGATTTTCAGAAATGTCGTCATTGGTCACCTCAATAGAAATCAACGCATTAATACTTTCAAGTCTGATTGCATCATGCATAATAGGAATATTATGAAGGAGGCAATAAAACGGAATTATCCAATTGGCTTCCTGAAATGTTATTATAATTCCCTATTTAATACAAAAAAGGGAGAAAATGCTTACTTAAAGGATATGGCAGAGGTATAGAACGATGAAAGTGAAAATAACGAATAGCGCATGCGTGGACTTCTGTTATATATGATGCACTCCATCGTAACCGACAGGGGCATTTGCTGCATTTCCATTCTTTCCCTTGCGATCCTGGTCGATTCCTATTTGTTTTCTTTGCACTTTTTCGAGTGTTTTTGATTTGACACATTTACGGAAGTATGGCTACTGCATGGCATTGGTACCGTGAGTGTTGCCCGGGCATAAAAGCAGTCTTTTAAACGGGAAAGAGGGTCGCCATCCCCCTCTACCATTTTATGCCTTGCATTTGGTCATTTCCCCTCTCTTTTTCATATGAATCTTATATATATATATTTATAATATTGCGCGTTCGCAAAAATATATATATATATATATATATATATATACCACATTAGTTTTCCTTATTATATCGGAGAAATTTAATATTCTTGTTTCTGGTAATAAGCGATTATAGTTCACTTTCCAGAAACTTCAAAACTTTTTTAACACATAAGATTGACTACCATATATACTTCACTTATCAGACTTTCAAAATTCTCGTTTATCAATACATGGTTTAGAAACGCGGACTTATATTGGCATTTCCAGTGCAACAACAATACAAACGCTGAGTAGCGCAAAAATACGGGCATGATCGATTCCAGTAATGAACTGCAAGAGAAATTTCCGAGGAAAAGAACGGTATATTGGCAAGTATTGCGTTTTTTTATCGGTACTTGAAACTCATTTTAGTATCCTAGAGCATGTTATGTTATTAGAGCGATTGATAACGCCAGTTAGTACTGATTACAGACATGCTGGGAATAAAAAAAAATGAATTTGGTGGAAAGTTTTGGCTGCCAGACACATTAAATATATACTCGTGAAAAGGCAGCAGATAATATACTTTAGAGTTTTCAGTGAGGGTTGCAACCGTTTTATAAATGTTTTGCCAGATAAAAGTTACATTTGGAATTTATTTAGTAGTTGCTGAAGTATGATTACTTTTCCATATAGTATAGGAAAATTACTGTTCTTTAGAATGTCTTTGTGGCGATAAAGGAGGTCACCTTTTATTATTTATGCTTCGAAGATAATATTTAATTTCGATTAATTTATTTGGCAGAGACCGTAAGTACATTAACATTTGTCACCGCATTGTCCCACGATTTAATTTTTGTGGTGAAAGTCACCAGAGTTAATCTTAAAGGTAAATTATTAATCACTGAATACGATAGTTAGCTTTAAACTTATAATATTTATTAAAATTCCGAATTCACAGCATCACGACAATTATAAATAATCCTTTATAAAAATGAATTTACTCTTTCATGATAAAGACCCGGGAGGAGATGTGAGACCACCTAACTACTTATAGAAATGTTATTTACTCTTAACTCGACCTTGTTGTTTGAATATTGATGGCACATACCTGGAGTGCATGTAGGATGTTGTAGGGAACCATATGTGCCTGATGTATTGGGGCACTGGACACAAGACCTCGAACTTTATCTGAGACCGCATTTTATCGGACAAACACCACGGATAATTCTTGTTAGCTTTTATCACATCTGAAGGACGATTTTTGCTGGTGGCCATATTCAACATCTGACAATTATTTTCATCTTCTCTTTTCTATATTGATCTTTTCTCACTTATTTATTAGGTAATGTAATCTTTTCCACGAGACATGCCTTCTTGAGAAACCTGGTTGGTTGTGCATGGGGGTCCTACTGGGATATCATTTTCTTCGATTCGTTTGTCGAGTGAGGCTTGGAGTGTCAACCCTGGCCTCAAGACATACGGAGTCCAACTTGTTTATTTCATCTGAAATTCGTAAATTTTTTTGGTTGTACACATAGCTAAATTAAAATGTCATATCTGGCGCCAGTGTGTCCGAAGCTTTGTTTAGCTTGCATCACTATCGCATACTTTCAACAGCCATTGCTGTAATTGGTCTCACAGTCTTCAATGTGAAAACTGAACGAAATTAAAAGATTTATAAAAAAATCTAATGAAATGCTTGAGTAATTATTTGCTTGAAAAACAAATAATCACTCAGAAACTGCTGACATACTAACACGAATTATTAAAAGCAAAAATTAATAAAAACGAAACAACAAACAAACAAGCAAATAAAAATACATCCAAACAAAAGACGAACAAAGTTTCGATATTATAAAAATAGATTTTATAAAGGAATTATCTATATAAAAGTAATACAAGTTAATTCAGCAAAAGTTATATGCCAGCCACATTAGTTTTTCTTATTATGTGGCAGAAAATTAATATGGTAGTGTCTGATGATACTCTATATTTGTCACTTTACAGAAAATTAAAAATCTACAACATATGTTTCCCTTAAATGATTTTTAGCTTTCAGAATTTCCATTTATAGATATACAGCTCATAAATGTGAACATAATATGGACGCCTCTGATGCTCTAAACATGTTACAAATGATAGGTGACGCAAAATTGCGGTCATCATGAGTAATGACTGAAAGAGAAGTTTTAAAGAAAATAGAACAGTATATTGACAAGCCTCATGTTTCTTTTATATCCATACTTGAAACCTCAAGAACCCTCAGAGCATGTTACGTCATTAGAGCGATTGATAACGGCGGTTAGTACCTACTGATTATAGTCATGTTGGGAAGGAGAAAAAAATTAATTTGGCGAAAGTTTTGGCTGCCAAACATACTAAAAAATTTGACGTGGGCAGCACATGACTTTCCCCGCAGACTTATATCCACGTTCTCTTTATTTCAATTAAATGTAATTCACTTTTAATTCAATTTTCGTTCTCATATGATAACTGGACTTATTTCCAAAGGTGGCGTGGAGAAAATAAGAAAAAAAACTAATATATCTCGAGAACGACTAGTCCTAGTGTAATGGGGTTGGTCTTATTCTTTTCTTCGTTAAAAATTACGTATTAAACAAGCACTTAATGGATATATTTGAGTATACGTAGCTTTTTAGTTTAGATTTTGACAATTTTTGCGGGCCATTCTGCAAAAAAAGGCAGGTTATTTTTTTCTGAATCGTACCAAAATCTAATCAGCACCAGGGTGACCTATACGTGACTCATCTACCGAATTTTGTGAAATTCGGTCTATTAGTTTTTCAGCTAGAGTGGATACAAACTTTTGCGGGCCATTTCGCAAAAAAAGGCGGGTTCATTTATTCCGAATCATACCCAAAACTAATCAGCACCAGACTCGCCCACAAGTGACTTACCTACAAAATTTTGTGAAATTCGGTGTATTAGTTTTTTAGTTAGAGTGGATACAAAATCTGCACAGACAGACAGACAGACACACAGACAGGCAGACACACAGACACACACACAGACGTCGCGCTAAAAATTGTTTTTTCGTATTCTAGAGGTCTTGAAACGTGTAGATCCATCGAAAACTCGAGTTGCGATTTTCGACATGATTTCAATACTTTCCCTATACATTATCATGTATTGCAGGGAAAGTAATATATATATATTGGGGAAAATGCAGGAGAAAATATTCTTTTGATTTATGTTTGAGGGTTATAACCGTTTTATAAATATTTTGTTCGATAAAATTTGTGTTTGAAATTTATTTAGGCGTTGATGAAGTATTATTGCTTTTCTCTATTGCACAGGAAGTGAACACTTTTTTCGAAAGTCTTCAATTCGAGATCTGAAAGAAATCGAAAAATTAAAACTGCATTGAAACGTTTAGATGATATGTGGATTTATGTCACATAGTGAATGTGTATAATTATGAATATTATTCAAAGGTGGCTTCGATAATCCATATAAGAGGACACCTATCCACGTAAAATTGATGAAACCATAGCATTTCAATATTTTTTAAATGTTATTTTATTCTTGTGGTAACGTACATGGTTTGTGAGTATACATTTGCTAAAATTAGTGTGCTTTTAATTTTCTCTCAATATAATAAATTGTTCCAACGTTAGCAATATATGAGGTGGGCTCTTCGGAATAATGTTCATATATTATGAAAATATGCCCAAATTTAAGAAAATTCAATATTTTGGAAAATTAAGTTGATTTGAGACATTGCAACTGATTTAAAAGTGTTCTTTTAACCCTGTAGTCAAATATTAAGCAATCAACGAAACCTTATTCATTAAAGAAATATTTTGTAATTCATTTGAGACCAGTGGTTATGACAGAAGAATTGCACAGCATATACCGGTGTCCCCTCCTCGACGCCATCCCAAAAAAAAATCTTATGAAAACGCGAATTATAGACACGGAGTCCTAAAGTTCATTCGAGATGGGATAGGTTAGGAGAAGGATGGTACTTTCCCTGTGGCACCCACACCACTGGGCTAAGTTATAATTTAGGTAGTTAAAAGGTGTACTCTCATCCGCCACCTATGGCGCTGGTACACAGTGGTTCACGACAATATAATTCACTTCCTGGCCACTTCGAAGGCGAATGGTTGAATTTTCAAGTATTTTTTGGCCTTTGGAAAAAAATATTATTGTGCACTCTTAGAAGTTTAAAATTCGGTTAACTCATTCTAGTATACATTATGACACCACAAAGCTATTTTTTAATATTTGGTAACTTAGGGTGGGGATTTTGTCACAGATTTGGTCTGATATTCCCTAGTAGCTGTACAGCAACATTCGCCAATGTTCAATAACTTTATAAGGAACGGTTCATGAGTATAAACCTTAGTTCTATCTACAGTAAAGTGGGTTTGCTCCATCGACAGAAATTAATTGTAGCTCCCTTAGTAGATAAATAAAAAAAATTAGGAAAGGAACTCGTAAGGAAACGGGATAGACGAAAGATATTAATTGTAAAGTTGTAAAACAGAGGTTCTCAGCCTTTGCCTCGTGAGCCGAAAGTTAGTACTCTTTAGAGTACTGTAAAATGACGCTTAAGAGCACTCGTTGTTTTTATTGACGTGAAATCGTTACATTGTTATGAACAGGAATTTTCGTCAAAGTACATATCGAATTGATTGCTTGGCGTTTTTTAGGGAAATTTTCGCTGAAAAGAATCATTTGTTAAATACAGATGTACATATTTATCTTTGATTTTAATTTTACATTTTTTTTGTCTACAATGTAAAAAAAAATACTTTTTTTATGACGAACTAATGGGCACCAGAGCAAATCACTAATTGTAAATTTTACGAGAATTTGATATTCCTTGAGTTATAGATGACACATACTTACATTACTTTTCTGTTCCTCGGATATGTATACCACACACGCATATACGAAAATAACCTTATCTTTGAAAATTGTTCAATCGTGTTCTAATATCCATAAAATGTGTAAATATAACAATTCGATTTTGAATTTTCGACTCAATTGCAATATTTTTTCTACGCATAGCATATTATGGATTGTAGGGAATGCAAAAATGCATTTTATATTGGGAAGTAAACTGCCTAAGGCCACAGTCTACTGAGCATAAAAGCTAATACGAAATATGGTGGGTAGGTGAAATAGATGCCTTAATAATTGGGAGCTTCTAGCACTTGAATGCTTTGTCTATGGTAAAAAGAAAGGGCCTATTGTGAATACGAACTTTCTTCTTTATGAGTTAGTTGAATGCCTATTTCTTGCACCCGTACAGAGGGAGGTATCTGTCATTAACTATGGCTGTCAAAATGTCACCTCTTGAAAGTGGCAGATAAAAGAAATATCCGCTAATTGCAGTCATCTCAATATTATAGAATAGCTCAGTAGTTGAGTTCGAAGGACACGAGTTTTTTCCGGCGTTACCCAAACTATACCTGTGTCAACGTGAAGTACGTGCACTTTAATCCTGTGGGTACGAACGTCCTTCCGAGAGGTTCTTGGCAAGGGGAAGAGGGTGCTGACCCTGTGAGTGTCGCCACCACTGGATTCCCGTCTAAATTGGGGGGAATTGTTCTGGTCGTCCAAATAGATATCCAACACCTTCGGACAGGTCGGATGGGCTGGTTCTAAAAAAGATAGACGGCAAATATTAAAGTACTAGAAGAATACCCGTTGAATATCAACGGTCTCACAATAAGCAACACCTGAATAATGTAAATGTTCGAATAATACGCGTTTCACATTTATTCAGCAAATGGAATATTTTGGAGTGCAGAATCCCTAGAGAAGAAAATATTGGCAAACTTAAATTGCGCGCTTCTTCCTTTAGAACTATCTACCTGTACACCAAATTAAAGTCTCTATCTCACCTCGAAGCATGCTAATTTATCATTTCCCCTTTCGAATGTTTTTCTGTGGAGCAGACCCATAAATGGACATTTCTAAAAATCTCTGTTCATCTTGAGTTTTTTATCTGATGATTGGCTTATATGCCAAATATCAAGCCTGTATCACATTTAAGAGGAAGAGTGTCTCATTATTCGGAAAATCGAACATATTGGTGTGCGGCACACCCTAAAGTAGCAAATATTATAAATCTGAAAATGCACACATTCTTCCTTTCAAACTATCTCCCTGTACACCAAAATTGAAGTCTCTATCTTATCGCGAAGCATGTTTTTCTATCACTTCATCTTTTGAACGTTTTTCTGTGTTGCACCCTCTTAAATGTACATTTTTGAAAAAACGTATTCATCTTGGGTTTGTTTTTCAAATAATGAGCCCATATACTAAATTTCAAGCCTCTATCACATTGTAAAGGAGGCGATTTCAGTTTGTTTGACAAATCGAATATTTTAGTGAGCGGCACTCCCTACAATAGCAAATGTTGGAAAACTGAAATTGCACACTTTCTAACTTTCCAACTATTTGCCCCTACGCCATATTTGAAATCTCTATCTCATTGCAAAGCATGCTTTTTCTATCAATTTACCTTTCGAATGTTTTTGTGTACTGTACCCACCCCCTTAAATATGCATTTTTGAAAAAATTAATTTTCATTGGGTTTACTATCACATTATTCGCCCATATACCAAATATCAAACCTCTATCAAGTTTTAATGTAGTCAGTCGTTTCTCCTTTATTCGGTAAATCGAAAAATTCGGAGTGCAGCACCCCCTTAAGTAGAAAATATTCAAAATCTGTAATTGTATACTTTCTTCCTTTCAAACGGTTTACCCATACACCAAATTTGAAGTCTCTATCTTATCGCAAAGCGTACTTTTCTATCATTTCACTTTTTGAACGTTTTGGTGTGGAGAACCCGCTTAACGAACATTTTAGAAAACTATATTCGTTTTGGGTGTTTTCATCAAATGATTAGCCCATATACCAAATTTCAAGCCTGTATCAAATTTTAAAGTAGCCGTTTCTCATTCATTCGGTAAATCGAACATTTTAGTGTGCGGCACCCCCTTAAGTAGAAAATATTCGAAATCTGAAATTGTACACTTTTTCCTTTTTAAACGGTTTACCCATACACCAAATTTGAAGTCTCTATCTCATCGCAAAGCATGCTTTCCCATCATTTCACTTTTCGAACGTTTTGATCTGGGGAACCCCCTCTATAGAATGTTTTCGAAAAATTCGATTTTTCCAGGGGGTTTTATCGAACGACCGAGCCGTGTACCAAATTGCAAGTCTCTATCTATTCGTCTCTATCTATTCTAAAAAAAGCGTGACAGACAGACAGACAGACAGACGGACACTTGGCAATTAGTATATATAGATGTTTCAAATATGCATTAGAAGGAAAATTATATAAAATGTTAAAGTTTAAATACATTTTACGAATATTTTGGAAATGTGAATTACAATTTAATCATGCCAACACTCCTCTGTTAAAAATCCACCTTAAATGTTGTTTCAAATGTTTTATTTTAAAGCTGTATTACAAAGGTATGGGGGGGAGGTCACGGGTTACAAAATTATCATACTGTCAGGATGTAGCACGAGGTTCGGCACGCATCTGAACAGCCCTGAAGAAGTACAGGCCTATAACATATTCAGTATATATAATTTTAAAGGTCTTTACACAATAGAATAGTATTTTATTTTTGATTAAAATAAACATTGGCGTAATTTTTAAGCAACGCTTCACAGTGGGTTTTACATGCACGCAACGCCAATATTAAAGTAAATTAACATTCTCAAACACATAGGGAACAATGGGTGCTTATACATGCTACACTATAAGATTATAGTGTTTACTAGTTGTGGATTAGTCGATTTGCTTATTTTAATTAGCTGCGGCCATTTTAGCGCAGGCTTCCCGGATCATACCGTGGTCTGACTTAATTTTTACTGAATAAACGAAATAAAATTTTATATAAAATATACTTCTAAAATATTATCGAATTATATGAACAGTGCATAAAAAATATTTATTTTTAATTTTTTCCAATCTCAAACACTTTGGAGAAATAAAGTTATCCATTTTGGGCCTGGCTAAGCACTGTCTAAAGGGTTGAGGTCACAAAGAAATGCCTATGACATGACGGACAATAAATAAAAAAATGAAATTTAGACTTAAAAAGGCAGAATTAATGACAATATGAAATCTACACCGGAAAGTTATTTCAATTTCCGTTTTTTTCTTGGATATTTAGCATCTGTGGAAATTGTGATTTGGAATGAGAACACTTGCTTAAAAAATACTCTCCAACGTTTGCATTTATTGCAAATAAACAGTATTTCCATGTCTCAAGAGTACTCAGAATGCTGCAATAGGGAGCTTAACATACGTGGGCGTGACCATATTCATAATATATGCATGTCCTGCGTATTTGCAATTAAAACATATGGATATATTTTTTCAAATAATGTTTATTTTTTAAAGTAGAACATAATTATCAGGATTTTCGATCTGTTTAATTTCTTATCAGGGCCGCCGTAGTCCGTGTCTAAGCTCTACGCAAAAGTAAATACTTCCTTTACAATTATTAAGTGGGTTATATACCCAGTCCTTCAATAGTTAAGCACTAAGTAGTAAATAAAGCAAAATTTATGAAATTATGTATAATTAATTAAATCTCCACATTTCACAACAAAATACTCTTATGAGTTCGTTAGTCATTTAAATTTTAATGAGACAAAACATATATATACACAACATATATATACAGAAAACATATATAGGGGCTTTGGATTTCTACAACAGAATGATGTATAGAGAGAAAAAAACGTTTTGAATGTTGCATAGAGGAACCAAGTGATTCTTAATATGGAATATAGAGCAGTATAAGATCTGCATTAGAGCAGTGAGCAACTCTTGGAGGGCAATGGGAGTCCAGGCAATTTTCCCGATGGCACGCCAATTATTTTCGATAGGATTACGATAAGGGGAATACGATGGTCATTCCATACGTTCAATACCCTCCACTAAAATTGCTCTATGTGAGCTCGTTTACTAAATAAAATTCGGACCGAATGCAGCTTCTTCTTCTGCTTCTTCGATCCAAACAGTCCAACCTCCCGAAGGTGTAAGGTATCTGTTTGGACGGACGGGAAAAGCCCCATAATTTAGATCGGAACCTAGTGGGGGAGGCATCCACAGGAACCGTACCCTCTTTCCACCAACATCTCGGGAGGATTTACGGATCCACATATTTAAAGTGATTATACTCCGTGTGAACACGGCGAAAGTTTGGGAAGAGGCGAAAATCGAACTTCGGTTGTCCGAGTGCAACCCCCGCGCTAACCACTGAGTTGTCATGACCCGACTGCAGCTGCTTGTATTCTGACAAAAATGAAGGACATCGTCGAGATATAAGTGCGCTGTTAAAATGCTTTCTGAAAAAAAAAAATAAAAAAGGATGGAGTGGTGCACACAAAAGAAATCCGCAATATATGTATCTATGTATACAGGCATGTATGTATAGTATGTATGCATAGTAAGTATATTTACATGCAAGTAAGTATACATAATGTATGCTTCGTTGAGTGCTCTCCAGAAAATCTTGATTGAAATTTTGATTGTAATGAAGAGTTACCGAGCTTTGTTATAGAGCATTATGTTATTAGTAGGAATTGAAATCAGGAAGGAAAGAAATGTGTATCAGGCAATGAATATTAAGCATACGTAATCGGTTGCTGTTAAACGTCGTCGAACGATTCATGGGTATATACAAATAATGTCAGTGATGCAATAATCATTTGTGAAATAAAAGGCAACCGTCTCAGATCCGGATGTCTGAGTTGATATATTCGTCATGCCCCCTGATGGATTACACTTCCAATCAGTGAAGTATGACAGATATTTATTGCGTATGTGGAAACTTATGTATTTGGTACTTCCCGGATGTCAATTTCTATTAACTGGAGAATTATTTGAAATTTTGTTTTGTAAAAGGTCTTATAGATCTATCTCGGTTTGCTGCGAAGTTTGTCATCCTAATTTTATAAATTCGGCTCTAGAAGAAATTTTTAATTCAGCACTTCACTCACTTTTGTTCGATACTGCATAGTAACTTTCCTGCATAGTCACTTTTCCTAGACCTAAAGTGTACACTCATGGATTTTTCCTTACAAAGTCATTGGTGTGCTTAACCACTTCTCTCGGAACTCTGTATTGCAATATTATGTCAAAGAAACTATAACATGAAATTGCAACTTCTATTTGTTCAAAAATTGTACTCCCATTCCAGATAACAGCAGCTATGAACCGGTTTTAGGCCTTTTATGTGAGAACTATAGAGGAGAGATTTGTGAAACATAGAGGAATGAATGGATGAATTTATGAATTGTAGAGGTTTGAAAAGTTGAGGCTCATAGGAAGTTTTCTTGCTGGCATTGTTGGTATCGTCTATTCTATTCTGTCCATCAACAAAAAGCTGCTTATGGATGTTGTTATCGTATATGGTAGCTCCATCTTACCTTTTGGTTATCCTCCCCGTTTAGTAGGATTATGTCAGTAATCTATATAAATAAAAATGAAAATCTGTCTGTCTGTCTGTCTGTCTGTCTGTCTGTCTGTCTGTCTGTCTGTTTGTCCCATCATCACGGGAGAACGGCTGAACCGAATTTGATGAAATTTTGTGGGTAGCCCAGAAATAGCCCCACTTAAATTATATCCGTGTTTTGAGTTTCTAAGACCAGTGGTTCTCGAGATATTAGTAAAAAACGAAATTTTCGTTTGTCTCATCGTCACGGAAAAACGGCTGAACCGAATTTAATGAAATTTGGTGAATAGCCTTGAAATATCCCCCCATAAATTTTGTCCAAGTTTCGAGTTTCTAAGACCTGGGGTTGTCGAGATATTAATGAAAAACGGAACTTTTTCCTAGGAGTTCTACTCCCTAACTCCGTGGTTTATCCAAACGAAAAGCTTGAAAATCGTTTGAAAGTGAATTAAAATTTAATCTCTGAGTTTGATGGGAGATTTTTTGCGTTAATTAGTCACTTTCTGAAGACATGAATTGTTGGAAACATGATTTAAAGGGGAAATCTATCTCCATGGTTCATGGTTTATTTAAAACAAGCTTTTACGGAACAATGAGAAGTATAGAGAAATCAAAATCGTTATTTAATTTCGCAGTTTATGTTATAAGACATGACATATTTAACATGTTATAAGATTCTATCTTATATCATGTTACTCAGAAACGCAATTAAATTAAATCTGTCTGTTAATTTTAATAATTATTTTTTCGATTTGAATAATAAATAAATGGATATAAAAATATATTTTAGAAAAGAACGATTTGATTTTTCTTATAGCATTTTCGACTGGATAATATCAATTACGGTCTTCAGGTTTAAAAATTATTATTATTTATATTTTAGGGGATTATTGATTCAAGGATTATTGATATTTTCAAGTTATTATGCAATTATTTTATTATGACAAAAATTGTTTAAACTCATATATTGTATGTTGTACGAATCTTCTACAAATACACGTGTATATCTTTTAATCTACGAGAATATAAGTAGTACAGGTATATTGACATATGTTTTGATATATATTGGCATATATTGGAATCAATTACGACCTTCTGGTATAAAGAGTACGGATATTATTGATGTTTTCAATTTATTACGTCATCTCTTTTATTTTGGCAAATATTTTTGAGACGCATATTGTAATACGGGTAATCTTCTACTAACACATTGGCATATTTTCTGATCTGCGACAATATAATTAGTACGGGGTTGCATATATTCATTCAATTCTTATTTTTTCTTCTGTAAATTTGCTTACAAAAGGGGGCAGGATGTTTTATTCTTCAGATCTGATCGTGAAGATAATTTTGCATAGTGAGAACATATATTCTTAAACTTCTCTTTAGGAGCAATAAATTTAATATTTTAACAGAATTTGCACATGATTGCGAACTTTAAGTTTCTTTAAATTATACACTCCGTACGAATAACGGGTGTGCTGTTAGTGGTTAATAAATTTTAACATTTTAGGAGGATATATCATGTTGCTCGGCATCGCAATTAAATTAAATGTGTTTGTTAATGTTTTTATTATTTTTTTTCGATTTAAGTAATAAATAAATGGATAAATGGATATAAAAGTATATCTTATGAATGGACGGTTTGATTTTTCTTTTAATTATATTAATTGCTGACTGCGTACATCAATTTCATTTATTTTGGCAAAGAGTTTTCAAGCTTATATCGTATTTAGCTACTAAACTCATATATTGTGTTTAGCCAATAAATTCATATAGCCGATTGTTGAAACAGAAAAAGAGTAGAGCGGGTATATCTATATAAATAAAATTGAAAATCTGTCTGTCTGTCTGTCTGTCTGTCTGTCTGTCTGTTTGTCCCATCATCACGGGAGAACGGCTGAACCGAATTTGATGAAATTTGGTGGGTAGCCTAGAAATAGCCCCACTTAAAATTTAGTCCATGTTTGGAGTTTCTACAACCAGTGGTTCTCGAGATATTAGTAAAAAACGAAATTTTCGTTTGTCTCATCATCACAGAAAAACGGCTGAACCGAATTTAATGAAATTTTGTGGATAGCCTTGAAATAGCCCCCCATAAATTTTGTCCAAGTTTCGAGTTTCTAAGACCAGGGGTTGTCGAGATATTAATGAAAAACGGAACTTTTTCCTATGAGTTATACTCTCCAACTCCGTGGTTTATTCAAACGGAAAGGATCAAAATCGTTTGTTTAAAACGTCGAAAGGAAATAAAACTTTATTTCCGAGTTTGGTGCAGGATTTTTGCATTAAATAGTCACTATCGGAAAACGCGAATTGTTTGAAACATGAATTTAAATGGAAAAATCTACCTCCATGGTTATCTTTCACAAGCTATTACTCAACGATGAAAAGTATAAAGAAATCAAAATGGCTATTTAATTTCGCATTTTATGAGGAAGATTCTATCTTATATCATGTTGCTCGGCAACGGAATGAAATTAAATGTGTTGTTAATATTTATTATTATTTTTTCTATTTGAATAATAAATAAATGGATGAAAAAATATATTTTTTAAATGAAAGGTTTGGTTGTTCTTTTAATTATATAAATTGCGGACTGCGTACATCACTTTCATTTATTTTAGCATAGAGGTTTCCAGCTCATATATTGTGTTTAGCTAATAAACTCATATATTGTGTTTAGCTAATAAACTCATATATTGTGTTTACCCAATAAATTCATTTAGCCGATTGTTGAAGCAGAAAAAGAGTAGAACGGCTTTATCTTATAATACAATTTTAGTGTTTTCATTTAGAATATACAAACGGGATTAGGACATTTTATTCTTCAGATCTGCAAATTTAGTGCTTCGAGTTTAGCGGAATATCTCTAAATAACTTGGTAACTTTTCTTAAACTTTACCAAATTAGCGGAAATGTTTCCAAATTTATAAAAATGACGCAAATCAATGATTTGTTTTTTTAGAATAGAGTATTGAAATGGTGTTTCGGTAGCATTTGTCGGTCAGTTCATCCATCCTACTTAGTAACACCTTTAACGAATTTTTTTAATATCACCAAATTGATAAAAATATTTGTAAATCCATAAAAATATCATGGAATTGATAAAATTGCGCTTAATAAATTAAATTAATTTTGTTTTGTTAGGGGATAGTATTGTGATGATGTTCCGTCAATTTGTCGCAAAATGGGATTATCAGTTCCACAGCCCCACTTGGCGATAAATTTGGCGATTTTTTAAGTTATCGCTAAATTGACAAAAATGTCGCCAAACCTTCCATGGAGATAGCATTATTCAGACGATATGATTTCCATCAATTTATTTTAAGCAACTGATATCACGTCGCTTAGCAACGGATCCAATGCGTTATGTGCTATACGATTTTTATTAAATCTTTACCGATTTGAATAATAAAGATATGTGTATAAGATAAATTTCATTGACATTGCATTTTTGACTGGATAATATCAATTACGGTCTTCAGGTTTAAACATTATTATCATTGATATTTTCAGGGACTGTTGATTCAGGGATTATTCATATTGTCAAGTTATTATGCCATTGTTTATTTATGACGAAAATTGATGAAACTCATATATAGTACGTTGTACGAGTAATCTACAAATGCACGAATATATCTTCTAATCTACGAAAATATAAGTAGTACAGGTATATTGGCATATATTTTGATATATATTGGCATATATTGGAATCAATTACGGCCTTCTGGTATAAAGATTACGGGGATTAGTGATATTTTCAATTTATTACGTCATCTCTTTTATTTTGGCAAATATTTTTGAGACTCATATTGTAATACGGGTAATCTTCTACCAACACACTGGCATATTTTCTAATCTGCGACAATATAAGTAGTACGAGGTTACATATATTGATTCAATTCCTTTTTTTTTTGTAAATTTGCTTACAAAAGGGGCCAGGATGTTTTATTCTTCAGATCTGCCCGTGAATATAATTTTGCATAGTGAGAACAGATATTCTTAAACTTCTCTTTAGAAGCAATAAATTTAATATTTTAACGGAATTTGCACATGATTGCGAATTATAAGTTTCTTTATATTATATATTCCGTACGAAGAACGGGTATGCTGCTAGTCTATATAAATAAAATTGAAAATCTCTCTGTATGTCTGTCTGTTTGTTTGTCCCATCATCACGGGAGAACGGCTGAACCGAATTTGATGAAATTTTGTGGGTAGCCTGGAAATAGCTCCACTTAAAATTTAGTTTATGTTTTGAGTTTTTACGACCAGTGGTTCTCGAGATATTAGTGAAAAACGTAACTTTAGTTTGTCTCATCATCACGAGAGAACGGTTGAACCGAATTTAATGAAATTTTGTAGGTTGCCTTGAAATAGCCCCCCATAAATTTTGTCTACGTTTCAAGTTTCTCAGACCAGGGGTTATTGAGATGTTGATGATAAACGAAACATTTCCTTAGGAGTTCTACTCTCTAACTCCATGGTTTATGCAAGCGGAAAGGATGAAAATCGTTTGTTTAAAGCAACAAAGAGATTTAAAACTTCATTTCTGAGTTTGGTGTAGGATTTTTGCACTAATTAGTCACTATCTGAAAGCATGAATTGTTTGAAACATGAATTTAAATGGAAAATCTATCAGCAAGTGTTTTTTTTTTCACAAGCTTTTACGCAACGATGAAAAGTATTAAGAAATCAAAATGGTTAATAAATTTTAACATTTTATGAGGATACATCATGTTTCT
Source organism: Amaurobius ferox (assembly GCA_951213105.1). Classification (NCBI taxonomy): domain Eukaryota; kingdom Metazoa; phylum Arthropoda; class Arachnida; order Araneae; family Amaurobiidae; genus Amaurobius; species Amaurobius ferox. The sequence goes on from OX578139.1 coordinate 67,858,652, forward strand.
CGGCAGCGCAATTAAATTAAATGTGTTTGTTAATGTTTTTATTATTTGTTTTCGATTTGAATAATAAATAAATGGATAAATGGATATAAAAGTATATATCTTATGAATGGACGGTTTAATTTTTCTTTTAATTATATTAATTGCTGACTGCGTACATCATTTTCATTCATTTGGGCAAAAAGTTTTCAAGCTAATATTGTGTTTAGCTACTAAACTCATATATTGTGTTTAGCCAATAAATTCATCAAGCCGATTGTTGAAACAGAAAAAGAGTAGAGCGGGTATATATATATATCTTCTAATACAATTGTAGTGTTTTCATTCAGTATATAGAAACGGGATCAGTATATTTCATTCAGATCTGCAAATTTAGAGCTACGAATTTGGTGGGATATCGCTAATTTCGCAACTTTTCTTAAACTTAGCCAATTTGACGGAAATGTCACCGAATTGATAAAGACGACGTATATCAATGAAATTTATTTTGTTTTGTTAGAAGAGAGTACTGAAATGATGTTTGGTTAGCATTTATCTGTCAGACTAACCGTCCTATTTAGTAATACATTTAGCGAATTTTTAAAATGTCATCAAATTGATAAAAATGTTTTCAAATCCATAAAAATATCTTGAAATGGATACAATTGAGGTAAATAAATGAAATTAATTGTTATTTGTTAAGGGATAGTATTGGGATGATATTTCGTCAAGTTATCGCCAAGTGGAACTGTCAGTTCTACAGTCCCGCTTGGCGATAAATTTGGCGAGTTTTTAAAATGTCGCTAATTTGACGGACATGTCGCCAAAGGTTCCATAGAAATAGAATTATTTAGACGATATTTTTTCCACCAATTTATTTGAAGCAAATGATATCATGTCGCTTAGCAACGGATTTAAATCCAATGTGTTTATGCGAGAGACGATTTTTATTAAATCTTTTTCGAACTGAATAATGAAGATATGTATATAAAATAAATTTCTTTGCCATTTCAGTTTGGACTGGATAATATCAATTACGCTTTTCAGGTTTAAACATTATTATTATTGATATTTTCCGGAATTATTGATTCAGAGATTATCGATATTTTTAAGTTATTACGCCATTGTTTTATTGCGGCAAAAATTGATGACACTCGCATATTGTACGTTGTGCGAGTAATCTTCTAGGAATGCACGGGTATATCTTCTAACCTACGAGAATATAAGTAGCACAGGTATATTGGCATATATTTTTTGACATATATTGGCATAAATATTGGAATCAAGTACGGCCTTCTGATATGAAGATTAAGGGGATTAATGATATTTTCAATTTATTACGTCGTGTGTTGTATTTTGCCAAAGACATTTAAGACTCATATTTTAATGCGAGTTTTAATTTTCTACTAATAATCGAACATATCTTCTCATCTACGACATTATAAGTAGTACGGGTATATTTTCGCATATAATTTTAGCACTTTCATTTTGACATATATTGGAATAAATGACTGTCTTCAGATTTAAAGATTACGGGTTTATTGATATTTTCAATTTATACATGTAATTTACTAATACAGGTTATATTTTCTAATATTCACGTATGTAATTAGTATGGGTCCCATACAATTTTAATTTGCATATATTTATTCAATTCCATATTTTTTTATATTTGCTTATATAAGGGGTCCAGGATGTTTTATTCTTCAGATCTGTCCATGAAGATAATTTTATATAGCGAGAACAGTGATTCTTTAACTTTTTTAGGAGCATTATATTAAATATTTTAACAGAATATTTTCATTAAAAATGTCATTTAGTATACTATAAGAATTTGCACATGATTGTGAATTTCAAGTTTCTTTATATTATATACTCCGTACGAAGAACGGGTATGCTGCTAATAATTCAATAATAGACAGTATAATTAATTGTGAGATAATTATTCTTTAAATTTTAGGCCGACTCAATGGTTGGACTGAATTTGCTTGTCACCATAGAGGCTTGCAAAATTACGGCAACTTTCAAGATTTATTGTTTATGATGTAGTTATCGGATGCTGAATGTCGAAGGATGCTGTTATAGTTAGAACCAATCTATCAGTTCTATGGTGGATGCATCAGAAGAGTAATAACAAGTTATTCTTACTTTTAATGAATAATAGTAATCAATTTAAGATGAATAATATAGGACATATTGAAATTTCACTGTATACAATTGAAGTATGAAGAATGATTTGTTTCTATACTTTCCTTTTATTTTTAGTTCAAAATAAGAAATTTTTTTTTCAAGTTGTTTGTGTTTATATAAAAATTCGCCTTTTATTACATTTACCTTGGAACATTTTTCTTAGACAAAGGTTTCATAAATTACAGTATATGTTGCTGACGCTTGTTTCTGCCATGGATATTTTTTATTAATTTTTGCAAACTGATGGTTACATGCACTCTGTAACATTAAAATCAATAATGTACTGAAGTACGTGATTTACTTCTATGAACTTTCAAACGCAATGAGTATCTAAAAATAAAGAAATGGTTACATTTTCTTTCCAAAAATGTTTTTATTACAGAGCAGTGACAACACAACGGTCACGTTAATACATGGAATATCTTAATCTGGTAGCTATGCTAGCTTATATGCGATGTGGCATGGACACCAAGATTAGTTTCTTGCATGTACTGTCGATACTATAAGTGTTGTTGTTGAAACCCAGACCGTCCGACCTACCAGAAAGGTGTAAGGTAACTGTTTGGACGGTCGGGAAGTACCACCCAATTTAGACCGGAACCCAGTGGGGGAGGCATCCACAGGGACCGTACCCTCCTTCCCCTACCACCAACCTCTCGGAAGTACCTTCGGACCCGCATGTTTAACGTGATCGTACTCCGCATGAACACGGGATACTATAAGTGTTCAATTTTTCATCCTTCTAAAGCAACGGGGGGAATATGTCGTGTAGAATGTGTGTTGACTCCCATTTTGACCAGTCCCTGGAAAGAAATAAAAAATCAGGCTCTGATTTCTGTACCATAGTCATGTCTGTGGAGATTAAATTCTCTGGAACTGTGGAGAGCTTCAGAAGGGCATAGAATGGCTTTTTGATAAATCCCATTTTTTTCGTTCCGACTAGAAGAATTAGAAAATTTAAATAGGTTCTCTCATTGGATTCATGCTATAAGTGTGCAAGGATTCATAGAGATTCTTTTAGGTTATCGATATGCATCTGGATGGTCTCTCCAGACCAACCGGAAGCAACGTTAGACCTTTATTATATATATTGTTTACTAAATATCACAATTTACCTGCATGTCGTATTCCCAAGCGGGTCTGCCAAGTACAGTTAAGGTATGTTGCTTATACATACGTTATTAACTGACAAAATTTGCAGACTGATTCTAGTAATTGACTGACATGAGTTATAATCTGACGTAGCGTCTCAGTTATGTCTGGTAATAACTTATGCTAAAAAGAAGAAAATGCAAACACTTTAAAATATTTATTCTAAGGATGGTTATCGTATTTTTGCATTTCTAAAAATATTTGTATGAAAGTTAAAATAAATGACTGCATTTGGGATTTTGAAGCGTGTCTATACAAACACTTTAAAATATTCATTCTAAGAATGGTTATCGTAGTTTTATATTTATAAAAATATTTGGACAAAAGTTAAAATAGATAATTTTATTTTCCTCTCTCCAAAAGGATTAATATCCCTCGTGTCTGCCTAGATAGAATACAATTAATATTCATGACATCTGGTTAAGGTAACTACAAAATTACCATGTAAATTGAAACGTTTCCCATAATAACAAAATGTTAGTCCTATGAAAGTAATATTTTCTCTATCATTTTGCCGGAACAGGATATTCATTCCATTTACATGCAATTAGAGTAAAAAAAACTATGTCGTATATAAATCCATCAGTGATGTATACCATATCAACAAACTGCGTATACTAATTGCCGTTATATTCCATTAAATGACTGTAAGTTCACTATTTTTATCGCAACAGTAAATGATTTAAAGTGTAATATAATTCTCTGTAGGTAAGGATTAGTTTAGTTTGCATTTATCACCATAACCGAACATGTTAGATTAATAGGAAAATCACGATGTTATTTGTTCCAAAATAGGAAATTTATCAGTTAAGAATAGGGTGCTTTATCATTTTATGTATAAGTTTGAATATATACTTTTAATTACAGTTTTAAACCGGGCCAGTGTTTTCAGAATTATCATATGAATGCTGACATTAATGCTCACAGATTCAAATCGATCCATGGCGGTGATTTTTAGTGGTTTGCGTCGGGTAAATAGGGGGATGTCATCGGCTTCTCCGCCATTAAGCGGGATCGAGACCAGGGGAACGAGGTCAGCAGACTCATTTAAAGGACAGAGTCCGAAGTTAATTCCGCCAAGAATCTGGACTCCAGTCGCCTACAGGTTCCGGAAGTGATGCATTGGTTAGAACTAAAAAATATATATTTAGTCAGTAATCAGTGTAAAAATTATAATTCACAAATAGGAAAGTATATTACGCTGAGAAAATGAGAAATATACTTTTTAATTTTACCTTTATTTACAGTACTTTAAGTGCATTGTGTTTTTGATACATTTTTTGCTTTTTTCTTTCCTTTTTACAGTCTCATTATAAGGAAGTTCTCATTTATTTTGCCAATATATGAAGAAGATATGTTTAGCTACGTTTTTATGTATCAGTATTGCATCCTTGGGGCACTTTAGATTAATGATGAACTTTTGATTAAAATGACTAAAAAATATATTTATAAACGGTGTAAAAAATAATGGTTATGCTACTTGTTGGTAAAATTGAATTTTTCCCTGTAAGATAATATTTCGGTATCATCTATTTGAAACTCGGAGTATTATATAGAGCTCCTAAGAAAGTCCTTCCGCATACCAATAGCTTTTTAATAACAAGGCCATGTGTGGACGTGTTATGTCTATCTATATTAAAGTGTCATTCTCGATCAAATAAAAGAGACCGCGCATCTAGCGTAGAATTTGAAAGTTAGGAAAGGAAAGGCAAAACGAGATATAAAATTAAACTTTATTTACAAAGTTGTGGAAGATATCTAATTAGTGGGAACCGGCATAAGAAACGCAAGAAATGGGCACATAGAATGCAATAAATACCAGTCAAAAAGTTGCATCCGGAGGACCTGGAACGTATGCGGTAATACTTTTTCTCTAATTCAAATGTGCATCGTCGCTGACGCAGGACATTATTCACAGATTGTACATTAGACTCCTGTACATGCAAGCGCTGTTTATTTCAGCAGTACTAAATAGGATAGTTGTTCGCCAAAAACCATAATGGGTGACATGCTTTCTGTAACAGTTGTGTTGCCGATTTCTACTCAATAGACAATGATTTAAAATTTTGTAGTTTGATTTTTTTTCGTGCACTTCGATTTAATGTAAATTCGCCATCCTAACTTTGCAGGCTCCACTTCGCTAATAAAATCGTGCAATTTACGGCGCCAATAAAATCTCGTAAGTGTCACTTGGCCAGCGCGAAGATCCGTGGTTCGATTGTTGGTTGGGGCAGCAAGGTTGTTTACTATGGCGTCCTAATAAATCAACCCTGTAGGTTGGTGAAAAGGGATCAGTGGTATGGAACTGATCTTTGTACGACTAGCATGGATTCAGCGGACTCTGCTACATTGAGGGTCAATTTCAAGTCGCGAGGTCAAAAACCACGCAGGAAACTTTCGTGGAGGACAGAAATAACAGTAGGATGCTAACTTGAGGTAAAAGTAGCAGGACGTGGTCTGACAGATTGTCAGTTGCACGTCAATCTGACATTATAGGGCGGAGTCCATTTCAAAGACTAGAACTTGCAATTCCGGTGCAGTAGCTCAACAGTAGAGCATCGGCTGACCAGTGCGAAGATCTCCTGCTGGGGCACAGGATTCCTTACAACTTTTTAAATTTTCCATAAGGGGTGGTACAACCTTTTTTATAAGATCGGGCATGTTCACTTTACGATAAATAGACCTAACGTGTGCACGCTTTGACTTTTCCTTACAACGTTATTGGAGGAGCTTGAACTCTATATAATTGAGATATGTTTTAAAAGATTGAGAAAGCTTGAGTAAATAAAATGTTGCAATTATCCAACTCTTTTTCTGCAATAAATTTCTCACACTGGAACTAATTGTCACAGAGACGAGGCCCGATATGTACAATTTCGATGACGCAATTATCAAAATATTACAAACTTGGCAACTTTAGGAAGGTTCGAGAATGTTGACCGGAAGGTGATAATTTTGCCAAATATTTTGGTTTATGTTATTTTGGCTTTGGATTTTGGTTTTTCGATAACAGTGTCTTGCAAGCAAGAACTGCCTTACAAGCAAGATGATTCTTGCTTGGCGTTTCTTAAGCAAAAATACTGTTTTGACCTGACGAAGAGGAGTCAAAACTCTCTCGGAACAATTGTTGTCATGTAATTAGCACATGTCTGCTTTCTTAAAGGAAGTACTAAACATGTTGTTCTCACAACCAGCATTTCTATATTTGCATGAGTTCAGTGCACATTATATATATATATATATATATATATATATATAATATATATATAATATATATATCCTATATATTTATTTAATAGTTTCCATAGTTAAAAGATTTGTACTATTTAACTCTTATACATTTGTGCAGCGCACTTAGTACACTATTTAGAGGTGACACTCTAGTGCTTCACATAAAGCCATATTTGTATCAAAACGACACCTAATAGTAGTGTATGGGGGTGACTTTGGGACAAAATGACTATGCCATTTGGTGTCCAGAGTCACCCCCATACACTACACTTTCCTCCATTTTTTTTAAAAATCAGGACAACCTCTTAAGACCAAAAATGCATAAAATCATTCAAAAATGCATAAAATCATTCAAAAATGTGTATTTAAAAAAATCAAAAATCAAGAGAGTTTTAGGACTCTAAAATTTAATACATTTTAACTTTTATTTAAGTCATATAAAACATTATTGAGACCATATCTATCAAAATCTTTGAATATATGAAAGAAAATAATATCAAATGTATTAGAGATGATATTAAGATAAATGCATGAAAAAAGAGGACCTCCAAATGAATGGAAGCCCTCTAATATATTAAAAATGCTCTGTTTTTAAAGGGTGGGGTTGAGACCCCCCCCCCTTTTTTATAAAATTAAAAAGAATTATTAAAATATGTCAAAATTAAAAAAAAGGCAAGTTTAGATAACACGATCCCAAAATAGGATCGTCTCAGATATATTTTTTAAAGACTATGATAAATATAAAGAAGAATATAAAATCTAAAGATTATCAATTAAATTTAGGAAAGATAAAAAGAAATGACAAATAATATACTATATATAATAATAAATTTTCAGGTGGGGAAACATTACCCCCACCTAAATATGATACAATTAATCTTTAAAAAATGATTAAGCTTTCTCTAATTCATACTCGTATTTATCATCTATCATACCCGTATACTTAAGTATATATCTACCTTTATTTATTGATTCATCAGAAAGTTTTCCATGCTTATTCGCAAGGTAAAACTCTTTTTCTTCATCATATAACTTTACGATTACTGAATCTCCATATTTAGTATTAATTTTTCTCAATGATCATATTTCCCAGGATATAAATCTTTTAATGTAAACGTTTTGGGATAACCTCTAAGTCTATTGAATTCTTCCATTTATTAGTAAACATTTTTATAAATATAAATTCACCCTGAAGAATCTAATCATAATAGAATAAGTTCTTTGAAATAACATATAAAACTCCTAATCCATTCAATTTAATATCTTCATTTTCTTCCTTTTCAATTAATACAGTCATCCTTTGTAAACTTTCTGATAATAGTTTTTTAGTATGATCATATTTTATATACAAATCATACAATTCTTTACAAAGATAAGTCAAATAGTAAATTTCTTCAGAATTTGTAAAATTTAAAGCTCGAATATCACCTAAACACTCATCCATTTATTAGTAAACATTTTTTATAAATATAAATCCATCCATTCTTCATAATCTGTAAAACCTCTATCTTACATCTCTTTTTTAAGTTTTTCTCTGTATTCTTTATCAAACTTTGACTCTCTAAATATTTTTTCAGCTATACTATTTTTTGTTCAATATCAGAAATAGTAATAGAAACATTAATTATTAATAAAATACATTTTTATAAAATATTTATTTTTCATCTTTTCTCAAAAGACATTCGTTCAAGATTTTTTTAACTTCACAAATCTCTTCAATAATTTTTTCTCTATAAGATTCTTCTTCATAATGACCAAACTTTTTATTTAATTCACTCATCTGCATAGCTTGTATTTTTTTCCAATAAACATTAAAAAAGTGATCAGGTAATAGATCATATTTGTATTTAATCAAATAACAAAAATCTAATTTATCCATAAATTCTTCTATAAAATTTTCACAAAATGTTTGATATCTAGCTATATACAGTCAATTTAAATCATCTTTTAATTCTCTCATGGTATGTTCTGTAAGATTTTGAAACATTGATACTTTATATAAATCTAAATAATCATAAAATTTTATGATAAATTCGTTACTTAAAGTTTGATAATGAGAAATGTTTTCCCAAACTACTTTATCTTTACATTTTTCTATAAAATCTTCTGATAATTTTTGATATCTAGAAATCATAGGCCAATCATCAGGTTGAGCAAATTCTTCAATAAAAGAATCAGACAGTGATGAATACTGAAATATTAAATCCATAATTACATGATCTTTAAGATTTCTAATTACATCTTCAGATAAATTATTTCTGGAAAATGCATTCCAATCGATATCCATTTATTAGTGAACATATTTTAGAAAGGGATTTTTTCAATATGCATATAAGATTTTAAAGTGTTTGAATTACCCTCAGGTTATATCAATAATGTAATAATATCGTCACGTTTTTCATAGGCAAAACAAATTACTTTTATGATATATATATCTTCTTCCTAGTGGATGATCTATATCCATATGTATTAAATATACGGAAATTTTCATATACATATCTGTAGTTAATCGCATCTCTTGATCCAGTAATTTAGAACTCATCATGTTGAAATTTACTTTTTTAAGTCCCCCATTTGTAAAAGTTTGAAAATCATCTTCTATGGTAACCCAGATATCTCTATTGTCTAAACATATTTTATTGACAGCATCATTATCATTTTCAGGTTCTGAAACATTCGTAATTATTTTATTTTTTGCATCAAATTTAAAATTCTGTAATATTAATGTTTTTTTTTCAAAATATCTTTTATTCACAACATTTTTTTCATCTTTAGGATCTGCTACATTTCCTATTCTTTTTCCTTTTGCATCGTAAGGTTTTCCTTCTAAAGAATGTAAAGTTGTTTCATCTAATTCTTTTATTCTCTTACCTGTTTCTTCAGTAAAGGATAAAAAATCCTTATCATATTTAGTTTCTATACGATCTCTCAATTCAAAATGATTATTCTCTATTTTATTCAAAACGAAACTTTTAGTGGTTAAATCTAAATCATCTATAGGATTTTCACAATTTTTTAAAATTCTATTATCCATATCATAATTTCCATCATCCATTAATTAAAAGCCTATAACAGGAGGTCCAATAGGCCCTTCTTTCATTTGATCATCATAAGGTGGATAATAAGCACTCATTTATTATAGCATTAATTTTATGATTTAAAACTCTTAACCATTGTTATAGTTTTATTTTTCAAATTTATAAAACATTTCATTATTTCCTTAAAAATAAAATAAAACTTATATTCCTTTTGAGTATTCATTAAGCTCTCCCAATTAAATTCAATATCTAAATTATTTAAATCGGTATAGTTTTCATGATTGGATAAGTTAAAATAGAAAATGGTATACAATTTTCCAAAATTCTTCCTATTTATTAAACATCCCGTTTCTGTATTAATATCATTTAATCCTGCATGTAAAAGAGCTTCATACACTCTATTATAATCTTTATTGGTAAAATTCGCTTTGTAACGCATAAGAGGAATTTGTTTATTATTAATCATCAACCAGCATTCAGTCATATCTATATTATCAAATATCATGTTATTTTTTTCATAATTACCATCTCTTTCAACGTACTGAGGAATAACATAGACACCTAAAACTTCATCAGAGGCTGTTGTTGCTGTGACAGATCCGCTATCACTTTTATAGGGACCTACCATTTTAAATCTATATCGATCCCAATTTACCTCTATATCTTTATCAGATAAAAATGATTCCATAAACACGCTTTCTACAAAATTTTTAAATTCAGTATAAGGTAAATGCAAGATTAAACCTTCAACTACTACCTTATAATTAACATTTTCGACATCATTATATGTCATATTCTTATTTTCATTTCTTTGAATTTCTATTTTCACTTCAAAACCAGAAATTACCTTTTCATATTCTCCAAAGAAATCGATTACATCTTTTAAAGGTGTCCACATTTTAATGACATTGCTACCTTTCGTTAGTTCCCATCTCTGTGAATCCTTCGTTATAATCTTTATAAATTTTCAAATTATTAAAAAATTCAGTTATTTTAGTAGTATCTTCTAAAGTACCTTCATATTTCAACTCTTTTCTGTCAGATGAATCAGCTGTATCTAGATAAAAAAATTTATCTTGAGCTTGTGATGTTGTATAATCAGGAGTATAATGAGTTAATCTTAAAGCATGATTCACGATTGAAAAATTGGACTGTGTATTTGATTCAATTTCGGTATCTCCTATATGCACTTTTAAAGTTTTGATAAAACATCCGCCATTTACCAGACTCACATTTTCGTTTCCAATGGATGATTTATTATTTTTTGTAAGTTTTAATTTTTGTTCAAGATATCCTCTAGAATATAAAATTTTTGCTTTAGTATCATTAATACGAAAAACATAGGTGGCATTCTCATCTGAACTATGTTCTTTTGGGTGAATTTCTCTTAATTCATAACTTTTAATTTGATCATTATAATAATAATGAGTATCACTCAAATCATAAATCTTTTGCATTTATTTAGGAAGAATTTTTAAACCGCCTCCTTTCTTTTTCATTGAAAATATTTCATTTAATTTATTCTGTGCTTTAATAATAGGTTCAGTTTTCAATAAAATCTTTCAAAATCCTTGTAATTTTTTACTTTTTCTATATAATCTATGTTTATTCATTTATTTATGAAGAAAAACCTGGTCTAACAATTGATATACGTAGTTATCCTCAAAAATAGGTATAAAATTAAATTCTACAGCTCCTTTATTTAAATCAATTAATTCACCTTTTTGATTGCTAATCCTCAATTTTATTCTTTCAACAGGATCCGTTTTAGCAGGAAAATATATCCAATTATTAAATTCTTTTGAAATTATACTACCTGGAGGATTTTTATTAATGAAAGAATAAATGACTTCTGAATTATATTGATTTATTAAAGATCCTTTTACAACATCACAGTGAATATAAATATTATCATTTCCATTGGATATATCAGATATATGTTCACCTTCAACATCTGTTTCTTCATTATAACTTCCGTATATCGGTTTTAAAAAACCTATAATTTTATGAAAGTTCCTTTTTGTAAAATCAATTACCCAACCCTTTTTCAGTTTAATAGCTATTCTTTGTCTTGCTTCAATAATACCAAATTTCACAGGTGGATCCTCACCAAATATTTTTATCATATATTAATTTAAACCTCTTATAGTATAATTACCATTTGAGATAACAATTGTTATATCTGTGTCTAATGTACACATTCTAAATATGTTATTTCCATAATTCTCACTTATATTAAACCATGAAACTTCCATAGAAAATGACTGTAAAGCTAATTTTTTTAATTTTAGAGGTGTAATAAAATTTACAGTAAATTCCTCTGATTTCTCATGACCTTCAGATTTTAATATTATCATTTATACAGAACAAAATTTTCATTAGAGTCACTGGGATTTTGTGTAGGAAATGATTTGAGAACATTTTTAGGTGATTTACCTTTATTCCTTTCTCTTATATATTTCATACAAAATAAACCACATTTCACAGATGTAGGTTTCTGTAAAAAACTATCATTATAACCTATTTTTGGTTTTTTATTGGATGTAACAAGAAATTATTAAATATTTTTAGGAATATAGTCCTTCTTCATATTGTCATATTCACCAAACGGATCAAAATATTCCACATATTTATATTTAGGATCATTATAATAACAAACCCAATGAGTTCCAGGACCTGTTGATACATTTAAATTAATGATTCCATTTTCAAATTTTCCTATTGTTTTAGGTAATAAATCAGAGGTAAATACACCTCTAAATCCTTTTTCATTTTTCATATTTTCTTCAATCATTTTGTTACTAATTCCCATGGTTGATATATCCCCTTTCCACGTTTTTTTCCCCAGATCCTTTCATTTTTTTTGTACAGCTGAACTAGCTAATCCTGATAAAGCACCTGTTGCTAATGCTGGAACTGCAAATTTAGCAGCGGTTATTAAAGAGGGTATAAGTGCTGCTAGAAATGGTAAAAATCCTCCATTTTTATCTAATTGCGTTTTACTGATAGTAATTCTTTTTCCATCATTAATATGATTAATTTGAGTTTTATTTAAATACATCTCATGATTAGGAGTTTTAGATTTATCTATTTGTAATGTCAGTTATTTGTAATGTTAGTTGATGTGAAAAATCAATAGGTTTCCAGTTTTCAGCGAATGTATTATTTGTACCAAATTTTGTCTGAAATGAACCATTGGTTTATGAGATATCGTTTCCACCCTTACACACACACACACACACACACACACACACACACACACACACATATCACCTCAAATACTATTGATTCGAGTTCGATATATATATATATATATATATATATATATATATATATATATATATATATATATATATATATCTGTATATATACATATACATGTATATGTATATATATATATATATATAATTTGATGTGGGCAGCACATTACTTTCCTTATATAATGCAATGAATTTGCTACTTTTACAGCAAAAAAATAGCCTATTCATATAGTAGATGCTTATTCTTATAGTAGATAAGGAAATAGGTTATTCTTGTAGCGGTTACTCGTTTTCCTTTCAAGATATTGACATTTTATTAGTCGTCATTTTCATTGCTTTAGTGTCATTTTCAACCATTTAGCAAGATTTTCGTTAATTTGGCAACACTTAAAAAAGTCGCCAAGTTGCCGGCATTCCGCCAAATTCGTCGCCAAAATCTCGCAAGCGTTATGGAAGGAGAAATAAGTTATTCTTACAGTGAATAAATGAGTATTGGCGTTCAAATACAAAAGTATTACTCAAAGTATCTTTTCTCATGAATGGAACGAGCTAGATCCACGAAAATGATGTCACCAAATTTATCGCATGATATTACATATGAAAAGTGAACATGTTTCTCAACAGTTATTATACTTTTTTTAATTTATGGGATTTTTGATAAATTTATTTGAAAAATGTGCAATATCTCGAGAACGGTTCATGCTAGCGCTCTTAAGTTTCTGTCAATAGGTTTCTAAGGAAATATTACATGAGAAATGTTGATTTGAGTAAATATATTGAAGGTTTGGATTTTTTGATGATTTTTTCAAAATTTCATTCAAAAATTTAGGGGGTTCTGAACATTCGATTACGTTTAAAAACAATAAGCTTCCAATATTCACGGATTGTGATTTTTGCACCAAATTTCATTCGAATCGCTCCATTCGTTCGTGAGATATCGTCTCCACAGACTCACTGACACACACACACACACACACACAGATATCACCTCCAAAGTGTTTGATTCGTGATCAGGGATGCTTGAAATGTGCTCTCCCGTCGAAAACTTGAATTCGAAATTTCGACCCCGTCACAATACTTTCCTTATACATTATGTATATAAGGAAAGTAATAATATATGAAAAATAATCTAAAAATATGACAATATATATATGTATGATGCCTATATACATATATTATTCTAAGAACATTAAGAGAATAAAATGAAATGAGAAGTTTGAAATTAAATTTTATTATGCAGTTTCATGAAAAAGTTGTCAAATCAATTTATCATTCCTATTGAAATGTCTCAGAGAAATATTAGTTTTTGAAAATATAGTACGTTTAAAAAATTTACCTTCATATTTTCAGAAGTTATTTTTCCAGTATTCTCCTTGTGAATTAAATTTTCTTCTTTCTCCTTGTATATTCAATGTATATTCATTATTTTCCAGAAATGCAATTTTCCTCTGATAATTAAGGAAGCAGAAAGAAGACAGTGTTATCGGCAATTTGATAATTAATTTTCTAAAGTTTCGCAATGGAGAGCTTTTTTTGTATTTTGAAGAATATACATTTTCTTCTCTTAAATTTCCGATTTTCATAATTTGTTTTCAAACTTTTATAAAGTTTTAATGTCGTGCTTTGAGGATCTCACTATGATATTACATTAGATGAGTGATTTCCGTATAGAATTCCGTGAATCACTGGGTTTTCGTAGGTCAATATTCAGAGTTCCATGAGTAAACGCTTGCTCATGAAAATCTGACAAAGTACTGCCATCTGTGATCGAGCAAAAAATGTAAAACTTTAAAGGTTTGATGTCACTTATTAATAAGAGAAATAAGCATTTTGAAAGTTTGACTTAGCTAGATATTATCGGGATAGTTAAAATTACGGCAGCTGGAATTTTACTTGGAAAGAGAAATTTTGTTGATGCGGAGGAAGCTAGGAATTCAATTAGCAGTAATAAATATAACTCCCGCTGACTGCGCATAGGATTTCCAGATAAAATCTTTGAAAATAAAAGGTGATGTCTGTGTGCGAGTGAAAGTATGTGTGTGTGTGTGTGTGTGTGTGTCAGTGAGTCTGTGGAGACGATATCTCACAACTGAATGGAGCGAATCGAACGAAATTTGGTACGAAAATTACAATCCATGAATACTGGAAGCTTATGGTTTTTAAATGCAATAGTATAATCAGAACTACCTAAAGTTTTGAGTGAAATTTTGAAAAATCATCAAAAATCAAAACTTTTAATAAAGTTACTCAATTATTTCTTCTGTAATTTCTCCTTAGAAAACTATTGACATAAACTTTAGAAAGCTAGCAGAAACCGTTCTAGAAATATGCACATTTTTCAAAATTTTCAAAATTTTCAATTTTTATTGCACATGTATCAAAAAATAACATAAAATTTTAACTATTGGTTTATAAAATATGTTCACATGTCATATGTAATATCATGCGATAAATTTGGTGACATCATTCTCGTGGATCTAGCTTGTTCCATTCATAAGAAAATATACTTTGGATAATACTTTTATATTTGAACGTTAATTTCCATCCACCTAAGCCATTTATTTGCTGTAAGAATGACTTCTTTCACCATCCATAACGCTTGGCGAGATTTTGGCAACGAATTTGGTGAAATATCGCCTACATGGCGACTTTCTAAATGTTGCCAAATTAACGAAAATATCCCCAAATTAATACGAACGACGCTAAATCAATGAAAATTACGACTAACTGAAGAAAATTCAATATCTTGGAAAGACTATAAGTACGTGCTATAAGAATAACGCATTTTTCCATCCGTAACGTTTGGCAAACTTTTGGTGACGAATTTGTTGGAATATCTCCAACTCGCTGGCATTTTAAATGTTGTCAAATTGACGAAAATATCACTCAATTGATAAAAATTCGTCAAATTGATGAAACCGAACCCAAATCAATGAAATGACGATTTATGAGTTTAATATCTTGGAAAGAACATAAGAGTAGATTATAAGAATAACTCATTTCTCCGTCAGTCCGTCTGTCCGTAGCGCTTGGCGAGATATTTAGCGGGATTTCACCAACTTGGCGACTGTTTTAAATGTTGCCAAAGTGACAAAAATGTCGCCAAATTGATAAAATTGTCGCCAAATGGAAAGCAATATTCCGCGAACTCTGATTTCCGCCATATGATGGGCATATCTTCTGTTCTTGTATATCAGAAATGCTTTTTTTTCACTTTGTCTGTAACACTTTTTGATGCATTTGGCAAACTTGGTGAATAATCTATGAAAATATCGCCAACTTGGCGATATTTAACCCAAGATTGACGGAAATATCGTCAAAATTGTAAAAATGACGCTAAATTTATGAAATCGATGCCTAATTGATGAATTAATTATTAAAATATTTTAATATATGGACTATATCACTTATTAAGGATGCTATCAAAATTGTTAATTGTTAATTTAGATTTACCGGAAATATAAATTATTTGGGCAATTTGAAAGAGTATTAGTATATGTTGTCATCTGGAAAATCACCAAATGTACAATTCAACGTTAAAAACACATTACTGTGGATCTTATACATTTTTTTTACTGTTAAAAGAGTAAATACATTGCCTTAAGTAAAGAAAGTCATGTGCTGCCCACATCTGTTTTTTAAATTTGTGGCAATGCATTTTTTACTTTAAGCAGCCTTGGCCGCTTAAATACCCTTAACGACGAGCATCAATAAAGTTGAGCAAGGGCGTCAAGATATATGAGACAGAAGGACATATTATTAACGATTCTTGTGTTATATACACTGTTGGGTGAGATTGATATTAAAGTATAAAAAAAATCAGATGAAAAATTAATGGCAATGGCTCCAGTTCTATGGAGCCACCTTATTTTTTGCGTGAATAACATATTTCATTTTACTTGGTTTGTCGTCTTTAAGCGTTTTTAAAATTATTCAATATATTAAAAATCGAAATTTTAACCAAAAATCGAAATTATATCGAAATTGTATCCGCTATAATTTCTGAAACTAAGAACCTGATCCAAAATCCTATTAAATATATTTAAAGGACTTTCAAATAACTTATAAAAGACTTTAAAGTGCTGCAAATCACTTCATGGTTTATAGCTGGCACTTTTAGTTTTCGAGATAGAAATAATTACAAACTTGAAAAATATAAAATTTTTAATTTTCTTAAAATTGACAAGACAATTTCTCAAAAACTAAAACAGCTTTGTAAAAACAAATTATTAATCTAGAAACTGGAATATCTACTGAAATTTCTTGTCGTTTAGTGTTTATATCTATTTTTAAATTCGAACAATAAAATCTTTTATTTATTTATTTATTTTTTAATACGTTCTATATATTAAAATATTGAAATTATTTTCATATATTCATAAATAGAAACCTATTTCCAACAAAATAAGTCCAAATTGTATATACTTTTTATCTATTAAATTCGTAGATATAAGTGTCCAAATTGTTTACATTTTTCGTAACGGCCCGTTTTAACCGGACTAGAGATGTTATTCACATGAAATGCAAAACAGTGCAAACGCTGGCAAAAAGTTTTTATCATATATACCTCAGGATGTTCACAAGTCTTAGAATGCCTTATTTTATGATATTTGAAACTGCATTAGAACTATTTCTGCGGCATTGATGGATAATAAATAAATTATTTCAAACGTAGAAAATTCCACAAAAGAACTTGGAAGAAGATTTTTTTGATTATTTGCTTTATTTTAAAAGAAAGTTTTCAAAGAAAATGGGTGTAAAACTTTCCCAAGCAACTTCATCTTTGACAAGTTAGTCTATAATGAAACAGACTTTACAACTTCTACGGAAAATTGATTTTCTATGAACTTTTTACTTTGAAAGGTTGTTTATATATCTTTATAAACAATGTCAACAAATAAGAGAACTCAACTTTATAATACTGTGTAAAAGAAAATAAACTTTTGGCTTCAAACTAATCAATTTTCCTATTTATTTCAGTTGTATTTCATTGCGTTTTAAGAATGATCAATATTAATTTCGAATCACCCTGTATGTACAGGTTTACTAGGAAAGTCCTTTAGTACTGAAATAGCACTGTAAGGAAAGGTCCATGGGTGCATACGTTTGGTCTATATCTATAATAAATTTACCATGTTTGATCGAATAAAAGTAGCATAGCATATAGAAATGGAATCCCTAGTGGTGACTTTAATAAGCTAAGATAAACGAACTCAGCAGCAAAGAGAGATAGACTTAAAATGTCAATTACAAAGCTGTGCAGTGGTAGGAATCGATATCGGAAATGAAACGAGTATATAGAAAGGCAATAAATATCTGTTGAAAAGTCGTACCATCAGGAACTGTTACGTGGTGGAACTTGCAGTGCTTGTTAAAGTACACCTTAATATTCTTTCTCGATATTAAATATCCATTGTTGCTAACTGAGGGAATTTGGAACAGGATGCATATTAGATGTACCTGAGCATGTAATTGTTGTTTAATTTAGCATTCCTGAATAAGAAATTTGTCAATAACCGTATTGTGTCAAATAAATGTTTCCTGTAACACTTTTATTGTCGATTCCTACTCTAGATAATGTCCTGTAACTTTGTAATTGGCTTTTTGTCACCTGGCTATGCTTTATTGCTGATTTCATTATTCGAACTTTTTAAATTTTCCAATTAGGGCGCTGCAATCACTTTTGTTTTATCGGGCTGGGTTAGTTTACTATAAATAGACCTAACGTGTACTTTCATGGGCCTTTCCTTGTAAAGTTTTTGGATATGCTTAAGGAGTTTCCTAGGAACCCTTTATATCGATGTGCTTTGTTTCATATTAATCATTGTTCTGAAATTAAACAAATCATAATTTCAAACACAGTTTCTTCTCTTACCTTTCCGTGGCGTTATTTCATAGATAGAACGCTTAAGCGTCCATTTATTTGTCATTTAGCGGAAAGTTGCAAAATTCAATTTAATAAACAAACGGAACAAGCGCAACTTGACATTAAAATCACAAAGTGGAACCGCTACAGCTGTCAGAAAAGTAAAGTTATTTAATCCAGGATTAAGAGAAATTACTCGCGTCTCTTTCGAAGCAGATTTTCATAAATTCATGGTTAAAGTTATAATTAATGATCCAGAAAAGCGAATTGCTCGCTCGCTTTATTTTACCTAAAGACACATATGTTGTTTATATGCTGGATGGCAAGAGAAGTCATGGATCAGTAAAATTACTTGAGAATTATTACAATTATTGTATATTTTTATGCATGTGAATAGGAAACCGCAATGGCATCCATGAGACAACTTTTGGGGAGCCATTATTATAGTTAACTATTGTGAAATATGTTCACTTTGCATATGTAATATCATGCGATAATTTTGTTGACATCATTCTCGTGGATCTAGCTCGTTCCATTCATGAGAAAATATACTGTTGGGTAATAATTTTGTATTTGGACATAAATAGTCATTTATCTGCTATAAGAATAACTTATTTCTCTGTCCATAACGCTTGGCGAGATTTTGACGACGAATTTGGTGGAATATCGCCAATTTGGCGACTTTTTAAAATGTTGCCAAATTAAGGAAAATCTCGCCAAATGGATAAAAATGACGCTAAATAGATAAAAATAACCACTAATTAACGAAAAATCAATATCTTGGGAAGAATGTAAGTATCTGCTATAAGAATAACCTACTTTCTTTTGCTGTAAAAGTAATAAATTCATTGCATTATATAAGGAAAGTCATATGCTGTTCACATCAGATTTTTTCGTATGTAAAACTGTAAAATGCCATTGGAAAACTGGGCGGCAGTTATGGCAGTGGCTGGAATAGAACCCGGGCCTACCGAGTGCAAGTTCAGCGCGCTAACCACTGGGCTACTGCGCCCGAGTCTGACATATGTGTCCAAACTGTTTACATTTTAAAGCATTACAGTTATTAAAAATAGAAAAAATTCCACCTTTTTACTTTCCTTATATACATATAATGTATAAGGAGAGTATTGTGACGGGGTCGAAAATTCGAATTCGATTTTTTAACGGGACAGCATGTTTGAAGCATCCCTGAACACGGATCAGACGTTTTTGAGATGATGTCTGTGTGTGTGGAGGGGGGATATGTGTGTGTGTGTGGCAATGAGTGTGATTGGCAATGAGTGTGTGTGTGTGTGACAATGAGTGTGTGTGCGTGTGGCAATGAATGTGTGTGTGTGTGTGGCAATGAGTGTGTGTGTGTGTAGCAATGAGTATGTGTCTGTTTGCGGCAATGAGTCTGTGGAGACGATAACTGACGAACGAATGACCGATTCGAACGAAATTTGGTACAAAAATTACAATCCGTAAGTACTGGAAGCTTATTGTTTTTAAATGCAATTGAATATTCATAACCCCCTAAATTTTCGAGTGAAATTTTGAAAAAATCATCAACAAGTTAAAACCTTTACTAAATTTACGCAAATAGACACTTCATATGTAATTTTTCCTGAAAAAACAATTAACATAACTTTAGAATGCTAGCACGAACCGTTCTCGAGATATTGTACATTTTCCAAATAAATTTATCAAAGTATCCCATTAATTAAAAGAAATATTAACTAATGAGAATTATGTTCACTTTTGATATGTAATATCATTCGATATATTGAAAATGAGTGTGTGTTGGTGATATCATTCTACTGGATCTAGCTCGTTCCATTCATGAGACAAGATACTTTGAGTAATATTTTTGTATTTCAACGCCAATAATCATTTATCTGCTAAGAATAACTTATTTCTCCATCTATAACGCTTGGTGATTTTGGCTTGGAGTTTGGCGGAATGTCGCCAACTTGGTGACTTTTTTAAATGTTGCCAAATTAATGAAAAGCTCTCCCAATGGATAAAAATGAAGCTACATCAATGAAAATGACGACTAATTGAGGAAAATTTAATATCTTGGAAATAATATAAGTATCTACTATAAGAATAACCTATTTCTTCTATTGCAAAAGTAGTAACTTCGTTGCATTATATAAGGAAAGTCATGTGCTGCCCACATCAGATTTTCAACTGGACAAGGTGGTTCCTCGAAAGCTGTAACAGGTTTGGAGAAAAAAAATATTTGCACAGAAACTGGACTGCCTACTGAACATTTCTATATCTTATTGTTTATATTTATGTTTTAAAGTTTAGAAGATATTTCGAGTGAAAGTATGCAAATGAAGCAAAAGCACAGTCAACAAAACTTTTTACTTTTTTCGGAATAAAAATGTTCAAATAATTAAAATATCGAAATCCTTTTTATACATTCATCAATATTATCCTATTTCCGATAAAACAGGAGGTAAATAATCTGATTATTTTTTCTATTTGATTCTGTGCAATAAGCTTCAAAACTGTTTGCATTTTTCTTAAAGCTTCGATTTCGACCAGAGATGTCCTGTCCATAAATGTTATCCACATCAAAAAACTAATTGCAGATATCAGTGCTCAGAAATCTCTGTCTTGCAATTTAAAGCTGATACCTACATTAGAAGAAGGAAAACTGGCTCTCTGCTGTAATTTTTCAGACCGCTATGGTGTCCGGCATATTCAATTTTACAACGTTAACTTGATTCAAGTTTAAAGGTTTAATTATAGGAAAAGTAAAAAAAATTGTGAACCTGTGCTCCCATTTGTTACCAACTGTGAACAAAACATTGCAATACTGAGTGAAACCTGTGAGCCAGGGTTGTGTGATATGGATGGATGTGGATTTCATTTTAACAAATAATAACATCATAAAGTTGCGGTAAATTTAATTTTAAAAATTTTGAAATTTTCAAGATGGTTTTTTCTTAGAATGTCAACATATGTTAGCATCAAATAGCAAAAAGAACTTTATTAGTGGTGAATTGTCTTATAACATTATCTTGTTGTTACTCATATTGCGTTATAATATTGCAACTAATATTGCGACTAATATTGCGTTTTAATTTAGTTTTTTCTTATTTTTACTTTAATCCGTATTTAAAATTGTCATAAGGTAAATTGTCCCTACCCAAATTTTACTCTACAAGGACTTACCTTTGATGCCTTCACTTAGGGTGGAGTATGAAAACTTTGGTTTGCATATATATATATATATATATATATATATATATATATATATATATATATAGCTTGATTAATTCATACAGTTTACTCATAAAATCATTAAATGACACATACGTCTATAACATATTGTTACTATTATATAGAAAATATATACAGTTTCTTTTTTTAAACACAAATGTTCTTTACTAAGATTTGAGTTCTTACTCAAATACTCCTGAATAATCGATATGTATTACGTGCCTTCGTGATCATTATTAACAGATGAAATTTGGATAAATACCTCATTTTTTTTTTTTGCACTTTGACATTTATTCGAGAACACACTTTGCTGGATGCCTGTGCATACGTGATACGCCACTTGTATTCACTATGCATATACTCATCACATTGATGATCCACATTTTATTTGTGCGATCGCAGGAGATTTTTTGATACTCCTAAATTTTTGTGTTTTTAGGATGCTGTCGAGCATTGAATCTGCCGACACTTCTCGAAATCTCTGGAACCACTTTTTTCCCCCCTGTGGTTTCATATCACCTCCTCTTATATTTGTTGTTGGTGATGGAGGGGATGCACACTGTTTAACCTTTTCCTTACGGCGGTACAACAGTTGTACCACTGAAATTCTCTTGAAACTCTCAATCTTCTTCTGAAAACTTGAAGAATGCTTGCAGTCCTTCTTTCAAGTTTCTCCTAACTGAAGGGGGAACGAGTTACGAACAAAAGACAAGGTCATTGAAGGTGTTTATTTAGAAGGGTGGAATTTTCAGTTATTTTGCCGTTAAGGAGTTGAAAAAATGGATTTTTGGAGCCGTGATGTAAAGGAACTATGTGTGAGTTCCAATTGGTTCTCGTGGATGCATTTAAAGTGCTATTTAGCTTGATCGACATTTGTATTCAAAATGTCAACATGTCGTGCGACAATAATCTATAACAATTTATAATTTATAATAATATATAATTTATAATAATTTATAATCAATTTATAATATATTAAATCAATGAAATTGCATTTAATATTTAAGAATTTTCTAACATTTAGGGTCCGTATAAAATGTTGGATTTTGTATTTTTCCCATAAATAAATTTGTTGTTTTAAATATTTTAATAAGTTAAATTATGACAAAATTTGAAATTTTTTTATAATTGAAATTATATATCTATCACTAACTGTTCAGGAAATATAGCTCTTTACAGGACTTTCTGGAACACCCTGTATAAACAAATGGAACAGTCAAAAGTTCCTTTCTGCAAACCTTACATTCCATTCTAATCCTGTGCTATATCTCCTACTTAGAAAATATGTTATTATATACAAAGAAAATTTTATGTGCTGAATTGCGGAATTGCAAATCTCTCCTCTTAATGTCCCTGGAGTATCTTTAGTGTTGCTTCTCTAATGCATTTTAATGATACTTGGGTATTCCGGAATTGCAAACGACTTTCTTATAGCAACACCTTAACATATTCGAAAGAAAATTCAAATTCTGTTTTTTCGTGTCGTATGAATATTAAAGTGTTAATGAAGAGTAAAATCTTAATTTTTAAGTTGGCATTTTTTATGTTGGCACATTTTTTATGTTATGTATAATGTATATCCGCGATTCTTAAACTTTTTGCTGTCACGCGTCCCTTGGAAAAAATCATACGACCTACGCCTTCCATGATGCCGGACTAAATCAACCAAAACATCATACTCACTGAAATGAATACAACCACGAGCAATGCAACAGCTTTGTGTGAAACAAAACCTGTATTTAAAATAATATTTAGACTGGTTCAATACACTTAAAGAACACAAGAAATATGCTTTGTGGAATATAGAATATAATTCCACGAAATATGAAACAAATACGTTATTAATAAGTAAAATATACTTTGCGCAAAGGATAAGAAAAGCTGGTGCAACGTATATAAGCAGCATGTAGTTAGAAAGAAGGAGCTAAAACTCCTATGGATGGAATGCTTGAAAATGCCATAACGCTTTGAGAATTATACATATGCATCGATAGTGTTAGTAAAGTTTTTTTCATTTTGTTTCCATTTGCAATTCCTTTGTTTCCATTTGGTACAATAGAGAGGCATAGTATTAAGTATATGTATTTTTGATTATTTTAAAATTAATATTCCCTAATTATCTGCATAGTTAATATAGTTAATCAGTATTTTTCACAGTTGTAGGATAGAATTCATAAAATAGGGAGATAAAAAGTAAATTGAAAAGTAAAACACCTTTGAATATTCAGGAATATTCTTTATTGCTTCAGTTCTGCATTGCGCAAATAATTTATTTATATAAAATTAACAGTTTAAATAAATATTTTAAGACCTTCACCATAGAAATACATACAGTGCTAGGGCACTTATAATACTGCAGCGCCACCTTAATTATTGTCTCAAATGATATTGGCATTTTCTCAGTAGGGTTTTAACTCTTACCTGCATGATAAACACAAATACAATGGCAATTTAGCATACGACTGTTTCGAAAATACGCTGTAGCTTCCTTTGCACCTATTTCTCTTTTGGGCTTCGGATTTATTGGTTCTTTTGCACTGACGAAAGTGATTCAATGTATCTCGAAACAGCTATATTCTGCCTTATCATTTTATTTGTGCTTAAATACATTATTCCTATTATTTCCTTATAATCAACAGACAAATTTTAATATGTTCTGTGTTGAAAACCCATTCTCAAGTTTTATCATCCACAGTTAAGGTAATATGCACTATTGGCAATTGGACTAATTTACATTTCCCTTCATCATTTGCATAACAGCGAAAAACAAGTTTGAAAAATTTGCCTAATTAGTTTATCAGATATATACAGTGTTTTAATGATTCTGACATGGAAGACATCTGTTGGAAAGTGGTTGAAACCGTCTGCAGCTTCTAGTAACATGTAGTAGCATTTTGTAGAACAATTTTGCCAAACTAATCTTCATCATCAAACGTCTCTGTATGAAATATCAGAGGAAATTTCCAGTCCTTGCTTATTCTCAAATTTTGTAAACGTACAATTTTTAGAAGGAATATAGATAAAACAATTCATAGGCTAGAGGCAGCTCATACCTTCCCCAGATTCTGTATATACCTACTATGGGGAGACGTACCCCACAGCCTTGATGCATAGGGATTGTATTGTGATGGGGGGTCAAAAATTCTAATTCGACTTTTCGAAGGAAGAACATAATTAAAACATCCTTGAACTCGAATCAAACATTTTTGAGAATATGTCTGTATTTGTATGTGAGTGCGTGTGTGAGAGAGAAAGCGATATCTTACGAACAAATGGAGCGTCTCGAATGGAATTTGGTACGTTTATTTCAATCAGTGAGTACCGGACCACTATTGATTTTAAACACTCAAATGTTCCCAAAACCACCAATTTTCGAAAGAATTTTTAAAAATTATAAAAAATCAGGACATACAATAATTATTTAATGCTTAATTATGTTATACTTGATTTTTCATTTGGAAGCGAGTGACATGAATTTTAGAACGCTAGCTTGAAGCATTCTCGAGATATTGCATGTTTTTCATATAAATTTATCTAAAAAATTACATAAAATTGAAAAGTAGTAAATCTTGTCAAATATGTAAAACTCGGTGACTAATTTGATGAAATATCGCCAACCTTTTCTAAATAGTCGAATTTACGAACATATCGTCAAATTGGCAAACATTATGTTAAAGTTTAAACAAGAAAGATTAATCATGCATGAAACATTGATTATGGAAGAGTTTCCAACTGAAATGTAATTTTATTTAAACATCTTTAAAATGCGATACATTCAGCGGCGATATATTTCAAATTATTACAGTACTACAATAATTTATTTTACTTGGAAACTTAAAACTTCTTAAAAAAAGACAATGCTATAAAAAAAATCAATGCTATGTAAAATCAATGACTATTCCATTCATATAACTAGATTATTCTAGATTCCATAGCTAAATAATTTTGCCATAAAAGAATTCAGTAATTCTTATACAACTCATCTTACAATCGCATGATTTGTTTACATTCTGCATACGCTAAACTTAGGCTTCTTTGTGGAAATAATAAAAATGTAGTGATCATTTAAAATAAAAAATAGTGTAATTGCGTAGACACAGAATTTAATTTAGATGCACAGATAATATTACATCCGTCCTACAGCGCTTTTAGGACGGATGTAACACTAAATGCAAAAAATCTGATGTGGGCAGCACATGAGTTTCCTCATATAATGCAATGAATTCGTAGTGAAAAAATATATTAATTTTATATCAGATATTTATATTCTTTCCGAGATATTGAATTTTCTTCAATTAGTCGTTATTTTCATTGATTTCGCGTCATTTTTATCTATTTGGAGAATTTTTCGTTAATTTAGCAACATTTAAAAAAGTCGCCAAGTTGGCGACATTCCACCAAATTCGTCGCCAAAATCTCGAAATGCGTTGTGGACGGAGAAATAAGTTATTCTTACAGCAGATAAATGACTATTGACGTTCAAATATAAAAGTATTACTCAAAATATCTTTTTTCATGACAGGAACAAGCAAGATCCACGAGAATGCTGTTACCAAATTTATCGCATGGTATTATATATGAAAAGTGAACATGTTTCTCAATAGGAAATATTTTTTATTTATTTTATATGACTTTTTGATAATTTTGTTGAATAATATGCAATATCTCAGGAACGGTTCATGTTAGCGTTCCAGAATTTGTGTCAATCGTTTTTAATGAAAAATTACATAAGAAATGTCTATTTGCGTAACTTTATTAGAGGTTTTGATTATTTGACGATTTTTGCAAAATTTCACTCGGAAATTTAGGGGGGATATGAACATTCGATTGCGTATAAAAATAAGAGGCTTCCAGTGTTTACGGATTGTAATTTTTGTACCAAATTTCGCTCGATTCGGTCCATTCGTTCGTCAGTTATCGTGCATACACACACATACTTTCACACACACACACACACACACAGACAGACATCACCTCAAAAATGTTCGATTCGTGATCAGGGATGCTTGAAACGTGCTCTCCCGTCGAAAACTCGAATTCGAATTTTCAAACCCGTTACAACACTTTCCTTATACGTTATGTATATAAGGAAAGTTATATAAGCGTTTCTTAAAAAATCACGATTTTCACTAAGCGACAAAAAAAAAATTGGATGCCGTATCTTCTTTTGCAATGAGTCACGTGATCTTTTCATATAATATGGGTATAATATTTATTTCAATTTTTATTTATAAAAGTGCATAATATATTTTGATGAAATTTTTTTTACACATTTTACGTCTGAATTTGAATATTTCGTAAAATTTTCAAAACAATTTGTGAATTTTAACTCCGCTTATAAAATGTTTGAAAAGTTTGGTACCATAGGGTTCAAAGTATTTCATTTTTCAACCCGGGTTCAATCCAAAACTAATTGGGTGATGTTATTCATTTACATTCCTATATGTCCCACAGACCGTCTCAACACTATACTAAAATTTTATTTTGGTAAAATATTTTTCAGGTAGTTATCATACGAACGGAGAGACAAACAGATAGACAGACAGCCAGACAGACAGAATAAATAAAGTTATAAACACTTTCAACTATGTTGTAAAGTGTGAAAAATGACGGCAAATTAATTAATTAATAATTTGCATTCTTTAATATATGGACTAAGCATAACAGATGCTACCAATATTTCAAATTGTCAAGTTAGATTTGCTCGAAATAAAAGTTAATTGGGTAATTCGAAATGGTTTTACATGTTGTCATCCAGAAAGGTGCCAAATGCTAGTGTATATATTAACGTTAAAAGAATTGTGCTGTGAATCTTGTTTTATCATTATTTTGAATTTAAAGAAGTGAAATTATTACATTACGTACGGAAAGTCATATGGTTTGTTCACTTCAGATATTTTTATATCAATTTATTATTTACATTGGACAAATTGAATGAAGATCATCTGCTGTATAAGTACAATTGAGTTAATACCGTTGCTAAACAATATTGAACAATTTTCTTTAAATAAAAGTTTCTAATTATAAAAGTTTCTTTAAATAAATGGAAAACT